>CM033632.1:8273413-8728413 GCA_019453435.1 Rhinogobius similis
CACTCATCTCGCTAACGGCTATTTTTAACAATCCCACGTCGACCAGCGCATCATTAAAATGATTTAAAATAGCCCTTTTTGAGCTTTTACCCATTTTATAACAGTGTTCCCTCACCAGAAACACACCTGCAGTTGTATTTAACTTCATTCACGCTTGTTTCATTAACTGTTTATGATGTTCTCTGAGCCTCACGAAAACACTGTTTCAAATTTCCTAGATTTGTGACGTCAAATGTGGAACTCCTGAACTCTCTGTTAAGTCCATAAATCATCTCATTCTGTCTCAAACCACGAAATCATTTTCAGTACGTACATTATTTTAAAGGGCCTATGACAGGTTGGACGACTCATTTGACAAAAATGCAGTTAAGATAAATATGTTTCAAATTGTGTTAAAAAACTTCACAAATTTTATCACGGTTTAGCATTTGTTTTTGTTTTTTTGTTTTACTTCCTGGTTGTAAATGATGACATCACACTAGGAAATTACCATAGCAACCATCCTATCAGTGGGCCAAAACTCCAATGTTTATTTCAGCTTTGTTTATTTTACAAATGAAAATACATGTTAACACCTTTATTTTGTTGAATTCATGTATAAAGGTTCAAAAAAGTAATTTATTTTGTGTAAATTATGCATGACCTTTGTCTCCCCAGTGTGACGTCATCAGTTTTTTACTTCTTGTAATTTTGAACAGATTTTTCAACTTTTCTCCACAAATAGCTGCTTGATTGGTGTAAAACTATAATTTACATTTACAACAGGTATTAATACACTGAATAAAGTCAAAATTAGAAAATCATGAAAACCTGTCATACGCACTTTAAGTTCTAAAACATGAGATGACAAAGCGAAGATACTCGAGCACATTTAAAGGCCTATAACAGTAATCATGGATAGGCTTGTAAAAGGAAAGAGGAACACTGTTTAGAGTTGCTGAAACGAGGTATAGAAGAAAAAAAAAGTAAAAGGAATTTCGCTCTGGTGTGAAAAAGGGTTGTACTGGTGAACTTTACATCAAGTCTAGTTTTAAATGCATTTTAAATTCTAACATTAAAGTGTGTATGACAGGTTTTCGTGATTTTCTTATTTTGACTTTATTCAGTGTATTAATACCTTGTGTAAATATAAATTATAGTTTTACACCAATCGAGTTGCTGTTTGTGGAGAAAAGTTTAAAAATCCGTCGAAAATTACAGGAAGTAAACAAATTGATGACATCACACTGGGGAGACAAAAGTTATGCATAATTTACACAAAAAACGTGTTTTTTTAATCCTTTATACATTAATTCACATTAGTTCACATGTGTTTTTTATTTGAAAAGGTTAAAAGATCTGTGACATTAGATGAATTTGGGTGGTTGCTATGGTAATTTCCTAGCGTGATGTCATCATTTACAACCAGGAAGTGAAATAAAAAACCTAAAAAATTGCGAAACCAGGATAAAATTTGTGAAGTATTTTAGCAAAATTTGAAATATATTTATCTAAACTACATTTTAGTTAAATGGGTAGTTCAACCTGTCAGGGGCCCTTTAAGCTGGGCTCTCGTCTCGTTCGTGAGGCTTTAGTCGTGTTCATTTGCATCATGTAAAAGGAAAGACATGATATGAATCCATGTACTTCACACAGTATAATGCAAACGGAGCCAAGGGCGTGTTGTTGGTGTAGAGTCTGATTTCCATTTGGTTGCATCACAGTGACATGTCTCAGTCTATAATATATGTACATGTTTGACCCGTTTTATTCACACAGTGCATTACAGCTTTAAGAGAGAAAAGAATGAATGCCATGAAGCCAAATGGAACTGTTGCGACATGTTGTGACAGTAGCATTCAACATATCCGTCACCATGGACACCAGGCCGGGTCACCGTCAGATCTGTGGAGAGGCGAGCCCGCTCACAGTAACAGTGCGCGGTGTTTTTGATCAGCTGAATAAACATCCATCCATCCATCCATCTTCTTCCGCTTATCCGGGGCCGGGTCGCGGGGGCAGCAGCCTGAGCAGGGACTCCCAGACTTCCCTCACCCCGGACACTTCCTCCAGCTCCTCCGGGGGGATCCCGAGGCGTTCCCAGGCCAGCCGAGAGACATAGTCCCTCCAGCGTGTCCTGGGTCTACCCCGGGGCCGCCTCGGTGGGGACATGCCCAGAACACCTCCCGAGGGAGGCGTCCAGGAGGCATCCGGAACAGATGCCCGAGCCACCTCAGCTGGCTCCTCTCGACGTGGAGGAGCAGCGGCTCTACTCCGAGCCCCTCCCGTGTGACTGAGCTCCTCACCCTATCTCTAAGGGAGCGCCCAGCCACCCGGCGGAGGAAGCTCATTTCGACCGCTTGTATCCGCGATCTCGTCCTTTCGGTCATTACCCAGAGCTCATGACCATAGGTGAGGGTAGGAACGTAGATTGACCGGTAAATCGAGAGCTTCGTCTTTCGACTCAACTCTCTCTTCACCACAACGGTCCGATACAGCGCCCGCATCACTGCAGACGCTGCACCGATCCGCCTGCCAATCTCACGCTCCATCCTTCCCTCACTCGTGAACAAGACCCCGAGATACTTGAACTCCTCCACTTGAGGCAAGGACTCCCCACCCACCGGAGAGGGCAAGCCACCTTTTTCCGGTCGAGAACCATGGCCTCGGATTTGGAGGTGCTGATCCTCATCCCAGCCGCTTCACACTCGGCTGCAAACCGTCCCAGTGCATGCTGCAGGTCCTGGTTTGAGGAAGCCATCAGGACGACATCGTCCGCAAACAGCAGAGATGAGATCCTGTGGTTCCCAAACCAGACGCCCTCCACGCCCTGACTGCGCCTAGAAATTCTGTCCATAAAAACTATGAACAGAACCGGTGATAAAGGGCAGCCCTGGCGGAGTCCAACATGCACTGGGAACAGGTCTGACTTACTGCCGGCAATGCGAACACAGCTCCTGCTCCGGTCATACAGGGACCGGACAGCCCTTAACAAAGGGCCCCGGACCCCATACTCCCGGAGCACTCCCCACAAGGCGCCCCGGGGCACATGGTCGAATGCCTTCTCCAGGTCCACAAAGCACATGTGGACTGGTTGGGCAAACTCCCATGAACCCTCGAGCACCCGATGGAGAGTATAGAGCTGGTCCAGTGTTCCACGACCGGGACGAAAACCACAGGCTCCTCCTGAATCCGAGGTTCGACTATCGGTCGGATTCTCCTCTCCAGTACCCTGGAATAGACCTTACCGGGGAGGCTGAGGAGTGTGATCCCCCTGTGGTTGGAACACACCCTCCGGTCCCCCTTCTTATACAGAGGGACCACCACCCGGTCTGCCAGTCCAGAGGTACCGTCCCAGACTGCCACGCGATGTTGCAGAGACGTGTCAGCCAAGACAGTCCCACAACATCCAGAGACTTAAGATACTCAGGGCGGATCTCATCCACCCCCGGAGCCTTGCCACCAAGGAGCTTGCCAACCACCTCAGTGACTTCAGCCAGGGTGATGGATGAGTTAGCCTCCAAGACCTCAGCCTCTGCTTCCTCCTCGGAAGACGTGACAGTGGGATTGAGGAGGTCCTCAAAGTATTCCTTCCACCGTCCAACCACCTCCCCAGTCGAGGTCAACAGTTCTCCACCCGCACCGTAAACGGTGTTGGTGAAGCACTGCTTCCCCCTCCTGAGGCGTCGGACGGTTTGCCAGAATTTCTTTGAGGCCAACCGATAGTCCTCCTCCATGGCCTCCCCGAACTCCTCCCAATCCCGAGTTTTTGCCTCTGCAACCGCACGGGCTGCAGCACGCTTGGCCTGCCGGTACCTGTCAGCTGCTTCAGGAGTCCCACAAGCCAGCAAGGCCCGGTAGGACACCTTCTTCCGCCGGCCGGCATCCCGTCCCTCCGGTGTCCACCACCGGGTTCGAGAGATTGCCGCGCGACAGGCACCAGAGACCTTGCGACCACAGCTACGAAGCTGCCGCATGCGACAATGGAGGCGGAGAACATGGTCCACTCGGACTCCATGTCCCCAGCCTCCCGGGATCTGGGAGAAGCTCTCCCGGAGGTGCGAGTTGAAAACCCTGCTGACAGAGGGCTCTGCCAGGTGTTCCCAGCAGCCCCGCACGACGCGCTTGGGCCTACCCAGACGGTCTGGCGTCCTCCCCCGCCAGCGGATCCAACACACCACCAGGTGGTGAACGGTTGACAGCTCCGCCCCTCTCTTCACCCAGTGTCCAAGACACGCGGCCGAAGAGTCAGATGACACGACAACAAAGTCGATCATCGACCTCCGGCCTAAGTGTCCTGGTGCCACGTGCACTGATGGACACCCTTGTGCTTGAACATGGTGTTCGTTATGGACAAACTGTGGCTAGCACAGAAGTCCAATAACTGAACACCACTCGGGTTCAGATCGGAGAACCGTTCCTCCCGATTACCCCTCTCCAGGTGTCACTGCCGTTGCCCACATGGGCGTTGAAGTCCCCAGTAGAACAACGGAGTCCCGGGCGGTGCACTGTCCAGTACCCCTCCCAGAGACTCCAAGAAGGCCGGGTACTCTGCACCGTTGTTCGGCCCGTAGGCCGACACAGCGGTGAGAGACCTGTCCCCCACCAGAAAGGCGGAGGGATGCGACCCTCTCGTTCACCGGGTGAACTCCAACACGTGGCGGCTGAGCTGTGGGGCTATGAGCAAGCCCACACCAGCCCGCCGCCTCTCCCATGAACGCGCCAGAGAAATGGAGCGTCCAGCCCCTCTCGAGGAGACGGGTTCCAGAGCCCAGGCTGTGCGTGGAGGTGAGGCCGACTATATCTAGTCGGAAGCGCTCGACCTCCCGCACGAGCTCAGGCTCCTTCCCCCCCAGCGAGGTGACATTCCATGTCCCCAGAGCTAGTTTCTGCGCCCGGAGATCCGGTCGTCGAGGCCCCTGCCTTCGACTGCCACCCAGATCTCTTTGCACCGGCCCCTTATGGATCCTCCTGCAGGTGGTGGGCCCACGGGAGGCGGCCACGTCGCTCGCCGGGCTGTGCCCGACCAGGCCCCGTGGGGAAAGGCCCGGCCACCAGGCGCTCGACGGCGCCCACCCAGGCCTGGCTCCAGGGTGGGGCCCCGGTGACGCCAGTCCGGGCGACGTACACGTCCTTGATTTTAAACTCATCATAAGAGGCTTCTGAACCGCTCTTAGTCTGACCCGTCACCCAGGACCTGTTTGCCATGGGTGACCCTACCAGGGGCATGAAGCCCCCGACAACATAGCTCCCAGGATCATTCGGGTACTCAAACCCCTCCACCACGTTAAGGTGGCGGTTCAAGGAGGGGCTGAATAAACAGATTAGTCTCATTATATCATATCGTGTCTGGACTGAAGCTAAGCAGCACTGGACCTGGTGAAGGGCTGGATGGGAGGAACACCAAGTGCCACAGGGGGGCAGCAGTGAGTCGAATGCAAACACACTGCAACACACTTCACGTTGTGTCTGAAAGTGGTGTGAGTGAAGGTTCGATGGTGCAGATTAGTTGCCTCTCCTCTGTCAGTCTGCCCCAGGGCGACTGTACGAAATGCATTATTATAAGACAAAGAAATAACACCTTTATAGAGACAAGTGGCAGAAACTCGCTGAGAAAAGTTACATAGTGACCTTTAAATCAGATTTTGTTGCCTGAAAAATTTAGTGAAAAAGCAGCAGGATTTGGTAACGCTTTAGATTTAGTCAACTATTTATAAGTCGTTGATAAGCACTTGTTGTTTATGCACTTATAATACCTTATAACAGTTAATATGTCAATAACCAAATACATGTTTGTGTGGATAAACCGCATGTACACAACATCAATAAGCTGCTTTTTTTTTTCTTTTTTTTCGTAATCATGTGATCAATGCTTGTAAATGCCTTATAAATGCTTATAAACACATAACAAGTGCTTATTAATGCATTATAAATAGTTCACTATAGAACTTCAATCTGAAGCGTCACCCAGGATTTTTGTTTTTTGTCCTCTTGTGATACTAAGGAACAGGCTCCATGAGTGATGATTTGACAGAAGAGCTGCAGCGTTTAAAGGGGACATATTGCGCAAAACCAACTCAGTTTTTAGTCACAATAACGGTTTTCTTTATGATCAGTGCACACAAAGTTGTATTTAGATTGATTCATGCATGTTTAAGTAATCCATCTGGGGTTTGAGCGCACACAAATGTCTGTTTTCACTTATCTCTGTCGTTCCTTATGCTAATTTGTGCTTGTTGGAAAAATAAATTGTCTCCAGGTCATATGTTACAATACAATACAAGAATATTGTGTGGCTGTTTAGCAACAATAAACCCAAGTAAATGAGACCGGAGTCAATGGTCCGTTTCTATTATTAATCCGTTTTTATACAATTTTACAGTTTTAAATGAACGAAATGTAAATTAAGTTTTTTAGTTTTACACCACTCAGGCCACCGTTTGTGGAGATATGTTGAAAAATATTGAAAATTTCAGGAAATAAACACATTGATGACATCACAGAAGGAAGACAAATGTTTTGCTTAATTTACTCAAAAGAAATGGCTTTTTAGACCAACATTACAACATTAATTCAACAAAATAAAGCTGTTCACATGTATTTTCTTTGTCAAAAAAAATCTGTGATATTAGATGAATTTACAACCAGGAAGTAAAATTAAAACCTAAAAAAGAAAAAAAAAAATTGCTAAACTGTGGTAAAATGTTTAAAGATTTTAGTTTTAGTTAAATGCATAGTCCAACCCGTCAGAGGCACATTAATAATATGTAGTGGGGAAAAGCACACTATGTCTCCTTTAAATGGGGAGAGAGAGGGTAGAGACAGTTGGCAAATGGTGTGTAAACAACAACACATAATAAAAGTCCTATTTATGTTGTTTTTATTTCAGCGTGAGTGAGCTATAGTTTCGATTAGTAGCCCAGGGATGGATTTTCTTTGACAAAGCTGGTGCAGTACCTCATTCATCCAGCAGTGGTCCTGGGAAGGTTTCAGAGGTTCTCACTGGGACACTGTTTATAAAATCTATTTCAAAAACACTAGCGACTCCTTCCCCTCCCGGTTACTAAAGCCCTCGTCACATGTTCATTGTGTCTGAAGAGTCTCCGAGCTCAGACCTGAGGATGAGGAGCAGACTCTGTGCTCTGGATGAAAACCCCTCGTGTTTATCGTTATCTTCACATTCTCCTGAACAAGTGCTGCTTCATTTAAGAGCAGCCTGTGCTCTGATCGTATGTGCGCATAACTTATATCACCCACATTTCACGCAAGAAAAAGTATGAATTACATACAAACACTTGAATGAGCTGTGCTTATTTTTGATTTCAGGAGGGTTCAAAGAATGATTGGCCTTGTATTTGATTGGTTTAGTCTACTTTTTTTTTGTACTTTTTGTTTGTTTGCACATTTTGTAGCCGTTTACAAAGTGCTGCACATTTAGCTAAATATACAAACATTTAGCTGTAAAAAAAAAAAAAAATGTTGCTTCAATAAATTGAACTGGGCCTAATACAATGAATTAGACCAATATAAACAAATGCAAACAATACATTAGAAAAACTCCATGATGTGCTGGAAAATGAGGATTTTCTCTTATTTTAACTTTTTTTTTTTTTTTACACCTTTCCTTTATTTCAGCTGTACACTGCTAAACTTTAATATCTAGCCTTACTTAAAATGACCTGAATTCAGAATAATAAGCTTAAACTGAGTTGGTTTGACCAGCTTAGAGTTAAAGGAAAAATGTTATGTATTTTCATATTGTTATTAGCCTAGTGCTTACACAATTTGGTTATCCGTAGCTGTTATTGTGTTTAGACGTCCAAAATGCTCAGAATGAGTCTTGCGATGATTTAAGGACTTAAAACAGCAAAAGATTCTCGAATAAGTGACGTGTATGATCTAAAAAAAAGGTCACGGATCGAGGGAGTTCAGCAGGGAGTGTTGTTGACGGTCGGACGGAGAGGATTTTCTAATAAACATTCCTCAAAACAGCGTGAATGCAACTGAATGCAACTTCAGATGTGTTTTTAATGACGGAACATCCTTAGAACATGATTAAAAGCTGGTTAGAAGATCATTTCGCTTGCAATAAGAAAATAAATTTGCCAATGTGTTAAGTAAAACAATCTTACCCCATTGGCAAATAAGAAGAATAACAAGTCAGAAGCACCCTTAAACAAGTAAAACGGTCCATTAAGTAAGGTCCCATATCATGCAAAATCGACTTTTCAGAGGTTTTAACCTTCCTACAGTGCTATTTGGGCCTCGTATGTTGTGCCCAAAGTGGTTTTTTGATTGATTCCCGCATGCTTTCTCTAGAGAACTGTCTTTTCCGTCCCCCTCGGCTGAGCAGCAGACAGGGGCTCATCCCATGGATGACGCGCTTCATCAGGATGACGCAGTGTTTAAGCCACGCCTCCAGGAAGCGCGCAGCCGCAGAATAAAAACAGCTAATGCTAATGCTACACAGTAATTACACGATGGATACGACAGATAGAAGAGTTAGCTTGTTATTTACCAAACGGCAACGTGCGTCGTCGAGGTACTGGAGCACGTCAAACTCCAGGTCAGATCCAGGACGTAGGACTCAGCACGACGCACCGTCAGGACGGATAAAATGTTTATTCAGTGTTTGTGTATCGCTGTATCAGAGCACACGGCGCATGCACTATCTCCGCTCTAGGCTTCGGCACGAGTTGGGCGGGGGAGGCAGCCTGCTCTCTGTTCGGGGGGGTCAGATCTCAGAGTGAGCCGTTTGCTTTTGCAAGGAGGGGGGCCAGTCCAAGAAATGGGTGTTTTTTGGAAACTGTTATGTTATGGATATTGCACAACGCAAAATGTTATCAACAAAGCTCTTAGAATAGACTGTGTAAAGGGCAAAATAGCAGAATATGGGACCTTTAAGTAAATAACTTTTTAAAATGTATTGAAATTAAGATGAATATCCTGAATTGTTTTTTTTTTTTTTTTTGTAGTTTTACATTCAACTTATTTAATTACTTAAGACTTTACTTATTTAGAATATATAAATGCATTTCAGTGTATTTTTCCTCATTTTAACTGCACTTTCTTGTTCCGCTTGGAGACACTTTCAGTCACTCAAAACTTTTAAACGTCTGAATGAAGTCATGATTGTTTTTGCACAGATGTGTTTCTGCGGTGTTTGTGAGAGTTTTGTTTTGTAATTCATTATGAAGATGAAGACAGTTGAACTTGTCTGGTGGAACAAACAAAAAACAGAGGCTTATGAATAAAATAACAGAACGTCTTGTCACGCCTGACGGACCAAACTGGAATTTCATAATTAATTATTCGTGCGCTTCATCAACTCACTCACCCGTGACTGAACGTGGGGAAAGGCGTGAATCCGCAGTTCTGAGATTACTCGTGCGTGAAGCTTTATTAATTAGTATTTGTTGCTGTGATCATTTTAAACTTTTATTTTCCACATGATTTACTTGCTTCGATGGGCTTTAAAAACTTTACCCTAACTTTAATGTGTGTGTTTTTTGACCTGGTTTTCGGTTCATATCTCTGTAATTACTGAAACTATTCACATGAAACAGAAACTGGCACAAAGCCCAAAGTATTCTCTGTCAGCGCAAATAAGTAAAAGCTAAATTATTTTCTCACAAAAGCTGCAGAAAGTGGTACCATTGTTCAATTTCAAAGACGTGACTGTTGTCAGTTGGAGGAACTTTAAAGAGCGTCTGACAGGTTGGACTACTCACTGAATTAAAACACAGTTAAGATAAATATATTTAGAATTTTGCTAAAATTCTTTAAAAAAAAATATTCCAGCAGCCATTATTTTAAGTTTACAATTTTACTTCCTGGTTGAAAATGATGACATCACACCAGGAAATGACGTGGCAACCATCCTGTACACTGGGCCAAAACTCGTGTGACATTCATTTTGTTGAATTAATGTTTCAAAGATAACAAAAATAATTCTATATTTTGGGTAAATTTGGGTAAAAATGTCATCAATTTGTTTCTACTTCCTGTAATTTTCAACAGATTTTTAAATTTAACAGCTTCTTGATTGGTGTAAAACTATAATTTATTTTCACAACAGGTATTAATACACCAAATAAATTCACAATTTGAAAATCATAAAAACTTGTCATATGCACTTTAAACCATAACATTAAAGGAGTTGTACCTGATTTTTACTGTTTTTAAACGCAAAAAACAGAACAGTTTATTTTAAAGTCTAATTTTTCACCTGAATAGATGCTTTTACAATATATCTGTGCTGGGGCAACACATATTTTACTTTATTACATGCAAAAAATCAAACTAGATCTGTTTTTCACATTTCAAAACAGTAAAAAATCTGGAACAGCCCCTTTAATATGACAAGTCTGTGGAGCCAATTTCAAACAAAAGATGATAACGGTTCAACTTTTGTAGATCACAAATTTGAGAATTTCTTTCAAAAACGGTTATTCTCCTACAGAGTTCAAGGCCCTTCTTTAAATATGAAATTATGACTTCAGTCGGGCGCTTTCACTCACAAAATTGGGACTTAACTGGAACAAAACCAAGACTAGACCAGGACTAAACCAGGACTAGAACAAAAAACAAAGAGAAGACGACGACTAGAATGGACCCAAATCACTTAGGACTCAAGAATGCATCCTCAGATTCTACAAAGTGAACACAAGCTTTGTTTTTCTACACCATTCTGGGTGACTGGGTGGCAAAAAGCTGTCAAGTTAACAGCTGTATCTCTCGTCCATAACTGGCCACACATTTTTAGCCTGATTTTCCTCTGATTTTCAGCCGTGCCCAGTCACTCTCAGTCACTTCTCGCAGCTGCTTCAGTCTCATAGCGCTGAGCCGTTACAACTGGACTGACATCTTAATCACAAATCTGAAAAATGGACAGAGCAACAAAACAGACTGGGGTGTAGACAGAAGGGGGGCAAAGGGCTCTGTTGTGTGTTGGGGCCCAGAATTGGATCTTCTTCCTATTGATTCATATTAGCGAGGGGCCCATGTGAGAGTTATTGCCCCGGCTCCCACATTTCTGTGGACGGGCCTGACAGCAGACAACACACACCATGCTGTCACCTCAAGGGAAAAGAAAAGAAACAGATCACTTGTACTGTGATTGTAAAATATGTCAAGGGGAAACAAGTGTTGTTTGCCTCTAAAAAAAAAGATTTCCACACTTTAAAAAGCTTTTGCACAGAACCACGTAAAGTATATGTGATTTTTTTCAAGCCTAAGATTGGAAAGCACATCCCTGATCTAATGTATCAGAGAGCGTGGCACTGGGTCTTTCCTTTTTAAAGAAGAAGGCGGACGGGCCAATAAAGTATTAAAAGCCTGCACCCTGGGCCTCCTACTGAGCAGTCAAAAGATGTAAACTCAGCTAAAAAGATCTGCTATACTTTTAATGCCTTTATTCGGCCAAATAGTGCAAGTATTATCCTGTGTAGAAGGCTGGAAAAGATGGTTTTGGACTAAAAAGACAACTTTGCAATTAGAGCCGTAATCCTTTCGTCGTTTGGTCGATTAATCGGTCTATGGCAGGGCTGTCCAAACTTTTTCCATCGAGGGCCACATATTGAACTATAGACCAAGTGGAGGGCCACAAATCAATCGTGAAACGTTAAAAAAAGCTGCATTTATCAAATCAAATCAAATCAATTTATTTTTATAATGCCCAAAATCACAACAACAGTTGCCTCGATGGGCCACAGGTAAAAGCAGTTCAGATAACTGTCCCAGAATGCCCCTGTCCTTTGACCCTCCTTCGCGGCGAGGAAAAACTACAAAAAACCCCATGGGAAAAAGTAGAAACCTCGGGGAGAACCACAGTGAAGGAGAGATCCTACTCCCACGGACGGACAGGCTGCAGCTGAACTAGGACTGACGCATCCACTTGGACTGTGGAGCCACAACCACACAAGAGGGAGGTGGCTTTAAAGAGTTCCTCCAGGAGGACGAGGAGCAGTCCACCAGTGTAGAGAGATCCTCCAGCAGGAGATGAGGAACAGTTCATCTAAAGTAGAAGGAGTTCGTCCAGGCAGACGAGGTGTGGCTAATCCAGCTGTCCAGGCGGGTGGCGCATAGATCGTCCAGACAGGTGGGGGTGGGGGTGGGGGGGTCGTCACTGTCTTGATATGCAGTGTAACTGTATTACATGCAACCGCTAGATGTCACTAGTGAGTCAGTAAAAATGTGTGTTAGCCAAATAGGAAGGAGGTATTTGGCTGTTCCTGTTAGCATGGCATTGACATGGCACCTCATTAAAAGTTCGAGCACAAGCTCATTTGTTCACTAAAACGATGTCTCGTTATTAAAGATGAACAACACATGGTACCAGGAGTGAACACAACGTTTTGAACCAGTTTTTGCAAGATGGAGACGTTACGGCCACCGGAGGGACTGAAACTCGTGGGTAATGTGGACAGCAACTGGCGGTCTTTCAAGCAGCAGTTTGAGCTGTACTTAGCTGCTTTGGGTCTCGATTCCAAGTCCGACGCCAGGAAAATCGCTCTGCTACTCACCGTAGCTGGTCCCCAAGCCATCGAAGTCTTCAATACTTTTGAGTTCGCAGTAGCTGATGACAGAGAAAAATATGATAAAGTGATTGAAAAGTTCACTGCACACTGTTCGCCGCAGAAAAACACAGTATATGAGAGGTACGTGTTCAGGTCGCGAGTGCAACAACCAGAAGAGGCTTTTGATTGCTTTATCACCGATTTGAAGCTAAAAGCACAGTCATGTGAGTTTGGTGACTTAAAGGACTCAATGATTCGCGACCAAATTGTGTATGGCATCTGTGATAAAAGGACAAGGGAAAGGCTGTTAAGAGAGGCTAAACTAACTTTAGAAGAGGCAGAGAGAATGTGCCACGCAACTGAGTTAGCCCAGCAGCATGCAAAGACTTTTAATGATCCAAATGTCACCGCAGTCCATGACAGCACCAAAGTGGCTGTGGTCAAGAACAAAACAAAAAGGAATTTGAATCAAAAGAAAACTTCAAATGATGAAACTTACTCCTGCAAACGATGCGGTAACAGACATGAGCCCAGACAGTGCCCTGCTTATGGTAAAAGGTGTTCAAAATGTAATGGTAAAAATCATTTTGCAAAGCAGTGTCTATCAAAGGGCAAGCCCAAATCAGTGAGTATAGTTGAAGAAACTGACCTAAGTGAGACTTTCTTTGTGGGGATGGTGTCATGTACTGCAGACGCCAATGTAAAAGAGGACAATAAGAACTACTCAAACAGTGATGATGCATGGGTTGTGTCTCTCCCCATAAATGGAGCGCTAGTACCACTGAGAATTGATACAGGGGCGCAAGCAAACCTAATCAGCATGACAGAACTTCATGCAATGAAGGATAAGCCCAAAATATTCCACAAAAGAGTGCTTCTATAGGATTACAATGGCAAAGAAATAGAAAGCAAAGGTCAGTGCAGGCTCAGAGTGACTGTGAAGAACAAAGATTACTATGTACTGTTCACAGTAGTACCTGAGGGCCGAGAGTCGCTGCTCAGTGGGACTACCTCAAAAAGATTGAACTTAATAAAAAGAGTCTACCACATCAGCTACCTATCAGACACACAAACAGTGGACACCATTGTACAGCAATATCAGGATGTGTTCAAAGGACTGGGTTGCTTACCCTACACATACAAAATACAACTAAAAGAAAATGTAACGCCAGTGATTCATGCTCCAAGGAGAGTTCCAGCGCCACTACGAGGCCGTTTAAAAAAGGAACTGGACAGGATGTGTCAGTTACAGGTAATAACAAAAGTGGAGGAACCAACGGAATGGGTCAACTCTATGGTCTGTGTCGACAAAAAGAACAAGAGCAAAGAACTAAGAATATGCATGGACCCTGGTGACCTCAACCGAAACATAAAACGTGAGCATTACCAGATTCCAAAGTGTGAGGAGATAGTGAGTGAAATGGCTGGAGCCAGATATTTCTCCAAACTGGATGCAGCTCAAGGTTTCTGGCAAATAAAGTTGGACGAAAAGAGCTCTAAATACTGCACATTCAACACTCCCTATGGCAGGTATAGATTTTTGAGGATGCCATTCGGAATAATCTCGGCTTCAGAGATCTTTCACCGTGCAATGGACAATATGTTAGAAGGACTTGAGGGGGTTCGCTGTTATGTAGATGACGTGGTCATCTGGGGCTCCACCCTACAAGAACACAATGAAAGACTGAACAAGGTACTCCAAAGAATGCGTGAAAATGGACTAAAACTGAACCGTGTCAAATGCCAATTTGGCGTGCAAGAAATCACGTTTTTAGGAGACAAACTGTCTGCGCATGGTATTGAGCCAGATGAGAGAAAGGTTAAAGCCATCCTTGGCATGCCTCGCCCAGCAAACAAAAAAGATATGCTCAGAGTATTAGGGATGATCAACTTCATTGGGAAGTTTATACCCAATTTGTCAATGAAAACGTCAGCTTTGAGGGAGTTACTTCATGATGCCATAGAGTTCAGATGGACCACCAGACATGAGCGTGAGTGGAACGTTTTAAAAACCACTCTCACAACTGCGCCCGTGCTCGCTTATTAATCAAATCAAATCAAATCAATTTATTTTTATAATGCCCAAAATCACAACAACAGTTGCCTCGATGGGCCACAGGTAAAAGCAGTTCAGATAACTGTCCCAGAATGCCCCTGTCCTTTGACCCTCCTTCGCGGCGAGGAAAAACTACAAAAAAAACTACAGAAAAAGTAGAAACCTCGGGGAGAACCACAGTGAAGGAGAGATCCTTCTCCCACGGACGGACAGGCTGCAGATGAACTAGGACTGACATCCACTTGGACTGTGGAGCCAGAACCACTCAAGAGGGAGGTGGCTTTAAAGAGTTCCTCCAGGAGGACGAGGAGCAGTCCACCAGTGTAGAGAGATCCTCCAGCAGGAGATGAGGAACAGTTCATCTAAAGTAGATGGAGTTTGTCCAAGCAGACGAGGTGTGGCTAATCCAGGGTTGAGGGAGTTCCTCCAGGCGGGTGGCGCATAGATCGTCCAGTGTAGAGATCGATCCTCCAGACAGATGGGGGTGGGGGGGTCGTCACTGGAGCAGCCGCCGCAGTGCCTGAAACAGTCTCCACTCCCCGGGGAAGTGGAGAGAAAGAGAAACATGTGAACAGCAATGAACAGACTACAGTTGAAGTAATATTAAATATTGTTGATAGGTAAAGTAGAAGAACCAGAGGATAGTGTTCAAGCTGCCATACTTCCCCCAGCAGAATTGCTCCAAGGGCAGCATAGCTAAACTGTAGGTTTTTATTTCTGTTCCTAACTGGCCTGACCATAAGCTATTTCAAAGAGGAACGTTTTGAGCCTGGTCTTAAATGTAGAGACTGTGTCGGCCTCTTTTACATGAACAGGGAGCTGGTTCCATAACATAGGAGCTTGGTAGCTAAATGCTCGACCTCCTACTGTGCTTTTAGAGACTCTGGGGACTAACAATAGTCCAGCATTTTGAGAACGAAGAGCTCTGTTTGGATGATGCGCTACTATTGCATCTTTGAGGTAGGATGGGGCCATATTGTTTAAAGCTTTATAAGTCAGGAGGAGGATTTTAAATTTGATTCTAAACTCAACAGGAAGCCAGTGAAGAGACTCTAACACTGGTGAAATATGATCTCTTTTTCTAGTACCTGTTAATAATCTTGCTGCTGCATTTTGAACCAGTTGAAAGCTTCTTATAGAGCTTTTAGGACACGCTGTAAGCAGAGCGTTACAATAGTCTAATCTGGATGTGACAAATGCATGGATGAGTTTTTCGGCATCATCTGTGGGCAGGATTTTTCTAATTTTGGTTATGTTACGCAAATGAAAGTAGGCTGTTTTACAGGCTTGATTTATATGTGCTTTGAATGAGAGATCTTGGTCAAATAGGACCCCAAGGTTTCTTACAGTAGAGCTGGGGGCTACAGTGATATTGTCCAGAGAAACTATCTGGTCGGATAAAGAGTCTTGCAGGTGCTTAGGGCCCAGCAGAATGACCTCGGTTTTTTCAGGGTTAAGGAGCAGATAATTAAGAGTCATCCAAGTTTTTATGTCTTTCACGCAGGCACTAAGTCTGTCTACTTGATGGGTCTGATCAGGTTTCATTGATAAATAAAGCTGAGTGTCATCTGCATAGCAGTGGAAGTTAATGCCATGCTTTCTGATGATCATACCTAAGGGCAGCATATAAAGTGTGAACAGAACTGGACCGAGTACTGAACCCTGCGGCACACCGTAGGTTACTTTAGAACATGGGGAAGATCTCTGGTTTACATTAACAAACTGGTACCTATCAGATAGATAGGATTTAAACCAGCTAAGGGCGGTTCCACTGACACCTATATCACATTCTAACCTCTGCAGTAGAATGTTGTGGTCGATGGTATCAAACGCTGCGCTGAGGTCCAACAGAACCAGGATTGAGACCTGTCCATCATCAGCAGCTAATAACAGATCATTTGTGACTTTAACTAGTGCAGTTTCAGTGCTGTGGTACGCACGGAACCCTGACTGAAAAACTTCAAATAAATTATTGTCCTGCAGGTGGCGACAAAGCTGTTTAATCACAATTCTTTCAAGGATTTTAGAGACAAAGGGCAGATTAGAAATAGGTCTATAGTTTGCCAGTATGTCGGGGTCTGATGTTTTAAGCACCACCACATCTACATTCAGTCTCAGTGCCTTAATATCAGGTCTGTATTGCACCAAAATGTTAGTTATTTAGGTTAGAATTGTAGAAAATCTGAAATGTGCTGTAAATAGTACTTATCAGGACAATGTGGACCAGTTCACCAGGAAGCCTAAGGGCCAAGAAAAATTGGTCTGAGGGCCGCATTTGGCTCCCGGGCCTGAGTTTGGACATGCCTGGTCTATGGTGTTTTAGTCGACCAACATTTGTATTAGTCAACTTATTGTTATTTTGTTTAGATTGGGACAATAGCAGAAAGGAAAAGATACAGAGTGAGTTACTTGAAGATTTTGGAGTGAATCACTATATCAAACATGTTTCCAAGTACCTTTCTGTCCAAATAGATGTTTTTGCATGAACTCCTGTGGTCTTTTGAGTGCAGTTTGGATCAGATACTAATCGTTTTGATAGTTTTAGCCACACCTCCTTTCGGTCGATATGGCAAGTCTTTAGTCGACCAATAATTTCTTTAGTCGACTATAGCCCTCCTTGCAATTACTTGTAATGCTCCCTAAATTGCAGATACATTATCAATGATTGAATAACTGTAAAAATTAGTGACAGTTACACAAGCCAAAGAAGTTGGCGCAGATGAATCTAGTAGAGGATAAAAAAAAATGCAGTGAATACAGTGATTTGGATTGTATTTAGTGTTTGTGTTTGAGTAAACTAGACATTACCGAAAATAACAAACTGATCTTTATGTCTCTGTGGGATAGAAATGGATTTTGAGAACACAACATTTGAATATAATTACATAAAAGTGGATTAAATAAAATAATAATAGATCTTTATATGATTATTTGGACAGTTTTGTTTTTAAATGAACACTTTTATGTTATGAGACAAAACTAACCAAAAAAAAAAATGGAAAAAAGTCTCCCCTTAAACATGTAAAATGCACTGCAAAGAACATTTACATTCAAACACAAATCAATTCCACCTTTCTTTTAACTCTGAAATCAAGTACAAACCGCAAATCTTATCAAAACGTTAACTGAGCATAATTAGGGAGTCATTCTTCATGGCGATTTCAACAGCAACGCGACTCAACGTCGACAGAAGAAACACCCAGAGCCCAGCGACGCGTCTCAGATTGAAAACACACGTTGTTGCCCCTTGAAAACACGGCGCCGGTTTGATGGAGGACGTTTCGAGCCGGTGCGGAGGTGAAGTGTTGCAGCTGCTCTCCATTTCTGCGCTGACAGCCCCAGATTGGCCAGGTCGCACAATTCCAGGCAGAAATGGAGAGCCCCGTCCACGGCATCGGAGCCTATTTGCGGGTAATAGGCTCGGCGAGGTTCCCCCAGCTCCACGGTCAGCATGCTCGCCGTCTCTTTACCCAGACGCGAGCGGCCCAGAGCCGGCGGCGCAGACCAAAGGGCCCCCGCGGGTGAAAATGGGATTTCTGTGGAAGACGTGGTCAAATTGGCTGTCAGGACCGGAGCAGGTGTGAGACAAGAGGGAAAGGGTGAGAGAAAGATGGGAAAGAGAAACAGAGAGGGAAGAAAAGAGAGACGGAATAGGCCCGTTTATGGTTAATTGGTTCATTTTGTTTTATAGAGGCGGTGCATATTGATTGAACGGTTTGGTTACATTTGTGAAGGGTTTAAATCGGCGAGTGTGAGGTGACTGCAGCCGAATTAGAAGTTCTATTGTTGTTGCTGCTTAAAACGTAAGATATTTTCTTTTGTGAACTAAATTAAAGGGCTCTTATTGTACAAAATGGACATGTAATAACATTGTTTCCTCATTGAAAAGGTATCTGGAGTTGTATTAGCTTCATTCACGCTTCAATACTCCTTCTCTGAGCTTCAGAAAACACTGTTTCAAATTTCCCAAAACTACAACGTCAAAGGTAGAGATCCAGAGGTCCTGAGCTGTTTTTAAGTTCATAAATCATCACAGAAGTGTTTTGAGCATTTCTGCCTCAAATCACGTGCATTACAGCTGTGTGCTCACATTAGCATGTCGGGGCAAGCTAGCTTTTGTTTATTTTCCCATGGTACAGATTGAGAACAAACACAAATCTTAATGAGGGAACGTCAAACTGATAGAAAATCAGGTTATGTCAGGTTAGTCAGGTTAAGTTATAAAACAAACAAGTGCACTGCAAAAAATGTATTTGTAGAGAAGTTAAAATGATTTGAATTCAAGATATTAATGTTCATTTCAATCATTTTGATTAGTAAATGTATATTTACTTGATGGGCCTAGATTATTCTGCTTGTTTAAAGGTTGTTTCTTACTTGTTTCAATATATTTCTTCTTATTTTACATTAAATTATTCACTTTTTGGTTGAGATTATTTACGTTACTCCTGGGCAAATTAATTTTTCAATCCAAGATAATGAGATCATGTTACCTGTCACAATGTGAAATATTGCACAAGACAAGATATTGCAGTTTAGTTTTAGTCTTTTGTCTAAAATGATTAGTTTTAGATTTAATCAAGCACTTTTCAGTTTTAGTCTAGTTTAATCAATGGAAATTAAGTCGACCAGAAAACGCATTTTTGTATTTTAACACAATAAAATGTATTGCATTGCATCATGGGACATATTCAGACGTGTTGTTTGGACGTTTGTAGTTTGTTTACAGTCTGGTTTGGAGCTCTGGATCCGTATCCGTACTTTGAATCAACAAAAATATTTACTTTTAGTCATAATTTGAGGAAAGTTGATGAAAATGTGTGTAGTTTTAGTCATCTTTTTAGTCATTGTGATTACTTTCCGTTTAGTTTTTATTTCGTTTTACCCAACATCCCGATAACAAATACATTTTTTTGCCCAGAAGTTGCAGAATTCTAAATGTCTTTCTTGCTTTTTATTACTTTTTCTCGTACATCTGCTCACACCCCTCGCTCCCATCGCTCTCCCTCGTCTCACTCACATTAACTTCCCCTCTGCCTCCAAACCTGGCACAGACGAGCGGCTAACGACCCTTTCCGCCAGAACCATCCTTTCTACCGCGGGACCTCTTTCCCTTTTTACCTCCCCGTGCATGTAAATAAGTGTGCGTTTCTTCCGGGGGAGATATTTCAGAGCACATTAGGCTCCGTTATTGATTCTCTTCGCCGCGGATCGTGTCAAAGGGAAGAGGAAAAATGCCCGACTCCGCCCTCTGCCCCGCGCTCTATCTGTTTACTCGACGGTAATGATTTATGTTCGTGTGCGAGGCGGCCGCGAGCTGCAGAGCCGGCTACATATGTAATGAGCTGTGCTAATGCAGGCCCGCGGCGGCGCAAACACTGGATCACCAGGAAAAATGACTAGCAGCGTTAAACTGATGCAGATCCCACACAAAAGGAACGCGTTTTATGACAAGACTCGCACCGCTGGTTAATTAGACTAATGACTTTTGTGCAAGATGTGCAGTAATTGTATGTGTGTTTAATGTCTTGTTCAAGTACAGATGGTTTTTGCCAGGGATTTGATTCAGTTTATTTTTGCAGTGCCCAAAATCACAGCAGCAGGTGCCTCGATGGGCGACAATGAAACAGTCGTTGGTAGAAAAGCAGTTTAAATAAAAAATGTTCAAAGGGATTTAGCGAATGGATAACTGTCCCAGAGCATTTCCTGTCCTTGACCCTCCTTCTCGGCGAGGAAAAACTACAACAACAAAAAACCTGTGGGAAAATGTAGAAACCTCAGGGATGGTCCAGTATGGATTTATTTGAGCCAATACCATTATCCAATATTTGTGTTGTTGTTGATTTTAAGATTCGTAGCAAGGCCCTAAAGTTACAGTTAAGTCTACAAATCAACCTTTTCACTGTAGTAAAAAATTCATTAATTCATTCATTTTCTACCGCTTATTCCCGTTCCCGGGGTCGCAGGTGACTGGAGCCTATCCCAGTGACTTTGGGCCTTAGGCGGGGTACACCCTGGACAGTGGCCAACTCGTCGCAGAGACACAGAGACAGACAACCATTCACTCTCACATTCATTCACTACGGACAATTTAGAGTTGTCAATTAACCTACACAGTCATGTGTTTGGACGGTGGGAGGAGCCGGAGAACCCGGAGAGAACCCACGGTAACACGGGGAGGACATGCAGACTCCACCCAGAGAGATCGTGTAATGTTGGGGTGGTCCGGGATACGAACCCACGATCTCCTTATTGAGAGGCAGAAGCTCTAGCCGCTCTGCCACCGTGCACCCCGTAGTAAAAAATTAAGCAAATAAATTGTCATATTTTTAGCCTAATTGTTCTTTTACTCATTAATCTGTTCAAAAAGAATAAATATTGGTTCAAAATGTTGGCAAGAGTTTCAATATTGGAGCGATATCGATATCAGCCACTCAGTGATGATTTTGTTAATAAGACAGCTAAAACATTTAGACTTAATTTAAAAACTGACAAATTGTAAAGACTTTGGACTAAATGAGACGCCTACGTTGGACGGAAAATGCAGTGTTTTGGGGTTTTTTTTTATGTCTTTTGTTGCCCTTTTGGTTTTTGAATTTTGCTTTTGTGCGATGTCTCTGGTTTTCTTCTGTTTTTCTTGTTTTTTCCTTTGAGTCTTCTGCTATGTCATATAAACAAAACATGCATTCTTTCAGTGAGCAGGGTCGCCTCTCCACAGATCTGACATCCAACGTGTGCCCCACCTGCTTGTCTCCATGAAAACAGATAAATGTACTGTCTTACTGTAGAACATTTTAGGCAAAGCATTGATATTTCCACAGAGACAAACAAGCAGTCGCCGATCTATTAGAAAAAAATACACAGCACAACTTTTTGTTGTTGTTGTTGTTGCTCTGGCAGGTCATGTTACTATAAGAAAATATTTAGAAAAAGACTGAACATGCAGGCCAAAGAAACGACTTGTTCAAAATGATTTAAAGCAACACTAATTATAAACTCACATAATAGTAACTCAGATTTGGCCCACTTTAGTCCTTTATCCTGTCGCCTTTCAAGCAGTGTGAGGTGTCATGAGGAACACTAGACTCTTCATTTCACAAAGTCATTTAATTTAATCATTTGTAAGTCGTTGATTTGCAAGTCTCACAAGTCTAAGTCAAGACCTCTACTACTACTTCTCAGTCCAAGTACCAAATGACAGAAGGTGGCTTTTTGTGAATGGTTCTCCTCTTTAGAAAGTCCTGGTCACATCTGAGTATCAACTGTAGGGAGAAAATTGTTGTATTTTTGTGAGGAGACACATCAAGCCGTCTCCTCACAAAGTCAGAGGGTTCCAAGTCCCTGTCGAGTCCCAAATTGTAGCCCATTTTATCGAGTCTCAAGTCATCATCAGAACAGTGAGTCCCAGTGAGTCCCAGTCACGCCTCTGATAATTTGCCTTCCGGGCTGCCCTTAACTTTCTGAACTACAATTACAAAACTCAGACCTTACTTACACCAACTGTTCACCCATAAATCAAACCCTTTTTTGCTTTGTTTTTGGTCAGTTTGCTCTCTCAGCGTATCGTCTTTCATGTGGAAACAACAAACTTGTCCAATCTGCTCCTGAAAATAGTTTATTCTTCCATTTAATCCACTTTATTCTTAGATTTCTCTGGGACATTGTGACTTCAAAGGCCGCTTTCTTAAAATGCATTTTTCTTCAACAGAGACATAAAGATCAGTCTTAAAGTAGATCCTACACAAACTGTACAATCTGGGATTCAACAAGATTTTGACAGAACGTACTGAAGGATCAGTTCTAATTCTAAACCTGATTAATTACATTTTTAAGTTAAAGGCACAATTTGATCTTTTAAAGACAAGTTTCAGTTAGATCTTGTTTACTAGTTAACTAAACAAGAAATTCAAAATCCCCTCTATTTTTTGTACCTAATACAAAATGAACCAACAGATTTAAACCTGGTTCTGTCTATTTTTCAGATTGAAATGTTCCAAATATCTGCAATTTTGGACGTTTTTCCCACATAAAATGCCTTATTTCTACATGAAAACATGACATGAAGAAAAACTTACTATAACTAATATATTTATTTCTTACATTTATATGAGTAAACTACAGGAGAAGTTTCAAATTGATATCTTTAGATTTTTTTCCTATTCTCCTGCAGTGTCTCACCTTAATTTCTGAACGGTGTAATTTAGTAATGTTTAGTGGTACGACTTTTTTTCAGCAAATAAAGTGTGCCAAGGCTAATAAAATATGAAAAACTACTGCTTTAGCCCATCCCTAAGTCTGCATGTTCACGCTGCAAAGACAAAAAAGAAGATAACAACAAACTTTCCGAATCCACAAACCCCTTTATGTGAGTCCTTGTACGTCCTCCACAATCGCTCCAGATTTCTCGCTGTGTCAGAGCTCCCTGAACGCCTCGCTGCCTGTGTCGGCGCTGAGGTTTCTGTGATGCGTTGGGAGACTTCAGGTGAATTTGTACGTCCTGCAGGGTTTGCACTGATCACACAATAACAGTCTGACGCGCCGCCACCAGCTCCTGTCGCGTCCCATTCGTCAGCGCTGCACTTTTCTTCACAACACCTCGCGAGGCGCCTTTGTGGCAGACTTCCCCCAGGTGAGCCATTCTCCCTGAATTTCACACCGGCGCGAATAAGAGCTGACGAGGAAAAGCCGTCTGCAAATACTCGGGGAAAAGAAGACGCTGCAGAGTTGAAATGACTTCAAGAAGACGTGTTTTGATTTTGTCTGCTGTATCTTTATAAAGATAATTTGGCACCCGTGGATCAGTGTTGTATATTTGAAGAGTTCATTTGCAAAAACAGATAAATGCCATTAGATAAAATTTTTGAAGATTTACAATTTACTCTTTGTCTAGTCCAGAAGTGGTTTCAAAAGCCATATTTTAGTGCAATAAAATAATATCTCATCACTTTCTGAGCAAATCCTCTCACCTATACTGTTATTAATACTATGTATAGAAGATGGGATCAAAAATAAACTAACTTTCTGACAAATTTTCAAACTGGGGATATCTGTTTTTGCAAATGAACTCTTCATTTTTAAAGGACACATTCTGCTACAGTCAGTTTTTTGATATATTGGATCTTTTTTGTTAGCATTCAGCTGCATTCACACTGTTTTGAGGAATGTTTATTAGAACGTTAGAATGTTTATTAGAACCCCCTCCGAGCGTCAAACACACGTCCTGCTGAACTACTGGGATTTTCAGACATGTTCTCAGACTTCATACGTCACTTCTTAGAGAATCTTTCACTGTTTTTAGTCCTTAAATCGTCGCCAGACTCGTTCTGAGCATTTCTGCCTCGAATCCCAATAACTGCTGCAGCAAATCCGCACAATGACGTCTTTTCAGCGCTAACTTCGCTAGATTGTATATAGAGATGGCGCCATCTGCTGGCTGGATGCTCTCAGTAAGTGTCATTTCATAGTAACTGATAACACAGGTCAAAGGATGAATAAGAAGCTTGATTTTTTTTTTCTTTTTAAACATGAGATGAAAAATTTAAGGCACTCAAGAGCATGTTTAAAGGCTAATAACAATATGAAAAATGCAGAATAGTTTTCCCATAAATTGCAAAATAATGTTCTAAAACGACTTGACAAAAGAAACAATTCCAAGAGTTAAAGGCTGAATATTATGCAAAGTTGACTTTTTCAAGCTTGTAACCATCTTCTGCATTGTTCCATCATCAAAACCACACCTGCAGTAGCATTTAGCTTCATTCACACTAGTTTGATGAATCCTGGTCAGAAAATCCTCTCCTGACCGTCACAAACGCTCCATTCTGAATTCCTTCCATGTGTGACGTGGCACTGAAAATCTTCTTTTCTGTTTTTGAATCCATAAATCAATGTCAGTCTCGCAGCTTGTATAACAAAGCATTGTGTGTAATTGCCTCTGCAGCCAGTGGATGGAGCCACAGCTAAGTTAACATGGCATCTCCCAAGGCTGTGATAAAGTTATGTTTTCTGCAAAAAGATACATTTATTTTTAGTTTTAAAACATGAGATGTCAAAATAAAGATACTCAAGAGCATTTAAAGGCCAATAACAATATAAATTATGCATAATATTTGTCCTTTAAATCGCCACATTGATCTAAAAGGACTTAAGAATAGAAACAATGTAGATAAAAACTGTAATCAAGAAAGTAACTAACCTTAAAAATAATATTCAATTAGGGGCAACAAGTTAATCGATTGATCTAGGACTGTTGTCTTTTAGATGTTTAGTCGATAAATCGGTCGATAGGGCAGGTCTTTAGGTGACCAAGAATTTCTTTAGTCGACTACAACCCTAGATCGATCTCATCGAATCAATTATTGAAATAATTGTCAACTAATTTAGTAACCGATTAAGTGCTAACTGGTTTACACAGACTCTAAAACATGCCTGAGCCGAGAAGAGACTTTTTATGACTCAAATTGAGCTGCAATTGCATGAAAATGTGTCAATTCTGTGTATTTTCCACCAGCCTCCTCTAACAACTTCACTTCTGCTTCATCCAGGTCAAATTGAGTAAAAATCTTTTGCATTCTAAACAACTAATTGATTCAATGAAAGAATAATAACTGGATTCATCTATTGGCAAAATGATAGTTAGTTCCAGCCCTGTACTCAAGTAGAGGAAAAAATGTAATATAAAGACGACAAAACCTTAAAGCGCGTATGACAGGTTTTAATGAATTTATAATTTTGATTTTATTTGGTGTATTAATACGTATTGTACATAAAAATTACTGTTTTACACCAGTCAAGTTGTAGTTGGTGGAGAAAAGTTGAAAAATCTGTTTAAAATTACAGGAAGTAATAAACTAATGACATCACACAAAGGAGACTCATTCCACCCAAAGGTTTTGCATAATTTACCCAAAATAAACAACTTAAATTACCCTTAAAACATTATTTCAACAAAATGAAGGTTCACATATATTTTGATTTGTTGGACAAAAAATCTCTGACATTAGCCGAGTTTTAGCCCAGTGTTCGAAGTAATTCCCTAGCGTGATGTCATCGTTTACAACCAGGAAGTGATATTACAAAACTAAAAAAACAGCTAAAAATTATAGAATTTAGAAAAGAGAAGAGGAACCAACACTTTTACTTCAAACTAATGTTACTTAAGAAGCAGTAAAAATGTGCCGTCTGAAAAGTAAAATGTCTAGAAAAAAACATTATCGAAGTAAATACGAACTGAGCACCACCCACCTCTGACAAAGTTCTTTTGGACCAAGCAGTGGATTTCTTTTCTTCTATTTTTCATTTGTGCCAAAATAGTTCTGCAGATGATTCACGGTTTGAGAATGTGCCGAAGTGGACAGAAATGAACAGAGCGATGTCGTCTCAAATGGATGAGGATAAACACTGCTCAAACAGGCATGAATCACTCCAAACACAGGTTAAAAAAGAATGAAAACAATCAGAACAAGTCCATTTTGCGTATCGTGCTTGTTGTAGTTAGTTTAGTTCAAGATTTTGTGGGAAGACTGTGTTTCCTCCGGTGCTGACTAAGCATTCTGTGGTGCTCTGCTGGAGGTCACTCTCAATGACATCAGCTGGAAATCTATTAAAACAAGTCTGCGTCTCCAAACTCAGCATAAACCATCGAAAAACACTTTAATTTTGAATGATATACAGGCATAAATTATCGTTCTCTTACATTATTCACTTTAAAACTCTTTCTTGCGCTTGTGTTCTGTACATTTTGTGTTTGTATTTCATTCAGCACCTTATTTTTATGCCAGTCTTACTCAATCATTGTTCAATATTTTATTTACTATTGTTATTCATTGTTTTATGTCGCTCTTATTGGCGGAGGACGCTCTTGAGTTTGTGCAATGACTATAAAACTTCTAATCTAACTTTCTAATTCTGACTCTGACATTGTGCGCATAATTCTGATGTTCCTGTTATTTCTATAGACCCTTTAAAATGTGACGGCGATTTAAGGCAAAATGAAGCTGACTGTAAATGTTTCAATGATTAGCTCACATTAGATCTAAATTCTACTGGTTTTAAGTGTTTGTATTTTGTATTTCCAGGGCAGAAAGGTCAGTTAGTTTGCTTTTCTATAACAAACAATGAACAAAAGACACATTTCTAGCCTTAAAATTGTATATTAGCTTCAAAAGAATCTAATTTATGCTAGAGTATCTAATATATATCTAGATAAAATTTAAAATTATTGTGGGCTCAACATTTCTGTGAGTATTTTTCCAGTAAAACCCATAAATCTGGATTGTTCCTTCATTAAAAATGCAAAGAGTTTATCATAATTTCCTAAAACATAATGTAAAATACAATAATAAATGTGTTTAAAGCAGCTCTGATGTCACTCACATGTGTCTGAGGCTTTTACTTTTACAAAATCGTCGAAATTTTTCATATTTATGATATTCTGAGGTTAAATGTCAGTTTCTCAGTGAAATCACATCATGTTGTACTTCACTTTTGCCTCCGTTCTGAATTTAGTATTTAGTTTTTGTTCACAGACTTTTAAAGGGTCAATAAACTAAAAATGTGTCGACGAGGAAAAGGTGGTCCGCATACACAGCAAGTAATATCTGACCTATATAAGTGTTTTTATTTCTCAAAAAGCTCTGCCGGGAAAGTTCCAAACAATAGCTTTAACTCCCATATTTCTGTGGACACCAAACTCAATTTTCTTTTGAGTTGCAAGTGCAGATTTCTCTCTTTCCATAGATACAGACTTGAAATCCGAGTGTCCGTCGGCAGCGAGCACGCCGCGTCTCTGGAGGTTCATCCTGTGAGACGGACAGGATTTAGCAGATTCAGAGTTTGCACAAAAACAAGCCGTCAGTGAGTTCAGAGGCCGTGACCCCGTTAAAAAACATGAGCTTTTGCGTCGTGTGTTGGAGATGTTTGGTCCGAATGTGGTCCGTAACAATATGTCAAAGGTTAGCGCGGAAAGGTTACGAAAACAAGGGGAATTCTAAACGCAGTGTGTGCAAAAAGATGAAAATTCAAGACTGAAAACGACTGGAAATAGACAGGGGCGGACTTAGGAATCTGAGGGCCCGAGGCGACGTTAAGTACAGGCGCTTCCTCATCAAGTGTGATTTTCTATAACTTTTCTGTCGTGTCTCTTGAATTGCTCTTGAAGGAAGCTTTTGTTGTTTTTGTTTTTTACATTTTAAAGCTGTGGGAGTAGGATCTCTCCTTCACTGTGGTTCTCCCCGAGGTTTCTACTTTTCCCCACTGGGTTTTTTGTAGTTTTTCGTTGCAGCGAAGGAGGGTCAAGGACAGGGGGCGCTGTGGGACAGTTATCCATTTGCTAAATTCTGTTGAACATTGTTTATTTAATCTGTTTTCTACCGGTGGCCATCATAAATTGAACTGAACTGAACAGTTTAAAAAAAAAAAAAAGGGGGTGTTCTCCAGAAGAATATTTAAGGTTAGGGTTGGGGTAAGGAATTATGGTTAAAGTAAGTAGTTACTAAGCTGAATCTTTCTTAATAAACTATTTGTTCAGTATGAATTAAGTGTTTGATTATGTTTCATTAAGGCAGGAATAAGTGTAATTATTATAAAGTGTTACCATGTTTTGCTCTTTACTTTGTAGTTTTGAACCTTTTTTTTAAAAGAAGAGGCAATAGGTTTTTCTTTTTTTTCTTTTTTCCCCTTCTTTTTTTAGCACCAGTCTTTTGCGACCACAATCAGCTCTAAAAGTTTCACAAATTTCAAAATATTACAGAAGCAGTGTATTTTTGCAAAACAGTAAAAGTAACCCTAACCCAAAAGATAAACTCAGCTGATGTTAGTCCGTCTCCACAGCAGGCGAGGACGTCTGGCAACAGCTTTTAAATGGAACCAAGTAACATTTTTACCTTAAAAAACATCTTTGTAAGTCCGTAAGATGGTTGCAATTGTATTTGCGGGACGTTTAAAGCCCCCGCCGTCGCCCTCTGCTGTTTCTTTGCGGAAAACCAGCTGCAACATTTACCTGAAGACAACTCTCCTGAGAAACACTGGCTGTCTTTTTTGTATTTGGCGACAGGAAATGTTTTTGTATGTGATTGTACTTCCTTATTTCAATAAAAAGGAAGGGGAAAGGGAAAGGAAGGGGCATCTTTTTACTGTTAGTGTGTTTTCACAAGAGACCTGCAGGGGGAGCTCTGTCGCTGAACTTACTTAGTTCTGCTTCAATCAAAGTTCCTGAGTTGTTTTACCGACTTGTGCGATCGTCCATGTGCATAAACATTTCCCAGAGTGCCACAATAATTGCATTCTTCCACAGAACAGATTGTAAGCACCTCTTAAACCCGCATTAGAATTAAGAAACGCTTGCATACCATTAAATCACAGTGAACCCACCCTCTAACGGCGCCTCTCCTCCTCCTCAGCCCCTCCGGATGCACTGCCGCACCTGCTCTCTGGTCACCAGCTCCGGACACCTGATCGGAGGCGGCCGAGGCTCGGAGATCGACCAGGCCCAGTGCGTCATCCGCATGAACGACGCGCCCACCTCCAGGGGCTTCTCGCGGGACGTGGGCCGCAGGACGTCCCTCCGCGTCATCGCTCACTCCAGCATGCAGAGGGTGCTCCGCAGTCGCCACGAGCTGCTCAACTCCAGCCAGGACGCCGTCTTCATCTTCTGGGGCCCGAGCAGCTACATGCGGCGCGACGGGAAGGGCCTGATCTACAACAACCTGCGCCTGATGAGCCAGCTGCTGCCCAAGCTCAAGGTCTACATCATCTCCTGGCAGAAGATGCAGCAGTTTGACGAGATCTTCAAGAAGGAGACGGGGAAAGACAGGTGAGGGAAGAGCTCAGAGCTGAAGTGCAAGGTTGAGTTGTATGTATTTGTGTTGTTGTTGGCCTTTAAACACTCTGTTGAGTAACTTTACTTTGGCATCTCATGTTTAACTTGAACTTTAATGTATCTACTGAAAGCACGCCTTACTTTCTATCAGTCAGGCATTCCCTCTTCAGGATTGATGTTAGAACTCCACCTACTGGCAGCAGAGGGGATTACATAGAAACTCAGGCCCGGGGGCCAAATGCGGCCCTCAGACCAATTTTTCTTGGCCCTTAGACTTCCTGGTGAACCGGCCCACAATGTCCTGATAAGTACTATTTACAGCACATTTCAGATTTTCTACAATTCCAACCTAAATAACTAAGATTTTGGTGCAATACAGACCTGATGAGACTGAATGTAGGTGTGGTGGTGCTTAAAACATCAGATAAATGCAGCTTTTTTGAACGTTTCGCGATTGATTTGTGGCCCTCCGCTTGGTCTATATTTCAATATGTGGTCCTCGATGGAAAAAGTTTGGACACCCCTGACATAGATGAAATAAACTCAAATGATTTCGCCCTGACATGCTAAGTAAGCACGCAGTGAAGTCAGAAATCTGGGAAATTTGATACTGAGTGTTATTGTGAGGCTTGTAGAATTAATGAAACAAGTGTGAATGAATCTAAACACAAGGGATGTTATTGATCAGGAACAATATTAAAGGCAACATTAACAGTCTTAGTCTTGGTTAAAGGTGCACTATGTACTTTTCTGGTGGGGAGTCCACCCCCTGCATGTCTCGAGGAGATGTTATTATTGCTTTTGGCTAGAATGTTACACAGTTTGGCGTGAAATGTCATGTGAAATGACATCTCTATGGAGACAGGCAGCTGGTGGTTGTTTAATTTACTCAGTTTGCTCAACAGAAATGAAAAGTTCTCCATCGAAAGACTAGTTATTCATCCATAGTTATTTTTAGAAAAAAGCAATTGTGAAAGAAAAAATGTGAAAGATCATATGCACTGTATATTTTTTTAAAGAAGCAAAAAAAAGAATAAATCCAACACATAGTTTAATGTGTGTTTCAATTAGAGTTTTTTAGTTTTAAATCAATAATATTCTCTGTTTTTATTAACCATTTTAAACCAGCTGTAACCGTAATTTACTAAAACAGAGCAACTACATGAAATCAAACATGCTATAATAGAAATAATTAGTTTTTTGACCATGGCCCATTATGATAATCTCTTATTAATGATTTTTTGTTTTGTTTTAATACAGAAATACAACACTAAAACCCCTTTCACACTGGTCCTGGTTTGGTTCTGAATGCGGCCTTGTGCTAGTCTTGGTTTAGTCCCAGTTTGGTCTCAGTTCGCTGTGTTAAGTGTGAACCCAGTGACTCGCAGCTCACGCAGATGAATGGCACTCACAGCAGAGTCACGCCGCTGTTTCCTGAGCGTAGCGTGTTCTAATGTAACGGGCGCATGTTGCTTGTAAACCAACCCCTATAAATGTCACACTGAAGCTCTCACGGCGCGTTGGAGAACCTTGTCGTTGACATTTACAGCGCATGAGACCTGTGGGTTTAGAAATGTGGAGTGATTGAGGCCAAGGCCAGTGCGGCGAGGGGTGAAAGGCTGACTAAGAAAACCAACAACCGCGTACAGTAAAAAGGCGTAGCTTTCAAGGTATTGCCGGGTGTCAGATGACATCACGACATTCTATTGCACAATAATATTCAATACAGATGGGAGGCAACTAGAGGGAATATTGTTAGAATGCAGTTATTTGACGTAATGCACTAGGTTTATGAGTCAAGTCTAACTAATACACTGAATAAAAATGTAAATGTAACACTTTTGTTCCCATTTGTTATGAGCTGAAGTCAAATGTATAAAACACATGTACACAAGATCCATTTCTGTCAAAATTTGTTCACGAATCTGTCTAAATCTGTGTTAGTGAGCACTTCTCCTTTGCTGAGATAATCCATCCCATCAAGAAACTTCACAGAGCCATTGAAGAGGAGTGGACCAACATTCCACAGGCCACAATCAACAACCTGAACAACTGCGATACTGACTACTTTTCTGACCCTTCCAGTCCTCCCAGTAAAGCAGAATGGAACATTTCAGAGTGTCGTCGATGTAAACCCTCATTCGTCCAGGTGTGGTCCATCGTAGAAAGGGGTTCAGAGGTTGTCATCCGGACGCTGTTTGAAGATCGAGACGTTTCGACTTTTATCCAAAAGTCATTGTCAATCAGAGAGCTGGTCTGGGAACTCAGGCTTATATGCTACTCTAAGTAGTGAGAGTCCTGCCCCCAGGGAGGAGTCACTGGACACCTGCCTGAGTTCCCAGAGTTCCCAGAGTTCAGAGTGTCTTTTTATTGTGGACAGTGTAAGGTGCATCGTTGAAATATGCATGCTGTCTAATGAGCATCTTGATATGCCACAGCTGTGAGGTGGAATGGATTTGTGAACAATATTTGAGTGCTATGGATCATTTGTGTTTATAAAAAGTGTTTTATATCTTTGCGCTTGGGGGGAAAAGTGTCATATTATATTTTTGTTGAATGTAGAAATCATCAGATCAAACATTTGTGAATTTACCTTTTAGACATTTCATGACAAAGTGCAATGCAGTCAAAAGGACAATCACGTTATCTGAAAAGCACCAGTTTGTTTTTGTTGTTGAGTAGCGTTGGTATTCCATGTTTCAGAACTTAAAATAATGTATGTATCGAAAACCACACGTCACTGGCAGCAAAGGAAGTCACCGTGGGGGAATAATCAAGAGCCCCCCGACATGCTAATGAATGCAAACACGCAAATGTAATCAACGGGATTTGAGTCAGAAATGCTCAGAACCAGTTTTGCGATGATTTATGGACATATAAACGGCTCTGGATCTCGACTTTTGACATCACAAATCTGAGAAACCAAGTGTTTTTGTGAGGCTCAGAGGGAGAGGACCTTGTGAAGCGTGACTGCAGCTAAATACAACTCCAGGTATGGTTTTGATGAGGAAACATTGTTATAATATAATAAATATATTATATAATAAAAGCTCTAAATCAGGCATGTCCAAACTCAGGCCCGGGGGCCAAATGCGGCCCTCAGACCAATTTTTCTTGGCCCTCAGGCTTCCTGGTGATTGGCCTACATTGTCCTGATAAGAACTATTTACAGCACATTTCAGATTTTCTACAATTCCAACCTAAATAACTAACATTTTGGTGCAATACAGACCTGATATTAAGGCACTGAGACTGAATGTAGATGTGGTGGTGCTTAAAACATCAGATAAATGCAGCTTTTTTTTACGATTTGCGATTGATTTGTGGCCCTCCGCTTGGTCTATATTTCAATATGTGGCCCTCGATGGAAAAAGTTTGGACACTCCTGCTCTAAATAGTCTATTTTGCGTAATATATGTCCATTAATGAAAATATTCACCATAGTTTTTTTAGCTGCCCTCAACCTTAGCTTTAAAATACATTTCAAAACTCAAATAGGCTCAACGTAAAAACTGTAATGTCTTTTAGATTGAAAGCGTTTACCTGTATGATTATATGGTTGCAGTATCTATTATCCCGCTATATTTATCCACGCACACAACAGAATCTGCAAATAAATTATAGCCGTCTTCTTTTCCACACGTAGAACATCAGAGAGTTAAACTGTGTTATTGGCACAGTGTCTCTCTATCTAATCTCCCACCATGCAATTTCCTCTTGACATTAATTTTGAACTGATTCTATCTTTGCAAACGTCTAGAGCCGACAAACGCTCGGACCAAAACACACAGCTCAGATAGCTTCATCTCAAATTGTTTTCACTTTTTTCCCATTGTGGAGATACAGAATATTTTTAGTGATGGAGAGAAAAAAAACGACACCCATTTTCCTGCACAAAAGATTGAGAAACACGACAGTTGACGCCGGGTTTGCCTTCATCTCCAAAATGCCCCATGGCTTTGGCAACAGTCGTGCAGAAATCAGAGAAGAAGAGCGCGTCCACACTCTGAGGACTCGGCGCTCTTCAGGAGAACGCGCCGTGATCGTGACGTCGCTCTGGTTCATGTCCACGTTTGAGCTCAGTAACTGGACTGACCGAGGCCGCAGTACCACCGCTCGCCAGGGGAGGGAGTTTGCCCTGGAGGAGCAGCGTGTCAGCGTGTTGAAATAAGAAGACGTCAGGTCAGATTTGTACAAATATTCAATGAAATCTGATGTTTGGAGCGGCGACTTTGACTGAACGTGAAGAAGAATGCTGGAAATTGATTATATTCAAATTGGCAGGAAATTGGTTTATTTGTTTAGCGCCAAATATGAATGCGTTTTTCTCATGGATGTATTAAATGAACTGGATAAGTCACGCCCCCCCTGTCTGTGTCCCAGATTGATTAATGGCCGTGCGAGGTACTGCAGCCTCTTGGAACCAGCCTTTTTCTAAAATTGCTCATTATAATTGCAGACAGTACTGAATTATTATCGGTATTTAAATAAAATAGAAGGAAATGTTATTTTCTACCGTTTCTAAAATCACCGAAATTACCGTTTTTATATCAAGTGACGTCACCGCAAACATGTGCGAGTCACGTGAGCAGCGTCGGCGATACAAACAGAAGCTCGTGGAAAAGGCTCGACTAGAGACACCTGTAAGTTGTATTTTATTTCATTTCAGACGCTTTCACGTGTGTCTAACATGAAGAACACAATTACAATCACACAAGCTAACGCTAACACAAAAACTTGCAGCTGCTGGTCGTTCACGTCGCTCAAAGCATCATGGGGATTGTCGCCACGCGTGGCGCCTAAAGCAAAGATGGCAGCCTCCGTATCAGGAAGTAAAGCAAAGATGTCAGCCTCCGTATCAGGAAGTAAAACAAAGATGTCAGCCTCCGTATCAGGAAGTAAAGCAAAGATGTCAGCCTCCGTATCAGGAAGTAAAACAAAGATGTCAGCCTCCGTATCAGGAAGTAAAGCAAAGATGTCAGCCTCCGTATCAGGAAGTAAAGCAAAGATGTCAGCCTCCGTATCAGGAAGTAAAACAAAGATGTCAGCCTCCGTATCAGGAAGTAAAACAAAGATGTCAGCCTCCGTATCAGGAAGTAAAGCAAAGATGTCAGCCTCCGTATCAGGAAATAAAACAAAGATGTCAGCCTCCGTATCAGGAAGTAAATGTGGAAGTAAGACATTTTTTTGGGGTCATGCACCAATGAGCACTCTCCATAGGGATAAACAGGGCGCCATTTTGGATTCATCTTCCAGGTTTTATTATAGTTCTATGGTTTTTCTAAACTGGCCGCTCGTCAGTCTAATCCTGCTTGTCTCTGGAGTTGAAACATGGTGTGAGTGAATGATTGAGCTCAGTGTCGGGTAACACTAGTTTAGGCTTTAGTGGTTAGTTACATTACAGTCACATTTATATACACATTTATTTATTTATTCAAAGCACTTCACATCAAGGAAACCTCTCATCCAGACACCACAATACTATTGATCAGTGTCTGCGATCAAACCGCCAACCTGTGGGCCAGTAGACCTGACTGTTCTACCAACGATGTTTATGACGAGAGTGGGATTTGAACCGGCGACCTTGGGATCTGAGCTACTGCCTCCACTCAGAACCAGAGCTGCTGGATCACGTTCTGAAAAGAGGACCTTTGTGAAAGCTGTAGGCCTCTGTCAGCCCAACAAGAGCAGTTTGTTTTTAATTGCGCTCTGTGTGAAAAATGCTCTCTGGACTTTAATGGTTTTGTTTTTTATTTTTGCTGCAGGACCAACCAACTAGCCTCACGACAGGTTTAAGCTGGCATTACTCTATCTAGATACTTTACTAGATCCATGACGCACGCATATATTTGTGTTTTTACGGTATGTCCATATAAGTCTTAAAGTGCGTATGACAGGTTTTTATGATTTTCTAATTTTGACTTTATTCTGTGTATTAATATCTGTTGTAAATATAAATTATAGTTTTACACCAATCAAGTCGCTATTTGTGGAGAAAAGTTGAAAAATCTGTTGACAATTACAGGAAGTAAATAAACTGATGACATCACACTGGGGAGACAAAGGTTATGCATAATTTACACAAAATAAACTACTTTTTTGACCCTTTAAACATTAATTAAACTAAATAAAGGTGTTCACTTGTGTTTTCTTTGTCAAATAAACAAAACCTGTGACATTAGATGAGTTATGGCCACTGTACAGTGTGGTTGCTATGGTAATTTCCTAGCGTGATGTCATAATTTACAACCGGGAGTAAAATGTAAAACCTAAAAAACAGCTAAACAGGGGTTAAATTTATAAAGATTTTTGTAGAAATTTGAATATATTTATCTTAACTGCATTTTAGTTGAATGTGTATTTCAACCTGTCATAGGCACTTTAATTTGGTCTGTGTCTGCGAGGCTGAAATGTAACTGCGCCTCTGATTTCAAAGGGACCAGATGTGCTCTTGTTTGGTGCAAATCTAGTTTGCTCACACATTCACATCTCCACAAAACAAGCGCACTTAGCCACAGAGCCGGGATACAAATACTGCAAGGGAAAGGACAGCAAAGAGACAGCTGAGGAGCAGTGCTTTGATGAGACACAGACGCACACATACCACGTTAATGGCCTTCTTGTAATGGGGTTCATTTGAAGAAATAAAAACAAAAGTGACGTCATTATCGGCTGCAACAGACAACAACAAACAAGCTCTATGTATCGCCATATATTGCTCTGAACCCGTTATAGCCCCATATTCTTCTGTAACAGATGCTTTTTACAACAGGCATTTCAAAATAATGTTTAAATAAGCTGATGCCACAGTCCTTTTGTCTATAGATTCTAAAGCGGTGCGGCTGCCAATCAGGTAAGCTGTAGGGAGCACTGAAAATGCAAAGCAGTTTATTAAATAGGGCAAATGGCTGAGGCTAAAAATAAGCAGAAAAGCCTTACACATTGCATACAGGAGGCGTGCGAGCAGGTGGAGGAGTGTGAAGAGAGATCAGCTGTCGACGTGATCGCATGGAAATGTGGAGTGTGACACTGTTAGCTTTGATAGCGCACACCAATATTGGAAAAAGGATTGGATCAGATGCTAAACTAAAAATACAAATTCTGTTCTGTCAAGCTGTCAATGGAAAGAAAAAGTAGAATTTACATAATTTCTCTGCGTGCTGGCCATCCTTCAGTGTCGTAGGGTTGAGCTGTGAGTGTGATCTTGGTCAGGACAGAGCTGGAGGATCAGACTTTGGTGCATATTGCCCTGCCCTAAGCTCAATTATCTGGGCGGGGTTTGACTGGAGAGGTCCAGGCAATACTCTGACAGTAGAAATGTGTTTTTGAGGTCACACTTTGTTAAGAAAGAGAAGTCCAAGGCACGTCTGAGTCTTCTTTTGGGCAATTACCCACAATTTCGAAAATATACAAAGATTTGCTGCTATCCGAATGGCATACAGAATTTTAAATAACTCTGCACCTGCACCTCTTAAGCACTTTGTTCAGCTCACATCAGGAGTGACCTCCAGAGCCACTCGGGCCTCCACCAGGGGCCAGTGTACCATACCAAAAGGTAAAACTACATTTGCACAAACAGCCTTCTCTTATAACGCAATAAAAGAATGGAACAATCTTCCCACTGAACTAAAAAGTCAAACAAACTATTCAACGTTCTCTGTAGAACTTAAAAAGTGGTTGTGGAGTGCTCAGACTTGTCAGCACTGACAGATATTTGCTTCTCCTCAAATAAGCCCAATGCAGCACTTTCTTGCTTTCTAGTTTAAGACGTAAACTCCACACACAGTGGAAGTATGTATGTGTATAATATGTAAATATATATTTGTATATGTAACTGAGATAAGTGGCTTATGGACTGATTAATAGTGAAAGGTAATTAGATAGGTCATGTATATTCTATAAGACAAATGTTGTAAATACTTTTTTCTGTTCATATGTGATGCTGTGAGAGCGCTTGAGTCAGAGTGGAATTTGTGAATTGATCTTACTAATCTTTTGTTGTTTGCACTGTACTATTTATTCTTGTAAATCAGGGACCGCAGATGGAAACTAGCTATTTAGCTATAATCTGGTGCGGAACATCTCTGTTTTTTATGATCTTAATGTCTCTGTACATTGTCCCTTCAAATAAAGACTAAACTAAACTAAACTAAACTAAACAATTTCGAAGCACATCTGGTACATTACCCACTACTTTTTCGATACTTTTTTCTTTATTCTCTGTTATTTTTTATATTTGTTTTTGAAAAGACCAAATAAAATCTAATCGGAAATAGAGATCGATCAATATGAAGAAAAACAATGAGATTTTTGTTTTGCCAAGGCCTGTGGTTTAGGTTGAACTCCCAAAAGAAACCCTCCTAGACACAAGGAGGACTTTTATACTCAACCATTTTTTTTTTATCACATTTTGATAGTTTTTTACAACTCCATGACTTTGCATTACAATCTCAATGTGCTCACTGGAGTAAATGATCAGTATTACAGGTAATTGTTGGCCCTGCCATTAAAGAAGCCCCCTGTAGGCCAAGGCTCTTGAATGATATTTCTGATCTCAGTGGGAGATAAAAGTTCCAGCTGTGAGCAGTAATTGTTTTCTGCTGTAAACTGGATATGCAAATGTGTGTCATTGAGCTATAAACTAAGGCTAAGCTAAGCTCATGTTCTTCTTGTGTCAGTGTTGTAGTCGAAAATCATAAATGTTCAAATCCTGCTCTGTTCTCACTGTTTGAGTCCAAGTCACAGGACAAGCTCAGTTTGGAAAACTTTTCACCCCAAATTCTGCACTCTCAATTAGACTTAAGGATTTGAGCCTGAGAACAAATGCATTGAATCATTTTTGAGAAAAACCCATTGAAAATGTATTATGCAAAACAATCTTCACTGAAATACAAAATAAAATTCTAACATGTAAGCAAGGTAATTGTGTGAGAAATTCACCAGCATTTTAAATTCAAAATCTGATCAAACTAAAACATGTAGGTAACACTTTATAATAACTGCACTTATTCATGCCTTAATAAAGCATGAACAAAGACGTAATTCATAATCAACAAATAGTTTATTAAGGATGATTCAGGCTTAGTAACTATTTAACAAATATTCTAACCCTAATTTCTAACCCTAACCCTAACCCTAACCTTATCCTTAAAGGGCCCATGACAGGTCGGACCACTCATTTACGTAAAATGCAGTTAAGATAAATATATTTCAAGTTTCGCTAAAATTCTTTACAAATGTTATCCCGGTTTAGTAGTTTTATAAGTTTTGATTTCACTTCCTGGTTGTAAATAATGACATCACACTAGGAAATTACCATGGCGACCACACTGTAAACTGGGCTAAAACTCATCTAATGTCATCAATTCTTTTACCTGACAAACAAAAATATATTTGAACTTATTTATTTAGTTGAATTCATGTTTAAATGGTCAAAAAAGTAGTTTATTTTGTGTAAATTATGTATAAAGTGTGTCATCAGTTTGTTTACTTCCTGTAAATTTCAACATATTTTTCAACTTTTTTCCAAAAACAGCGACCTGATTGGTATAAAACCAAAAATCATTTATATTTACAACAGGTATTAATACACTGAATAAAGTCAAAATTAGAAAATCATAAAAACCTGTCATACGCACTTTAACTAAGTACTTACTAAGCCTGAATCATGTTTCATAAACTATATATTCATTACGCTTTATTAAGACAAAATAAGATGTAGTTATTATAAAGTATTACCAAACTCTATTATTAATAATTCCGGCTTAATAACTCCCTAACCCCTTAATTAAGTAGTTAAGCCTGAATCATTCTTAATAAACTATTTGTTTCTTATGAATTAAGTCGTTATTATAAACCGCTATAGAACCAACAGTTAAAGGTTTTTATGAAGATGTTTGACAGTAATGTACTGAGTTTGGTTTCTGCGGCTGGCGTGGATCAAACACAACAGAAGTTGACTTTGAAGTGCGCGGCGTGAGATAATGATGGTAATGAGAGCAGACGGAGGTTCACAGATGGGACATGATCTTCCTCGGAGCCGCGTCAGAGCCGTGTGATCCCGCTCTGAACGACACTGAGGCGAGGTGAGCCGCGCACACCGACGCACCTGTTTAGCTCGACAGGCACGTCCCGGGCTAATGCTAACGCTAATGCTAATGAGGGCTCCCCAGCTGTTTCATTTGGGGCTAATTACACTCGACCTTTAGCGAGCGACGGCGACGGTCTCAATGTCACCGACGCACTCACAATAAAGAAGTGTTTGGCGTCGCTGTCAGGCTCTGAACGAATGTCAGGGTTTGAACAACGCCTCACAGTTCTATTTTACAAGATTTGACGTAAGAGAGCTGCATTTTGTGGACTGAAGAGATTCCAGCGCTTTGCCTTGAATGTTCCACTGTACTGAATTAAACTCCTCGATTTCCATAGAAACAAAAAGGTGATGTTACTAAAGGCCAAGTTACAGTAAGAATGTGTTATTTTCAAGGTTTTATCTGTTATAGTGGTTAAGCAGGTGACATCCCAACATTCTGGATTTTAGCGGTGAGCGGCAAAAACACATGAGAGTCACTGGTGAGTCATGAAATGTTTTCCTGTAAAAGCTCAAAACACAACTAAAGTGTGAAAAAGCTGCTAAAGTCTGATAACAAATATAAAGGTCTACAACTCTGCAAAATATTTACATCTGACATCTGATACATGACATCAACAAAATCAAAGTAAATCAAAGTAAACAGTTGTAGAAAACCAGCTAAACAACAGGAACACTGCAGCTACACTCACATTTATCACGGGTTACACTGATTGTTGTGCAGCAATAAAAGTGTCCTAAATCTCCAGCTGCTGTAGCAAAGAAGCTGAGCTCTGCACAGTTGGAGCAACAAGAAACTACTTTTAGGTTCAATTTTTTTGTCCAAACAAAACAAAAGTTCAATGGACAAAAATTAAGCCAAAGAAACACATTTTATTAGTTGTGCTGCCCATAATTCTGTTCATTCAAAAGTTCATTAAAAAGAATGTTTCTGCATAACCTCTGTATATTTCAAGCATTGAAAATATAAAGAGTTTAAAGTTGTTGTTTTGTTTGAAAGTTCTGCCAAATGTATTAGTAATTTAAGCAGTTAGTTCATTAGTCCTGAGTTTTCAAACATGTATTTATTTATGGGTTAAGTTTTGGGGAAAAATGTCAGGAAAATGTACCTCTAGAACAGGGGTCTGCAACCTGCGGCTCCGGAGCCGCATGCGGCTCTTCACCCTCATTGTAGCGGCTCCCTTTGACCTTGAAAAAAAACTTTAACATAAATAAGTATTTCTTAATTCGTTTTTATTCATATTATTAGTTTATTTTGTTGGGCAGTTATCTTGGAGTTTGAGTTGATGCCATCTAATTTTAAAAGAACTGTTTTTAATTTCTAATTTGTCAACAAAAATATACGTCAGTCACATAACATCATCAGCCTTCGCCTTTACGTGCTGGCGGCTTTTGTAGTGTCCGTTATTTTTTGCGGCTCCCAACGATTTTTTTTTTAGTAGAAGAGGGGGCAAAATGGCTCTTTTGATAATAAAGGTTGCAGACCCCTGCACTAGAATCAAGTTAAATGCCACACTGTGGAACATTCCAGGGAAAGCAATAACGTGCACGTGAAGTTACATAGTGCCCCTTTAAGTGTTAACTAAAAATATGTCCTGCCAAATGTTTACATGTTCTTCACATAAATCTATTCAATCTCATCTTATAAAAATAAAAAGAACTCCCAGCAGGGCTTTCTACAGGAATTTGGGGCACTTATAAAATAAAGAGTAACAAGAGTCTCCAGTGTGGGCCCTCATGACCCAAGAGCCGCAAGATAATTACAATATAATAATTTTAGACAAAAAGTTAACAAAAACACAAATAATATACTAGTTTTGATGACGTCCTTCCTCTCATTTTTATTTTTATTTTATGTGTCATTTTATAAAGAGCGGCACACACAGTAGAACGGCTGCTTTACTAAATAATTATCTGAATTACAAGAGTGCATGAAATTCTCTTGACAGACGTTACTTTTTTGCATAAATTAAAATTAAGAAAAACGCATCCTCCAAACCCTGAGCCCCACAATCTCCTCGGCTCGTTAGGATGGGAGTCTGGTTTCTTCCATGGTGGATTTTCATAAAGTGATCAGAAAAGGAAAGCACCGGTGTTTGCCAGCGCTGGAGGAAAAAAAACACAAATCCTGATAAGTCTCCAGCAAAAGAATGTTTGATTAATATTTCCATAAAGAGACGAGAGCTGAGAGAAGTGCTGTTTTCTGCTTGACAAATGTGGTCAAGTTTAGTTGGAAACAGATCTGTCTTTGGAAAATGGACTTCTGTTTGAGCAATTTCTTTATTCTTACTTGTATATTTTGCTGTTAGAGGAACCAAATGTTTACAGTATTTGCAAAACTTACTTTAGAATCGCAGCAAGAAGGCTCTGGGTTCAATTCCTGGGCAGTGTGTAAGTTTATGAGTAAACAGCCCAATGTTCTCTCAATAAATGCAGGAAAAATGATGCAAAAAAGACAGAAAGAAAAAGAAATCTAGCCATTTTTTAATTAAGTTGTTGCAGCTTGTATAAAGGTATTTACACAGTATCCCTCTCGTTTTGTCATGTTTTTGTCCTTCATTTATAATCATTCATAAAGTTATTCATAGGCTATAGTTTGTCTCACTGGGTTATTTTTATTTTTTTAACCATTTTATTTCAAATGTGCAATACATAGCACCATCAAAAAAGGAAAACCAAAAAACATATTTTCTCTTTCTGAAAGCAAATTCGAACGCGAGTGTGTAAAAATATAATTGTTATTTTGTTCCCCCCTTTTACTTGCATCAGTATTACAACTTTGACATAAAATTAAGTAATTTACAAATTCCACTCGTGTTTAAAATGCATATGACAGAGTTAGACAATACATTTCAGTAAAATGCAGAGAACATCATAAAAATGCTACTTAATCTTTCCCAGTTTTTGTAAAGTTCATGAAGTTACTTGGACCTGAGCAGCAGATGTGACATAGTTAGAGGTAATTCCACAACTGTTACCTAGCAACCGGACCGTAAACAAGGGCTAAAATCCATATAAATGAAACAATAGTTATGAACTTTATAAAAACTGTCAAACGGTGGACAAATAGGCAAAATGTTTAGAGAAATCATGTATCTAATATAATCATGTTCAGTCCATTTTAGTGAAATGTGTAGTTCAACCTGTGTTATAGACTTTACATCGACTTGGAATGTTAAACTATGATAACTATTCACCACAGATTCAATACCACTAACAAATTCCACAAACACGAGAACACATTTGCATACTTACATCTTACATACTTTCATTCATTAGTGCTGTAGTCCTTTAGTCGTTTAGTCGATTAATCAGTTGATGTTGTCTTAGTCGACCAAAATATGTATTGGTACTATTTATTTAATTTAAATAATAAGGATTTCTATGGGACAACAGCATAACTGAGACAATAGGTGAAGATTTTGGAACTAACCATGAGTTTAATCTAACTTATCTAACATATAAATACTTTTCTGTGTTGTTTTTGCATGAAATCCTGTGTAGTTGTGGTCTTTTGAGTGCATTTTGGGTCAGACACATGAAATACTTCGTTTGGAGAGCTTTTGCCACACCCCCTTTTAGTCGACTTAGAAGAAGAAGAAGAAGAATTTTTTATTTATAGAGCGCTTTTCCACCTAATAGGCACCCAAAGCGCTTTACAAACCGTTGAAACTACAGTTGCCGTTACAACATAACATATACAATTACATTTATAGACAATAAACAATGCAGACACACAGTTGTAACTACAGTTGCAGTCACAACAAAACATACAATAAACAAGACATAGCAGGTAGCTGTATTCCTATCGGTCTTTAGTGGAACAAGAATTTCTTTGGTTGACTAGACCCTACTTAATATATGGTTGAGCGGACGGCACTGTCGGACTTCTTTTTTCTACGGTGTATATCTTCCAACTACAAGTAAAGGCTACAGCGTTTAGTACGATGTTGTCTAATGTAGCGGCTCCCAAACTTTTCTGGCCAGGACCCCCACAGTAGCCAAGCAACCGACTCTGGACCCCCAAAGCGAAATGAAAAATCATTTTAAGTGTCAAAGCATGTTAAATCAGGTTTAATTTTCGTTATTTGAATAGTTTATTGTCTTATTTGACCATATTTCACTAAAATATGCTGGTTTTAATTTGAAAAATAGAGCAAATACAGCGTCATATTTATTCAAATTAGATGTTGAAATCATCTCGTGACCCCCAGCTCCTCCCTGGCGACCCCCACTTTGGGAACCACTGATCTAATGTGATTTGACAGCACATGTTTTAAAACCAGCTCAAGAAAACCGCAAAATTGGCAACCGGGCCATGTGGGTTTTGCATGTTCTCCCTGTGTTTCCATGGTTACTGTAGTTTTCTTGCCCCAAAACACGTGCCAGTTGAATCCTCCAGCTGCAAGTGTTTCTTTCCGAGATAATGATTCAAGGTCAGGAGATGGATCAGGTTTTCCCAGCAACGTTGCTTTAAGAATGGATCAAATGTGGAAGAAGACGACAAATTTCCCCGCAACGCAAACAAATCACAGCAATTGGACCGAGAGCGCAGACAGAAAGGCTGCCATTTCTGTCCGTTCCAGTCGGTTGAAACAAGCGGAAACAAGCGTCCAAGTGGGAGGTTTGGCCTATCGCAGCTTATGTCCCCGAACCTTTGAGTGAAATGAGAATTAAGTGCATGCGCGTTTGGGTGGAGATAGCATCACTTTGGACGATTGTGTTGTGTTGTGGTCCAGTCTTTATAATAAATAGAGAGCAGACACAGGGGCAGGTCCGGAGCATTCATCACTGTCACATCCAGGCTGGAGCATTCTGGGCCAAAGCAGCTGCATTCCACTCACGCTTATGATCACAAATAATTTGTTTGTTGCTTTAGTTTTGTGGTTCTCCAGCTGTGGTGCAGGTGTTGGCGGTGTGTGGCCTCCCAAAGTGACACCGGCTCAAGCTTGGTTTCCTTAAAGGCGACGTGCATGTTTTGTCTGTCCTAAAAAGGTGAAAAAACAGGACTAGTGCCTTTTAAATGTTGGCTGTGAGCCCAAGTTATTCACCACAGTGAGTTTAGAAGCTGAACTTTTAGAGACCAGAGCAGAGTTTTGGCGACTGTGATGCTAAAAGATGATAATACGTTCTGTGATTAGATGCACAAAGAAAGAAAGAAGTAAGTAAGTAAATCAAATCAAATCAAATCAAATCAAATCAAATCAATTTATTTTTATAATGCCCAAAATCACAACAACAGTTGCCTCGATGGGCCACAGGTAAAAGCAGTTCAGATAACTGTCCCAGAATGCCCCTGTCCTTTGACCCTCCTTCGCGGCGAGGAAAAACTACAAAAAACCCCATGGGAAAAAGTAGAAACCTCGGGGAGAACCACAGTGAAGGAGAGATCCTACTCCCACAGACGGACAGGCTGCAGATGAACTAGGACTGACATCCACTTGGACTGTGGAGCCAGAACCACTCAAGAGGGAGGTGGCTTTAAAGAGTTCCTCCAGGCGGACGAGGAGCAGTCCACCAGTGTAGAGAGATCCTCCAGCAGGAGATGAGGAACAGTTCATCTAAAGTAGAAGGAGTTCGTCCAGGCAGATGAGGTGTGGCTAATCCAGCTGTCCAGGCGGGTGGCGCATAGATCGTCCAGACAGGTGGGGTGGGGGGGGTCGTCACTGGAGCAGCCGCCGCAGTGTCTGAAACAGTCTCCACTCCCCGGGGGAAGTGGAGAGAAAGAGAAACATGTGAACAGCAATGAACAGACTACAGTTGAAGTAATATTAAATATTGTTGATAGATAAAGTAGGAAGAACCAGAGGATAGTGTTCAAGCTGCCATACTTCCCCCAGCAGAATTGCTCCAAGGGCAGCGTAGCTAAAACTGTAGGTTTTTATTTCTGTTCCTAACTGGCCTGACCATAAGCTATTTCAAAGAGGAACGTTTTGAGCCTGGTCTTAAATGTAGAGACTGTGTCGGCCTCTTTTACATGAACAGGGAGCTGGTTCCATAACATAGGAGCTTGGTAGCTAAATGCTCGACCTCCTACTGTGCTTTTAGAGACTCTGGGGACTAACAATAGTCCAGCATTTTGAGAACGAAGAGCTCTGTTTGGATGGTACGCTACTATTGCATCTTTGAGGTAGGATGGGGCCATATTGTTTAAAGCTTTATAAGTCAGGAGGAGGATTTTAAATTTGATTCTAGACTCAACAGGAAGCCAGTGAAGAGACTCCAACACTGGTGAAATATGATCTCTTTTTCTAGTACCTGTTAATAATCTTGCTGCTGCATTTTGAACCAGTTGAAAGCTTCTTATAGAGCTTTTAGGACACGCTGTAAGCAGAAGCGTTCCGATAGTCTAATCTGGATGTGACAAATGCATGGATGAGTTTTTCGGCATCATCTCTGGGCAGGATTTTTCTAATTTTGGTTATGTTACGCAAATGAAAGTAGGCTGTTTTACAGGCTTGATTTATATGTGCTTTGAACGAGAGATCTTGGTCAAATAGGACCCCAAGGTTTCTTGCAGTAGAGCTGGGGGCTACAGTGATATTGTCCAGAGAAACTATCTGGTCAGATAAGGAGTCTCGCAGGTGCTTAGGGCCCAGCAGAATGACCTCGGTTTTTTCAGGGTTAAGGAGCAGATAATTAAGAGTCATCCAAGTTTTTATGTCTTTCACGCAGGCACTAAGTCTGTCTACTTGATGCGTCTGATCAGGTTTCATTGATAAATACAGCTGAGTGTCATCTGCATAGCAGTGGAAGTTAATGCCATGCTTTCTGATGATCATACCTAAGGGCAGCATATAAAGAGTGAACAGAACTGGACCGAGTACTGAACCCTGCGGCACACCGTAGGTTACTTTAGAACATGGGGAAGATCTCTGGTTTACATTAACAAACTGGTACCTATCAGATAGATAGGATTTAAACCAGCTAAGCTAAGCTAAGCTAAGCTAAGTAAGTAAGTAAGTAAGTAAGTAAGTAAGTAAGTAAGAAAGTAAGAAAGTAAGAAAGTAAGAAAGAAAGAAAGAAAGAAAGAAAGAAAGAAAGAAAGAAAGAAAGAAAGAAAGAAAGAAAGTAAGTAAGTAAGTAAGTAAGTAAGTAAGTAAGTAAGTAAGTAAGTAAGTAAGTAAGTAAATGGAAAGGAAAAGAGAAGAAAGAAAGAAAGAAAAGAAAGAAAGAAAAGAAAGAAGAAAGAAGGTGGGTGGGTGGGTGGAGTGGGTGGGTGGGTGGGTGGAGTGGGTGGAGTGGGAAGGAAAGAAAGAAATAAAGAAAAAGAAAGAAAGAAAGAAAGAAAGAAGAAAGAAAGAAAAGAAAAAGAAGAGAAAAGAGAAAGAAGAAAGAAAGAAAGAAAGAAAAAGAAAAGAGAAAGAAAAGAAAAAGAAAGAAGAAAGAAAGAAAGGAAGGAAGGAAGGAAGGGAAGGGAAGGAAGGAAGGAAGGTGGAGTAGGTGGGTGGGTGGTGGGTGGGTGGATTGTGGGTGGGGGGTGGGTGGGAAGAAGAGTAAAGTAAGTAAGTAAGTCAAGTAAGTAAGTAGAGTAAAGTAGAGTAAGTAAGTAAGTAAGTAAATGAAGTGGGAAATAAGAAGGAAAGAAAGAAAGAAGGAAAAAGAAAGAAAGAAAGAAGAAAAGAAAGAAGAGAAAGAAGAAAGAAAGAAAGAGAAAGAAAGAAAGAAAAAGAAAGAAGGGTGGAGTGGGTGGGTGGGTGGGTGGGTGGAGTGGGTGGGTGGGTGGGTGGAGTGGGTGGAAAGAAAGAGAGAAAAGAAAAGAAAGAAGAAGAAAAAAAAGAAGAAAGAAAGAAGAAGAAGAAAGAAGAAAGAAGAAAGAAAGAAAGAAAAAGAAAGAAAGAAAGAAAGAAGAAAGAGGTGGGTGGAGTGGGTGGGTGGGTGGGTGGGTGGAGTGGGTGGGTGGGTGGGTGGAGTGGGTGGGTGGGTGGGTGGGTGGAAAGAAAGAAAGAAAGAAAGAAAGAAAGAAGAAGAAAGTAAAGTAAGTCAAAGTAGAGTAAAGTGAGTAAAGTAAGAAAGTAAGAAAGAAAGAAAGAAAGAAGAAGAGAAGAAGAAAGAAAGAAAAAGAAAGAAAAGAAAGAAAAGAAGAAAGAGGAAGTAAAGTCAAGTAAAGTAAGAAGTAAATTAAGTGAAGAAAAAGAAAAGAAAGAAAGAAGAAAGAAAAAGAGAAAAGAAAGAAGGTGGGTGGGTGGGTGGGTGGGTGGGTGGGTGGGTGGTGGGTGGGTGGGTGGAGGTGGGTGGGTGGGTGGGAAGAAAGAAGAAGAAAGAAGGAAGAAAGAAAGAAAAGAAGAAAGAAGGTGGAGTGGGTGGGTGGGTGGGTGGGTGGAGTGGGAAAGAAAAAGAAAGAAAGAAAGAAAGAAAGAGAAGGGTGGGTGGGTGGGTGGGTGGGTGGGTGGGTGGGTGGGTGGGTGGGTGGGTGGGTGGAGTGGGTGGGAAGGAAGAAGAAAGAAGAAAGAAGAAAATTAGAGAAGGTGGGTGGGTAGGTGGGTGGAGTGGGTGGAGAAAGAAAGAAAGAGAAGAAAGAAAGAAAGAAAGAAAGAAGAAGAAAGTAAGAGAGAAAAAGAAAGAAAGAAAGAAGAAAGAAAGAAAGAGAAAAAGAAAGAAAGAAAAAGAAAGGAAAAGAGAAAAGAAAGAAAGAAAGAAAGGAAGGGAAGGAAGGAAGGAAGGGAAGGAAGGAAGGAAGGAAGAGGTGGGTGGGTGGAGTGGGTGGGTGGAGTGGAGTGGGTGGGTGGGTGGAGTGGGTGGAGTGGGAAGGGAAAGAGAAAGAAAAAGAGAAGAAAAAGTAAGTAGAAGTAAAGTAAATAAGTAGTAAGTAAAGTGAAGTAGAGTAAGTAAGTAAGTAAGTAAGTAAATTAAGTAAATTAAAGTAAAGAGTAAGAAAGAAAGAAAGAAGAAAGAAAGAAAGAAGAAGAAAAAGAAAAGAGAAGAAGAAAGAGAAAGAAAGAAAGAAAAAGAAGAAAGAAAGAAAGAAAGAAGGGTGGGTGGAGTGGGTGGGTGGGTGGAGTGGGTGGGTGGGTGGGTGGGTGGAATGGGTGGGTGGAGTGGGAAAGAAGAAGAAGAAAGAAAGAAAGAAAGAAAGAAAGAAGGTGGGTGGAGTGGGTGAAGTGATAAGTAAGAAAGTGAAGTAAAGTGAAAAAGTGAAGTAAAGTAAGTAAATGAAAGTAAGTGAAGTAAAAGAAAGAAAGAAAGAAAGAAAAAGAAAGAAAGAAAGAAAGAAGAAGAAAGAAAGAAAGAGAAAGAAGAAAGAAAGAAAGAAAGAAGGGTGGGTGGAGTGGGTGGGTGGGTGGGTGGGGCGGGTGGGTGGGTGGGTGGTGGGTGGGGTGGGTGGGTGGGTGGGTGGAGTGGAGTGGAAAGAAGAAGAAGAAAGAAAGAAAGAAAGAAGAAAGAAGAAAGAAAGAAAGAATTAAGAAAGAAGAAGAAGAAAAAGAGAAAGAAAGAAAGAAAGAAAAAGAAGAAGAAAGAAGAAAAAGAAAGGAAGAAAGAAAGGAAAAAGAAAGAAGAGAAGATGGAGTGGAGTGGGTGGGTGGGTGGGGAAGAAAGAAAGAAAGAGAAGAAAGAAGAGAAAGAAGAAAGAAAGAAAGAAAGAAAAGAAAGAAAGAAAGAAGAAAAAGAAAAAGAAGGAAGGAAGGAAGGAAGGAAGGAAGGAAGGAAGGGTGGGTGGGTGGGTGGGTGGGTGGGTGGGTGGGTGGGGGGGTGGGTGGGTGGAGTGGGTGGGTGGGTGGAGTGGAAGAAAAAGAAAGAAAGAAAGTAAGTAAGTAGGTAAGTGAAGTAAGTAAAGTAAGTAAGAGTAAGTAAGTAGAGTAAGTAGTAAGTGAAAGTAAAGTCAAGTAAGTGAAGTAAATCAAGATCAAGAAAGAAGAAAGAAAGAAAGGAAGAAAGAAGAAGAAAGAAAAGAAAGAAAGAAAGAAAGAGAAAGAAAAAGAAGAAAGAGAAGAAAGAAAAGAAAAGAAAGAGAAAGAAAGAAAGGAAGAAAAGTGGGTGGGTGGGTGGGTGGGGTGGGTGGGTGGGTGGTGGGTGGGTGGGTGGAGTGGGTGGGTGGGTGGGTGGGTGGGTGGGTGGGTGGAGTGGGTGGAGTGGGTGGAGTGAAAGAAGAAAGAAAGAAAGAAAGAAAGAAAGAAAGAAAGAAAGAAAGTAAGTAAGTAAGTAAGTAAGTAAGTAAGTAAGAAAGAAAGAAAGAAAGAAAGAAAGAAAGAAAGAAAGAAAGAAAGAAAGAAAGAAAGAAAGAAAGAAAGAAAGAAAGAAATCAGGCACCTCTTTAACTGTTTTGACATAATTTTACTTGCAACATTTAAGCCTGTTTTTTCAATCTTGCCTTTTGATTTGACTAAAGATAAATTTAAAAATATACACCCGTTTGTTTAGCCTTCATTCATTCCTTTATAGTTTCTTATTTATAACGTAGAGTCGCACTGTGTCCTTTCTGTGGTTGAGGGTGCGTCAACGGCTTGTTTCCATCTTATTGCTCTGCTAAGCAACCGTTCTACGTTATGATATTTAACCGATCTATCTCCATGGAGACGAGCAGGTGATGCACCAGGCCGAGTCACACGTCGGGTCTCATCAGGGGCCCGAGAGCGGCACCAGGACCAGTCCAAGTCTGTAAGGCGATCATATTTATGTGAATATAAACTTTTAAATATTCCGACTCATGCATATTGTTGGGTATTTGCTGTTTTTTGTTATAATTTGGTGCGATGTTGATAGCAAAATTAAACAAAAGTGGTTATTTACATGCAATATACTGTACAAATCAGATTTCAGGGCACTATTTAGAAACGCCATCATGTATTAAAGTGCCCATGACAGGTTGGACTACACATTTGACTAAAATGTAGTTAAGATAAGTATATTTCAATGTTTGCTAAAATGCTGTTCAAATTTTATCCCAATTAAGCAATTTTTCAGGTTTTCATTTCACTTCCTGGTTGTGAATGATGACATCACACTAGGAAATTAGAAAGTACATTGGGCAAAACCTGATCTAACGTTAGAGATTTTTTTAATTTGACAAATAAAAATACACATGAACGCCTTTATTTCGTTGAATTAATGTTTAAAGGGTCAAAAAAGTAGTCTGTTTTACGAAAATTATGCATAACCTTTGTCTCCCTAGTGTGATGTCATCAATTTGTTTACTTCCTGGAATTTTCAACATATTTTTTTAATTTTCTCTACAAACAGCTACTTGATTGATGTAAAACTATAATTTATATGTACAACAGGTATTAATACACTAAATAAAGTTAAAATTAGAAAATGTTAAAAACCTGTCATACGCACTTTAAACCTTCTAAACGTGTAAGGCCAAAACACAGACGTCCTTAAAGTGCGTATGACAGGTTTTCGTGATTTTCTAATTTTGACTTTATTCAGTGTGTTAATACCTGTTGTAAATATAAATTATAGTTTTACACCAATCAGGCCGCCGTTTGTGGAGAAAAGTTGAAAAATCTGTTCAAAATTGCAGGAAGTGAACAAATTGATGACATCACACTGGGGAGACAAAGGTTATACATAATTTACACAAAAGAGACGACTTTTTTTGATTTGTTAAACATCGATTCAACAAAAAAAAATTTAATTAAAATTAAAAAATCTGTGACATTAGAGGAGTTTTGGCCCAGTGTACAAGATGGTTGCTGGGTAATTTCCTAGTGTGATGTCATCATTAACAACCAGGAAGTAAGACAAAAAAACCTAAAAAATAGCGAAATCGTGATAAAATTTGTAAAGCATTTTAACACAATTTGAAATATATTTATCTTAACTGCATTTTTTCAAATTAGTAGTCCAACCTGTCATAGGCCCTTTAACCTTGCTTCCTGCTCTGGGTTTGTGGACCGGACCACACGCTCACTTCAGCTTTTGATAAATCACACACTCAACCTGCACGCACGCAACATTTTTATACATTTCCTACACATTGCAGGTAAAACAGGTGGCAGATCCTCCACCAGAAAAGTTTTTGGTCAGTTTTAGCGTGTCATTTGTGCAACTTTCGCTAAAATTCTCGCAGGAGCAATTACAACGTTCATCAATCTTACTCTTAATCTCATAATTTCATGTAATTTGATATAAACGCCTTTAGAAGTGTTCACGGTCATTTAAATGTAAACCATTCTAAGTGCCCATAAGGTACAAAAGCCAATTTAAATGCAGGGCTTCATCTTATCACCACTATTACGTTCTGGCAAACTTAAGATCTCATTTTGTGTTAAGTCTCTTCAACTTTAATTGCCCGAGATAAGAGATGACTATTAAGCTAATATTTAATATGTATGCTTCAATTTTTCATGCTAATAATTAGACATTGACATTGTCCTCAGTTAAGGTCAGGAAGAGTTGGAGCAGATCCCAGAATTCTTAAAAGTTTGCGTAGCCGCGGTATTCTTTGGACAGCGGCCAGTCAATCAATCATTTAAGACACGAGAGACTCAAGGCATCGGCGCAAGGTGAACTGTGCAACATCTACTGCTACAACTAAAATCATTTAAAAGTGTTGTTTCAAAATGTTGCACAATCACGAGAAGTACTAACATCAAAATAATAATAATAATAGTAGCAGCGGTGTTTAGTGTGTGGTGGAAGGAGTGAGTAAATCATGTAGATAGATAGCACTTCTCGGTCTCGTTGTGTGCTCTTGTGTGAGGATTTGACAAGCAGAGTCAGCAGATCATGTGTGTGGGCAGTTCGAGGAGAGTAACAACCCTCAGGACAAAATACTCCTCAGTATCCTGCAGTCGGAGCCTGACAGGAGGAGCAGGTGAACTCTGGAGTCACAACACAAAGCTCTCTGGCGCTCACTCTGCTGCTTCAGTCGGTGACGAGACAGTCATTGCCTCAAAGTGTTTCCTCTTGAACGTTTTCTGATGCATTTGGTGTAAAAAGTCAGTAGCTTTTCAGAGGTCCACAGCCAGCTACTGAACAGCCTTTTTCACATAATATAACAATTTCTAATCTTTGTCCTTTGAACTGCACAAGCCACACTTTGTAGTTGGTTAAAATCCCAAGATGTCATGTTTGAAAACTTACCTCAAAATCTGTTCTGTGCCAAAAACCCACTGTAGTGATGATGGTCATTGTCGTGGGAGTGGTAGTAGTAAAAAAATGAAATCTGGAAGAGGGCTGGGTGATGTTTAATATTTTTTAGGGCAGTGATTCCCAAAGTGGGGTCCGTGGCTCCCTGGGGGTCTTAAAGGCACTGCCGGGGGCCCACAAAGGTTGTCCACAGAAAAAGCATAAATGAAAATTGAGCTTGAAAACCACTTTATAAAATGTATCTACAACTTTACATAAAAAGTCTATCGTCATTACTATTTATATTTGTACATTTATGAGCCAAAACATTATTTTTATTTTTATGTAGAACAAATTATTATTGAGGGGCCCCGAGTGATGGTCGGATCAATAAGGGGCCACAACGCTGCAGAGTTTGGGAATGGCTGTTTAGTATCCCATTGACACTATTCAGAGGATATTAAAACATGTCTTTAAATGGATTTGAGGTTTCATTATCAGACCAATGTGAAATGTCTGTAAAATGAATCACAAAACGCAGAAATATCACCTTATACACTTTTTCATTTTAATTTTGAATCTCTTCTTTTGCATGTTTAACTATAAATGATAAACACGGTATTCAAGTTTTGCGTGTCTTCAAAACAACATTCACAATATCTAAATTTCGATATATTGCCCACCTCTAATCTGGAGTCATTGTAGCTTCACTCACACTTTTCCAATCAATCCTATTTACGAGCTTGTCGTCTCTGAGCCTCACAAAAACACTCAGTTTCAAATTTCCCAGATTTGTGACGTCAAAGATAGAAATCTGGACATTTCTGTTGTCAGATCATTACAGGATGCTTGCATTAGCATGTAAAGGTTATTCCCACTATTGCCAGTAGATGGCGCGCCAACATTTACTCCTGATGAGGAAATGCCTGATTAATGGAAGGTAATGGATGGTATTCAAGAGGTTTTCAATCATTTCAAGTTTTAAAATGTGAGATGAAGGTTTTCAAGAACGTTTAAAGGACAATAGCGATACAAATAATGCAAAATATGTGTTCTTTTTCTCATTTCCATTCATATTGTCTAATAGATCATGGTTAATCAATTTATAGAATCAGTTAATGTGACATAAACAGACAAAAAAGTACATTTTAACACTTTATAGATTTGGTTGAAATGACCTTTTTTGCTTTCTCACAATTTATATATATATATATATAATGTCACCTTAATAACTCCCGAGTTCTTGTAGCTACCCCACGAGTAGCTACAAGAAGAAGGTTATAGACTGTCTACAGAAGCTTGAGAAGGAGGAGGTGATTGACAGGCCTCTGTACTACAGACTGTATCCTGGTGAAGCCATTCCATGTATTTATGGCCTCCCCAAAATCCACAAAGAGAATGTCCCATTGAGACCCATTGTGTGTAGCATGGACTCCATCACATACAATGTAGCTAAACACGTAACCACCATCTTGGCTCCGTTAGTGGGGAACTCAGAACATCATGTGGAAAACACACAGCACTTTGTGAGCAAAGTGAGACACCTCCGTATGGACCCAGATGACGTTATGGTCTCGTATGACGTGGTGTCCCTTTTCACTTGTATTCCTACCTCGGAGGCAGTGGCAGCAGTGAGGATGCGACTGCAGGAGGACTCAACCCTACTGGAAAGGACCAAACTCACACCTGAACACATCTGCCAATTAGTGGACATCTGCAATAACACAACCTACTTTCAATTCAGGGGACATTTTTACAGACAGACTCACGGCTGTGCTATGGGCTCTCCGGTCTCGCCGATCGTAGCCAACCTATATATGGAACACTTCGAGAAGAAGGCTCTGACCTCCTTCCTGGGCACACCTCCGAGCCTCTGGCTGCGTTACGTGGATGATACCTTTGTGATAATCAAGAAACAAGAGCTGGAAACGTTCTCTGAGCATATCAATGGGTTGGATGTATACATTAAGTTCACCCGAGAAGATGCTAAGGACAACCGGTTGGCGTTTCTTGATTGCTCCACAATCAGAGAGGAGGAAGGCAGCCTTCAGACAGAAGTATACAGGAAACCCACCCACACAGACCAGTACTTACTGTTCGATTCCAACCACCCACTGCAGCACAAGTTGGGAGTGATCAGGACACTGCAACACAGAGCCCATGAAGTACCCACCAGCTCTGAGGGGAGAAAGAAGGAGGAAGAACACGTCCAACGTGCCCTCTCAGCTTGTGGATACCCTAACTGGGCCTTTAACAAAGTCAGAAGAGCCAAGAAACAGGACAGAAAGGATAAAGACCCCAGCAGGAGGGGGGTCTCTATCCCTTATGTCTCGGGCCTGTCTGAGAAGTTTCAAAGGATTTTTAGACAACACGACATCCCTGTTTATTTCAAACCTGGCAACACACTTAAACAGAAACTGGTCCACCCGAAAGACAAGAGGCCGACAGAGAAGCAGAGCAATGTAGTTTATTCGATCGAGTGCAGTGAGGACAGTTGTAAAGAACGTTACATAGGAGAAACCAAACAGCCATTGCACAAAAGGCTGTACCAACACAGAAGATCTGCCTCCACGGGACCGCAAAGTGCAGTCCATCTGCACCTAAAAGCTACAAATCACTCGTTTGAGGACAGTGAGGTGAAGATTTTGAGCAGAGAGAAGAACTGGTTTGAAAGAGGAGTAAAGGAGGCAATTCTTGTAAAAAGAGAAAATCCTTCTCTAAACAGGAATGGGGGCTTAAGATTTAATTTAGCCAAGATTTATGACAGCATCCTAACACCTTGGTCCAGATCAATAGACCAGTCAAATGCTAATGAGGTAATCAGCAGTGAGGAGGGAGCAACAGCCAGCTATCAATTGAACAATAGACCTTAGTCACAGGTGAAACTAGGTGAGGCCAACCATTAATCAAACAAGATAGACCAATTAATCAAATCCCAGGTGACAAACAAACTATTTTCCAAACAAAGACAGGTATTCAGTGACTCCTCTCTGGGGGCTGCACTCCCACTACTTAGAGGAGCATATAAGCCCAAGTTCCCATACCAGCTCTCTGATTGACAATGACTTTTGGATAAAAGTCGAAACGTCTCGATCTTCAAACAACGTCCGGATGACAACCCCTGAAACCCTTTGTACGATGGACCACACCTGGACGAATGAGGGTTTACATCGACGAATTAATAATGAAGGATTATCTTATATTTACAGTGGTTTATTTTGATTCTACAGACACAAGTAGAACGCTGAGAAGTCTTCACACCCCGCTATCACCGCATTCTTTCAAAATAAGTTCCTCTATCTTCAACTTGTCTTCCTCTTAATCTCCACGCCACTTTTCTCCTCAGCGTCTTTCACTTTCTGCTTGTCTATGCACCTCCCCCTCTCGACAACCACACACTCCCGCAGGAACGGCAGCGGAGGTTGAACCGGCCGCCGCGGAAAAAACAAAAGGCGGAGTCGATAAGACACGAGCTGACACGAAACAAGGAGAGAGTATCTGTGCCGGTGACAGCTGTAGACCAGGGCCCCGCACCTGCCTGCTGCTGCACAGAGTTTGGATGTTTCCCTCTCGATTCCTGTCGGCGTGGAGAAAATACCCGAAATGAAAAGCCCTGTTTAGCATTTGTAACAGTTAGAGGAAGCGCAGGCAGGGTGCGTGTTTGTCAGAAGGAAAGGAAAGGGAGCAGGAGGAGGAAAGAGTGAGCGTGAGAGAGAGGGAAACAGGAGTTGAAAGTGAAGATGCGCGGCTGAGTTTGGATGTGGGCTTAAAACGTTCGAGCTCTGAGGAGTTTTACTGTTTTCATTCGTCTAACTGTGCTACGAGTCGCAGCCCGGTTGGAAATAGTCAAGATTGTTGGAAATGCTGTGGTTAGAAATGCCGTGTAGATTCAAAATGGAAGCCAGAGTCACCTATTTTTGTGTTTTCGGTTTCTAACATCCAACTTAGGAATTTGGGGGCCCAAGGAAAAAATTAAGTACAGGCCCCTCATCATCATGTGTGATTTTCTATAATTTTTCTGTTGTGTCTCTTGAATTTGTCTTGAATTGTTCTTTTTTTACATTTTAAGCTTAAATGTTCTAAACTGTTTTAAACGGAGATTTGGGGGTCGTTCCCCAGAAGAATATTTATATAATCAGACTATATTTCTTGCTTATTGGTGCATTTTAACTAAAGAAATTCTTGGTCAACTAAAAACATGCTCTGTGAATTAATGAATCAAATACAAGTGGGAGAGATGCGGACAAAAGCTTTGAAAGTGACAGAATCTCACCAAAAAATACTAGCAAGGGATGCGACGATACAGTTTTCTCATGATTTTAATCCGATTTCCAAATCCAAATCCAAATCCACTTTATTTGTATAGCACATTTCATAAACATAACTGTTTCCAAAGTGCTGCACAGACAAACATAAAACGGCAAAAAACAAAGTGCAAAATAACAACTCAATTTGATCTTACGGCTTGTAAAACCAGTAAAATCAAATCCAAGCAAAATGATAAAACCATAAAATAGAAATAACTTAATAGAATAAATAAATAATAAAATGATAAAACACAGAGGACCACACAACTCACGCGGTGTTATAAGCCAGAGAATAAAAGTGGGTCTTAAGACGAGACTTAAAACACTCCACTGTGGGGGCCGTTCGCACCTGAGGAGGCAGAGCGTTCCAGAGTTTGGGGCCGACCAAATTTCAATATATTTTGGGCATTTACACGTTTAAATCTCTTTCCTGTTCAAATATATTAAGTTAAAGGACACATATTCTGCTACAGTGACTTTTTTGAGCTAACGATCTTACAATGTTCCGTCATCAAAAACACACCTGAAGTAGCATTCAGTTGCATTCACCCTGTTTTGAAGAATGTTTATTAGAAAATCCTCCTCCCTCCAATCGCCAAACACACGTCCTGCTGAACTTCTGGGACTTTCGGATGCATTTTCAGACTTCATATGTCACTTATCAGAGAATCTTCTGCTGTTTTTAGTCCTTAAATCATTGCTGAACTTATTCTGAGCATTTCTGTCGTCTAAACATGATGACTACTGCAGAAAATCTGCAAAATGATATCTTTTCAGTGCTAACTTCACTAGATTGTAGATATAGCACTGGCACCATCTGCTGGCTGGATGCACTCAGTAAGTGTCATTTCATTTGTTTTAAAACATGAGATGCCAAATTTGAGGCACTCAAGAGCATGTTTAAAGGCTAACAGCAAGATGAAAAATGCTGAATATAAGTCCATACTGTGTTTTTTGTTTTTTTCTGGATCTGCAAAAGTGTGGCATGATAAAAGTGGTTGAGAGTTGTACTTTGATGTTTGTTTTGAACAGTTCAGTATTAGATCGAGTATTGTTGCATCTCTAATGTGTACAAATAAGTACTATCCCAGGTCTTCTCACACATATTTTCAGTATAGTATTGACCTTATTCTGCCCCGCCCACTTTTGCCGTTTTCTGCACTTCCGTCTGTAAACGCACTTCCGTTTGACGAGAACTCTGTTAAAGCTAATGATGAACGAGGGAAAAGTCTTGCCGCTAAAATGTTACATAAAGTAGATTGATTTGTGTAAAATGTTTAATGAACACGAGCAACAACAAGTCACAACGCAACGATTTCCTGGTCAGTCTGAAAACGGCTTTTTAGTCCATGTAGAACTTATTTCCTGTTGAGCTCGTCTGCTCCATGTAAACTACAACGGAGACAAGACGGCGGCGCATAAGGCAACGTCCGAAATAAGGTGAATAGTATGATGTCGATCATCATTATCATGCTCGTTCCAACATGAGACGGGGCCCACACGCTGAGTCTTTAAACCCGGCCATTTGTCTTGGAGCTTGTCATGGAACATCAGTATCTCTAACTGCAATAAGTGATTGTTGTTTGCATATCTTTGTTGTGGCGTGGTCCTGTGGCTAATGAAGTGCAAATTAAACTGTCGACTCACTTCCGAAATTCAAATTAACTCACTTCATTCTTCCTCCTTTTGGCTGTGGTCCACATAAATCCATATAATCCTAATCAAATAATTAGTCAACTAATAAAAAGTCCGGTTGACTAGGACACCTTTAATTGACTAAACGACTAGAGGCTCATTTACGCACACGGATACGCTGAGAGGCTTCTGTCTGTCGTCTGGTTTGTTTTGTTCGTCATTTGGTCCATGCACTTTGTTTGCTCACAGTTTATGGATGTGAAGCAACAAAGCTGTACATGCGCTGACCACTGGGGGCAGTAGTGAAAACCGCACAACAGTGGAAGCTCAACATCTAACAAATAAAACAAAATAAACTCTTTCTCACCTCATTTTCTTGGCTCTTTTCCAACAAATGTGATGTTTGTTTTTCTAGTGGCATTCTTCTTCCATTTTGGTCAATTCTCTCACTGACTTTGAGCGCCCGCCGGTGGTTACTTACCAGAACACGGGCTTGATATTAGGAATGGTTGGAAGTATGTGCTTCTCCAGTAGTGCAGTGGAGAAGGGCGTTGTGTGGTTCTACTGCGGCAGCATCGTGGGTTTGAGTCTGACCTTTGACATGTCTGTCAGTCTATACCTTTGTCTATACCCTCTCTCCACCTTTCACGCCCTGTCTGTCCTGTCAAATAAAGTCTCTGGGCCAGAAATAAAAAAAGAAACAGTTGGAAGTATGAATGAAGCTACGCTAACATCATAGTTCGATGCTCATGCTATCAACCACTCAGCTGAACTTTAAGTCCGTCAGTCTGTAGCTGAGGTGACAGTTTTACACACTAATTATTATTAATTATGTTCTCAAATTAAATAACCAGAAAGTGTCAGCTGGTCAAATCCATCGACTTTTACAAGAAGTGTATAAAGCCTCTTTTGGTCGATGGATTAGACCAGCTGACACTCTGGATTATTAATAATTATTGTGTAAAACTGTCACCTCAGCTACATGCTAACGGCTAAAGGGAAGATTTCTGAACTTCTGTAACCTGGTCTTGCCGTATGAATTCTCACAAACACAAAGTTCACAAACTCTTGAGAATCCATCTGGGCGGTGTGCCGCTGTCAGGGCTGCACCTGCCGCTGTGTGCTTAACCAGTCAGAGTGCTGCAATGTGGTTTGGGCAGAAGTCAAATAGACAAACCTAAACAAACATGGTGGCGCCGACATACGTACTTCACTCTATTTCAACACATTTACCGACTGTTTTGCTTTTGAAAACGTGCCACAGAAGTGCTTTGTGCATTTAAGGACGAGGAAGAAGTCTGTGCTTTTCTCTCAGCTGGATTTCTTGATTTCTCGTCTTGTTCCATTTTTGCGACGCTGCGACCAATCAGTTCAAATGTTCGACATGACGTTATGTATTTTCCCGAACAAACTCAACGGGGGCCTGTCCAGATTGATAATGTGTAGAACTGATCCAGAGTGATGCACAGATCGATCTGATGTGAGCAGGTTAGAACTGCCGTGCTTCTTGTAAGAACATCCTCTTGATCTTCTTGACTGGTGACAGCAGAGATGTATTTATTACATAAAGATCATGAAATAAAAGTTAAAGCATTTACTTTAATATGAAGATTGGCTTCACCATTCATCCATTTATGAATGAATCGCCAGCAAAGTAGTCGTATCTGAGCAACGGGCAGAGATAGAGAATTACACGTCTGAATGTCTACAGTAATCATGCTCGGAACGCAAAGCTATTAAGTGTGGAAATGGAGCATAAATGAAGCCTTTCAGAGCTACAGTCCTACATTAGAGTGTCTTCTTTTCTCATGCACAACACACATCTTCAATGAACGCCCGAGAACTTTACGGCGAGCCTCTGTATTTTGATGTCAGATGTTTGGACTGGTAAATCTCCCTCACGTCCGGAGCATGTTTTCGCTGTCCGCTCAGATCTTCGCTCTCTACCTCCGCTCTGATCGAGTTTGTCAGCACATTATCATAAAGGTTATTGGGGTTGTGTCTGATTCTCCAGGAAGTGCCGCAGACTCTTTAATATTGCATGAGAAACACGCTGATTAAGTGGTACAAAGGTGGAGAGGAGGAGCAGGTGGAGAGCTTGTGTCGGAGCAACGCTGAAAAGACTGAGCCTTTTGCCACTCACTAACAGGTTATTTACTCGTTCTTTCTGAGGTAAATTAGTTATAATCTAGAATCTCTTCGTGTATCGTCTATGGCAGATTATGATGGTATTTACAGACACAATAGAAATGCATATGCGTAATTTTGGTTCTGTGAAGATGACATAAGGCGAGACGCTGCAGGTGAATAGGAAAAAAACTTAAATTTAAAGATATCAATTGTAAACATAAATGTAAGAAAAAAAATATTACAAGTTTTTCATCATGTCATGTTTTCATGTAGAAATAAGGCATTTTATGTGGAAAAACTGCCAAAATTACACATGTTTGAGACATTTAAATCTGAAAAATGGACAGAATCAGGTTTAAATTTCTTGGTTCATTTTGTAACATATTAATTACAAAAACATTTACAGAAGGGATTTTGGAAATAAACTAGATTATACTGAAAATTGTCCCCAAAAAAATGTTTTTTAAACTTCAATAGATACGTTTTAGAATTAAACATCCTTCTGTTCGTTTTGTCAAAATCTTGTTCAGTCCCAGATTGTACAGTTTGGTGCAGGATCTACTTTAAGGCTGATCTTTATGTCTCTGTGGGAGAAAAATGAATTTTAAGAAAACGGCCTTTGAAGTTACAATGTCCCAGAGAAATCTATGGATGAAGTGGATTCGATGGAAGAATAAAACATCTTTAGGACAGATTTGATAAGTTTGTTGTTTCCACATGAAAGCCGATTTGTTAAATCCTTTTTACACGGCCCACCTCTGGACTAATTACAAAAAGCCAGTCTGCACCGAGGAGGCCGCGATGGACTCGAGCGACAGAGATGTTTGAACGTGTAAAGACACAACAAGCTGTGCTAAGACTTTTATGTACGGTTTTATTTGTAGATTGAATAAGTATCAGTTGTGGAATTACCTATAGCTCATCCGCTGCTCATGTTTAACCAGGAAGTAAACGTCACCAAAACCGTTCAACCTGGGGAAAAATAGGCTTCAATATAATATGTTTTAGTGAAATGTTCAAGATAAAGATTAAAAAAGGTTTAGGTTAGGGTTTAGGTTCAGTTTGGTAAGTTTGGTAGGATGAGTCTCCAGGAAATGAATGTAAATCAAAGTACAGTATGTCCCTAAGAAGCCAAGAAATCTCTCCCGTCTCTCACTGTTATCCGTCCGACGACACATTTCTTCATCGTTTTCTGTACTTAACTCCTTCTGTAAAGCTGCAGAGAGGCTTGACTGCTGGAGCGCTGAACTGAACCCACAACTCTCTGTTTCAATCGTTCTGACACTCAATTTCACACAACTATTTTGGGCTTGTCTTCTTTGACAGATGTGATTTTTGTACCAATCCCCGCAACCAAAATCATTCCCGTTTCTGAAAACAAGATCCAAATGAGTTTCAGTCGTCATGGCCAAGAGCAATCAAGCCGGGATTAATATGAACAATGGTTTACACACCAGGGATTTACAACGAGCAGGCTCCGATTCTGAGACATAAATAATGACTAACATTTACCACACAGTTCAGTGTATATTTCTAATTTGTAGTTGTAGAAATAACACTATACAGTGTTTTATATATTTGAGGAAAAGAAATAAACGTTATGCAAATAAAAAGGAGATTATAAAGGTTTTGCTGGTTAATTGTGCCAATTTAAATGGCTCTGAGAGGTTGGGCAACTCATTTAACTAAAATGCAGCTTAGATAATGATTCAGTTTTGCTAAAAATATCACATTTTATCCAAGTGTAGCATTTTTTGTTTTGTTTATAATTTTATGATGCCATAACTGTTACCAAGCAACCATATTGAACACGGTACAAACACGTTTAGAATTTTAAATCTGAATTTGAACGCGCTCCAGTGCAGAGTTCTGTTTACAGACACTACAGCGTTCAGTCACTGGAACAAACACCTGGGCTAAAACTATTTTCATGAACTATTTTCGTCCCTTCCGAAAAGAGAGACGAGCAAACAATGACACCAGCAAGGTGTATGCTTATTGTCCCTGCCTGAACACCATATTAATAATATAGAAAGGGCATCCGCTCTACTTCTACACTTACAACCAGAGCTGAAGCACTGACAAACAAACACTCCCCTCTGTTGTCAATTTGATTTAGCATCACTGCTAGTGTCACAACTTTGAACTGGTCGGCCAAGTATCACATGATGCTATTTAACCAATGAGAAGTCAGGAAACACGGAAGCTTAAAGCATTAATACTCCATGATTATTATAGATTGTAACATTGTTTTTGTGGATGCTTTGTGTCTTGAGCTGTAGTGTGCTCTCTGATTACCTCTCTGTAATCACAGTCTGTCCAGTCGTGTGGTGTGGACCCTCCTCAACATTCTAAGTCTCTCACTGTCAAATAGTGTGTCCACAGCTTTAGAGCATGTTCTAAAGCCACTGTACCAGATTTTTACTGTTTTGAAACGTGAAAAACAGAACTAGTTGATGTTAAAGTCTTTCCATCAGTCACATGTATCTCTCACTTTGCTAATGCAGCCCCAGCATCATAAACATTCATCATAATGAGTTTATGAGTGCTTTCCATGAGTCTCTGAGCCCAGTCCCAGGAAAAGCCATGGATGTATTAAAAGAACTGGATAAGACACGCCCCCTCTGTCTGTGGTCCCAGATTGATTAGTGGCCGTGCGAGGTACTGCAGCCTCTTGGAACCAGCCTTTTTCTAAAATTGCTCATTATAATTGCAGACAGTACTGAATTATTATCGGTATTTAAATAAAATAGAAGGAAATGTTCTTTTCGACCGTTTCTAAAATCACCGAAATTACCGTTTTTATATGAAGTGGGGGATTGTCGTCACGTGGCCCTAAAGCAAAGATGTCAGCCTTCGTATCAGGAAGTAAAGCAAAGATGTCAGCCTCCGTATCAGGAAGTAAAACAAAGATGTCAGCCTCCGTATCAGGAAGTAAAGCAAAGATGGCAGCCTCCGTATCAGGAAGTAAAACAAAGATGTCAGCCTCCGTATCAGGAAGTAAAGCAAAGATGGCAGCCTCCGTATCAGGAAGTAAAACAAAGATGGCAGCCTCCGTATCAGGAAGTAAATGCGGAAGTAAGAATTTTTTTGGGGTCATGTGCCAATGAGCACACGCCATAGGGATAAACAGGGCGGCCATTTTGGATTCATCTTCCAGGTTTTATTATAGTTCTATGGGAAAAGCTAACAGCCATTAGCATGCTAACAATGCACTTTCTGCTTCATGTAGACTAAAACAGTCGATAAAAAGATGCAGAGAAAGTGCTGTGGTCTCATTTTCACTCAAATAGATGCTTTTTACAACATACAACAGGCAGTGTGTGTTACAGGCAAAAAATCCGGCACATTTTTCACATTTTCGAAACAGTAAAAGTCAGGTGCGGCGCCTTCGAATGTTTCCTAGACTCCAGCCCTGAGACTATTGCTGTCGTATGATGAATGGAGTTGGCGATAACGGCCGATTCCGCCGACGCTGCAGCTCCGTCCGCGCCGAGGCTGATTCTGATTAAAGCTTTGATTATTTGACAGAGCTCATTTGTACGAGTCGATGCGCCGCTCGGATGTGGATTTTTAATGAGGGAGCGCCGAGAGACGGAATAATTGTCGGGAGAAATCGACCCCCGAATCCAGATGGGTCGATAAAACAGCGGCGTAATACTGGTACCGTTTAATCTGATGTGTTCCTTGCTCTGGCTGTGTGTCTCTGCAGGAGGATTTCCAACTCGTGGCTGAGCACCGGCTGGTTCACCATGACCATCGCGCTGGAGCTGTGCGACCGGATCAATGTGTACGGCATGGTGGCCCCGGACTTCTGCAGGTGAGATCAGATTAGACGCTTTATTTATTGGAGAGCCTTGAAAAATGACCTTAAACGTGACACGAGGTGAGCATGAAGCACAGAGGATGGAGGTGAAAAGGAAATGAGAGGCATCAAAGTAACAGTAGGAAATGTGAGCTACCTTTGATAAATGTAACAAAAAATGTATTTCACGGTTTTTGCTCACTGTTTTCAAATCAAATAAGGCATTTTATTTGTAAAAACGGCCAAGATTGCACTTATTTGGGACAGGAAAAATGGATAGAGTCTTGTGTACGTATGTTGAAAGAAAATTACAGATATTGTATTATGTAAATTAGATTTTACTAAAAACTGGTGTAAACTCAAAATTTGCCTAATTTTTGGATTTAAAACTTAAATAAACAAAATATCAAAAAATACTTCTGTACATTCTATCAAAAGTTGAATTGTAGTATATCTTTTAAGTATAAATTGTACAGGTTAGTAAAGTTTGTCGTGTCCATGATCTACTTTAAGGCGAGACACAACAGGCAAAACTAATTGTATCCAGTTTTTTGGTCAGTTTGTTCTCTCCACATATCGTCGTTCATGTAGAAGCAACAAACTTATCCAGTCTGCTCCTTAAGATGTTTTATTCTTCAATTTAATCCACTTCATCCATAGATTTCTCTGGGACATTGTAACTTCAAAGGCCGTTTTCTTATAAATTCATTTTTCTCCCTCGAGACATAAAGATCAGCCTCAAAGTAGATCCTACACCAAACTGTACAATCTGGACTCAACAAGATTTTGATGAAACGTACAGAAGGATTTTTTATATCTAATTCTAAAACTGATTTATTTAAGTTTTAAGTCAAACAAATGAGGCGGAATTTGAAATTTTAAGTCCAATCTAGTTTACTTTAAAACTAAATAAGAAATCCAAATTCCCCTTTGTAACTTTTTTGTAACTAATATGTACAAAATGAACCAAGGAATTTAAACCTGGTTCTGTCCATTTTTCAGATTTTTATGTCACAAATTTGTGTATTTATGGCCATTTTTACACATAAAATCGCTCATATCTATATCACAACAGGAAATGATGAAAATGTTTTTTTCTTACATTTATGTGCGTAAACTAAAGGAGAAGTTTCCAATTGATATCTTTTAATTGAATTTAAGTGTTTTTCCTATTCACCTTCAGTGTCTCACCTTAGGGCCAGCTCTTTAGCATTTGGACAAACCTGTCTTTGAAGTTATAATGTCTCATATAAACCTATGGATGAAGTGGGTTCAGTCAAATAATAAAACATCTTGGGGTGCAGGTTGGAGCTTGTTGAGAGCAAACTGAGCGAAAAACATTTAAAAAATAAATAGTTTTGCCTGCAGTGTCTCCCCAACTTTAAAGGCAATATTGACTGTTTGAGATTTCAATCACACTGGAACCATGTTCCATCAAACATACCTGGAGCTGTGTTTTTCCTCAAGCACAAAAGTGTTCATTTTACTGTTTGTCCACTTCTGACTTCTTTATGGACTTAAAACAGTGCAGAAGATTCTCGGAGCCACGTCTCACATCGAGTAAACGTCACACAAATTCAGTGTTTTTGACAATCGGAGGGGAGAGGATTTTCAAACCAGGGTTCATTAAACTAGTATGAATGAAGCTAAAGGCAAGTCCAGGCATGATTTTGATGATGGACCAAAGTTATTATAGGGTTCAATGCTAAAAAAAAAAAAGAAAAGTAAATTTAATGTAATAGTGTCCTTCAAAACTAAAGTTGCAGTTATTTATATTAGAGATGTGATGATTCGGCCTCTCCAAACATGTCCATTCAAACACAAAACTAAAACTAAACAAAACATAAACATAACATAAACATAAAAAGGTTCCATAAGTATATTTTAATGTTTGTTTATATTACGTTTTGTATACAACACATTTTAATGTATAGTTTTAAATTTAAAGCTAAAAAAGTCAAATTTGAGATATTATCCTGCAACGGTGGCATGAAAAAGTCTTAAAAAAGTCTTACATTTAACTTGACCAAACCTAGAACTGCCCTACGATTAGTCTTTTTCCATATATTGTGCAGCCCTTTAGTTTTGTTGTTGTCTGTTGAGGTGTTTTGCCCAAAGACATAAAGGCAGAATGCATTGCCAGCAGCAGGAATCAGACGCTCTTTACATTTGACTCAAAAACAGCCCATAAAATGATGAATAACAATAACGCGCTGCTCTCTGGCACCGACATATTTCACTTCATTTATGAACAATGCACAAAACGTCTGGTTATGTAAAGCTTTTAAAGACAGGGAACATGTCCTCAGCCGCTGAACGTTGAGCATTAAGTACAATTTAGATAAAAGGGAGCATCGTGTTCTGATGCAGCGTGGATTAAAGGCTATAGACGCTGAAAACGTAGGCTCTGAAACTGGAACAATGTGTTTCGGTTTTGAGCATTTTGTGAAACGTCATGCGCTTTATAAATACGTGGTGTTTTCGCAAAGAGTCAAATGTTTTAAAGACGGATTTATTTGACATGTGCGTTTATTTTTGTCGCAAATCTAATATGTAAATGAGACTAAACACTGGTTTTAGCTTCCTGTTTTTAGGTGCCATTTTGAGTATATATTTGGTAATTGCACTGTATAAAAACAAAATGGCTGAATATGTTCCCTCTGAGCCAGGAGTGTTCTATATATACACTCTATAATTAAATGCAGAGAAGCAGCCGTGGTCTTATTTTCACCCAAATTACACTCTATAATTAAATGCAGAGAAGCAGCCGTGGTCTTATTTTCACCCAAATACTTTTACATTATTCACCTTATTCCTGAAGTTGCCGTACGCGCCGCCGTCTTGTTTCCGTTGTAGTTTACATGGAGCAGACGAGCTCAACATAAAATAAGTTCTACATGGACTAAAAAGCCGTTTTCAGACTGACCAGGAAATCGTTGCGTTGTTGACTTGTTGTTGCTCGTGTTCATTAAACATTTTACACAAATCAATCTACTTTATGTAACATTTTAGCGGTGAGACTTTTCCCTCGTTCGTCATTATCTTTAACAGAGTTCTCGTCCAACGGAAGTGCGTTTACAACGAAAGTGCAAAAAACGGCAAAAGTGGGCGGGGCAGAATAAGGTCAATAGTCGTGCTGGGACAAGACAGATTTTACCTTAAAGCGCCTCTGACAGGTTGAACTACTCATTTCACTAAAATGCAGTCTAGATAAATCTATTTTGAAGTAGGCTAAAACACTTCACAAAATTGTACCACTTTAGCCATTTTTTAGGTTTTTGTTTCACTTCCTGGTCATAAATGATGACATCACACTAGGAAATTGCCATAGCAACCACACTGTGTTCTGGGCCAAATTCATCTAATGTCACAGATTTTTTATTTATTTTACAAATGAAAATACATGTGGGCACATTTTTTGTTGAATTAATGTATAAAGGGTCAAACTTAGTCTCCCTAGTGTGATGTCATCGATGTTTACTTCCTGTAACTTTCTGCAGATTTTTCAACTTTTCTCCACAAACTGATACTTGATTGGTGTCAAACTATAATTTATATCTACAACAGGTATTAATACACCAAATAAAGACAAAATTAGAAAATCATGAAAACCTGTCATACACCCTTTAAACTTCGGGTACAGCCCCTTTAACGATGACTGTGGAGGCTCAGAGGCTAAACTTAACAGGATTTATAACAATTACTTAAATATCCTTCAACAAGTTAGTACAAATATTACAGACGCCACCATCAAGTATTTTTTCTTGTGTTAATTATACATATATATTATCAGTTATATCGTTATTGCAAACCTTCTCTTTTATATCATGAGAAAAACATTGTAAAAACATTAAGAACAGGATAAAAGCAATCTTCCTGAACTAGTTTTTGATTTATAGCAGAACTAGTTTAGACTTGTTGAGTTATTTTGTGTTGAAAATTTCATTGGAAGTGTTTTCAATGTGGTGTCAAAATATGGTGCGTTCCAAGCAACTAGTAACTGGGACTTTTCCCACCTTCGACTTGGATAAATGGCCTGGAACGCCGCTCCAACTCATAAATCTCACTTGTGAACTGGAGCTGGTCTCCCACTGTGTTACAGCAATGAGAATAACTGCACATTGTAGTCTTGAGCGGTTTACCCCACATAGATCACGTGAATATTAGATGCACTTTAAATCCAACAAGATTCTGATATTTAACATGTTTAACTGTTACATTTCTACAGATGCTACAGATTAGCATTAGCCAATATGTGTTAATTAAAGTCTATATGACAGATTAGACGACACATTTCACTTAAACGTTGTGATGATTATATTTAAGATTTTACTAAACATTTGGCCTATTTTCCTCTAGTTTGACAATGTTTGCAATGTTTAAGATGTTACTTCCTGTTTGGACATGTGCAGCAAATATGACATAGTTTGAGGTAATTCTACTGTTTCCTAGCAACTATTTTGAAAACAAGAGTCAAAATCCATATAAATTACAGAATAGTTATGATTTGACACATAATAATACCCGATAACAACTTTAGTTTGTTGGATGACACTTTAAACTGTCAAAATATTGTGTCAGTTGTCTGTAATCTGTCTCTGTATTTTCAACGGTGCGTCGCTTTTTGATGACATCACAGAGGGAGTCCGTTTTAGCACTACATCCTGTCATTTTAAACTTTTATTTTTCAAAATTTCTACACAAACTGCTACTTCACAGATGTAAAACTATAATACATAGTTGCCACAGGTGCCCTCCCACCGAACTAAGTCATAATTACCAATTTTGAGAACGTCATATCGACTTAAAGTGCGTATGACAGGTTTTTAGGATTTTCGAATTGTGACTTTATTCAGTGTATTAATACCTCTTGTCAATGTAAATTATAGTTTTACACCAATCAGGTCGCTTTTTGTGGAGAAAAGTTGAAAAATCTGTTGAAAATTACAGGAAGTAAACAGACTGATGACATCACACTGGGGAGACAAAGGTTATGCATAATTTACACAAAAGAAACAACTTTTTTAACATTGATTCAACAAAATAAAGGTGCTCACATGTGTTTCTCTTTGTCAAATTAACAAAATCTGTGACATTAGATGAGTTTGGCCAGTGTACAGCGTGGTTGCTATGGTAATTTCCTAGTGTGACGTCATACTTTACAACCAGGAAGTACGATTAAAAACCTAAAAGAATAGCTAAACTGGGGTAAAATGTGTAAAGATTTTAGTAGAAATTGAAATATATTTATCTTAACTGCATTTTAGTTAAATGAGTAGTTCAACCTGTCAGAGGCCCTTTAAAGGTGGAACAATCTGAAGTCTGAACTTGTAACATTAGAGCCTTTTCCCTTGTATTAAACAGATGAGAGACACATTTGTCCTGAGGGCTGTTCCTCTCCTCAAACTGCCCCGACACAGGTTCTGACGACTGACAAATCCTCGTGTTGAGCTGCACTGAGGCCTTTTCTCTGATTATTGTATTTAGCTGCTCAGTGTGTGTGATTTTTCCAGACTTTAAACTTATTCGAGGACAAAAATAAAACTGTACAACCTGTTTCACTGATGCCGCCTGATCCATTAGTCACAGAGATGTTGAAACGATGATGAATAAGAAGTGCATTTGTGTAGCGTAACCATGGCGATACATCATCCTGACGAGCCATGCGTTTTCATCTGTCATTAACAAGACTGAACCGTCTCCGTTCATTTACATCCAGAGCCCAAACATCCATCACGCGCTGGATCTGACGACAGCACTTTACAATTAGACACGTCTGCTTTAAACATGCGCCTCTTTGTCATTTATTGTAATTACAGAGATCAGGTGGAGTGTCACTGGTGGAACTTCACACTGTTGTTGTGTCCTTGGGCAAGACTCTTCCCCCACTTTACCTTTGCGGTTAAAGAAGTAGCTCACCAGCATTAAAACGGGTCTTAACCAGGACTAAACCAGGTCTAAACTAGGCCCAAACCAGGTCTAAACTAGGTCTAAACTAGAACTAAACCAGGTCTAAACTAGGTCTAAACCCGGTCTAAACTAGGACTAAACCAGGCCTAAACCAGGTCTAAACTAGGACTAAACCAGGTCTAAACTAGGACTAAACTATGACTAAACCAGGTCTACACCAGGACTAAACCAGGACTAAACCAGGACTACACCAGGACTAAATCAGGTCTAAACTAGGACTAAACCAGGACTAAACCAGGACTAAACCAGGTCTAAACTAGGACTAAACTAGGACTAAACCAGGTCTAAACCAGGCCTAAACCAGGTCTAAACTAGGACTAAACCAGGTCTAAACTAGGACTAAACTAGGACTAAACCAGGTCTAATCCAGGCCTAAACCAGGTCTGAACTAGGACTAAACTAGGACTAAACCAGGCCTAAACCAGGTCTAAACTAGGACTAAACCAGATCTAAACTAGGACTAAACCAGGACTAAACTAGGACTAAACCTGGTCTAAACTAGGACTAAACCAGGTCTAAACCAGGGCTAAACCAGGGCTAAACCAGGTCTAAACCAGGACTAAACCAGGTCTAAACTAGGACTAAACAAGGGCTAAACCAGGTCTAAACTAGGACTAAACCAGGTCTAAACTAGGACTAAACCAGGACTAAACCAAGTCTAAACCAGGCCCAAACCAGGTCTAAACTAGGTCTAAACTAGGACTAAACCAGGTCTAATCCAGGACTAAACCAGGTCTAAACTAGGACTAAACCAGGTCTAAACTAGGACTAAACTAGGACTAAACCAGGTCTAAACTAGGACTAAACCAGGACTAAGCCAGGTCTATTCCAGGCCTAAACCAGGTCTAAACTAGGACTAAAGCAGGTCTAAACTAGGACTAAACTAGGACTAAACCAGGTCTAATCCAGGCCTAAACCAGGACTAAACTAGGACTAAACCAGGTCTAAACTAGGACTAAACCAGGTCTAATCCAGGCCTAAACCAGGTCTAAACTAGGACTAAACCAGGTCTAAACTAGGACTAAACCAGGTCTAATCCAGGCCTAAACCAGGTCTAAACCAGGACTAAACCAGGTCTAATCCAGGACTAAACCAGGCCTAAACTAGGACTAAACTAGGACTAAACCAGGCCTAAACCAGGTCTAAACTAGGACTAAACCAGATCTAAACTAGGACTAAACCAGGACTAAACTAGGACTAAACCTGGTCTAAACTAGGACTAAACCAGGTCTAAACCAGGGCTAAACCAGGTCTAAACCAGGGCTAAACCAGGACTAAACCAGGTCTAAACCAGGGCTAAACCAGGACTAAACCAGGACTAAACCAGGTCTAAACTAGGACTAAACTAGGACTAAACCAGGTCTAAACTAGGACTAAACCAGGACTAAGCCAGGTCTATTCCAGGCCTAAACCAGGTCTAAACTAGGACTAAAGCAGGTCTAAACTAGGACTAAACCAGGCCTAAACTAGGACTAAACCAGGTCTAAACTAGGACTAAACTAGGACTAAACCAGGACTAAGCCAGGTCTATTCCAGGCCTAAACCAGGTCTAAACTAGGACTAAACCAGGACTAAACCAAATCAAATCAAATCAATTTATTTTTATAATGCCCAAAATCACAACAACAGTTGCCTCAATGGGCCACAGGTAAAAGCAGTTCAGATAACTGTCCCAGAATGCCCCTGTCCTTTGACCCTCCTTCAGGAAAAACTAAAAAAAACCCCATGGGAAAAAGTAGAAACCTCGGGGAGAACCACAGTGAAGGAGAGATCCTACTCCCACGGACGGACAGGCTGCAGATGAACTAGGACTGACGCATCCACTTGGACTGTGGAGCCAGAACCACTCAAGAGGGAGGTGGCTTTAAAGAGTTCCTCCAGGCGGACGAGGAGCAGTCCACCAGTGTAGAGAGATCCTCCAGCAGGAGATGAGGAACAGTTCATCTAAAGTAGAAGGAGTTCGTCCAGGCAGACGAGGTGTGGCTAATCCAGGGTTGAGGGAGTTCCTCCAGGCGGGTGGCGCATAGATCGTCCAGTGTAGAGATCGATCCTCCAGACAGATGGGGGTGGGGGGGTCGTCACTGGAGCAGCCGCCGCAGTGCCTGAAACAGTCTCCACTCCCCGGGGAAGTGGAGAGAAAGAGAAACATGTGAACAGCAATGAACAGACTACAGTTGAAGTAATATTAAATATTGTTGATAGATAAAGTAGGAAGAACCAGAGGATAGTGTTCAAGCTGCCATACTTCCCCCAGCAGAATTGCTCCAAGGGCAGCGTAGCTAAAACTGTAGGTTTTTATTTCTGTTCCTAACTGGCCTGACCATAAGCTATTTCAAAGAGGAACGTTTTGAGCCTGGTCTTAAATGTAGAGACTGTGTCGGCCTCTTTTACATGAACAGGGAGCTGGTTCCATAACATAGGAGCTTGGTAGCTAAATGCTCGACCTCCTACTGTGCTTTTAGAGACTCTGGGACTAACAATAGTCCAGCATTTTGAGAACGAAGAGCTCTGTTTGGATGGTACGCTACTATTGCATCTTTGAGGTAGGATGGGGCCATATTGTTTAAAGCTTTATAAGTCAGGAGGAGGATTTTAAATTTGATTCTAAACTCAACAGGAAGCCAGTGAAGAGACTCTAACACTGGTGAAATATGATCTCTTTTCCTAGTACCTGTTAATAATCTTGCTGCTGCATTTTTGAACCAGTTGAAAGCTTCTTATAGAGCTTTTTAGGACACGCTTATAAGCAGGGCGTTACAATAGTCTAATCTGGATGTGACAAATGCATGGATGAGTTTTTCGGCATCATCTCTGGGCAGGATTTTTCTAATTTTGGTTATGTTACGCAAATGAAAGTAGGCTGTTTTACAGGCTTGATTTATATGAGCTTTGAACGAGAGATCTTGGTCAAATAGGACCCCAAGGTTTCTTACAGTAGAGCTGGGGGCTACAGTGATATTGTCCAGAGAAGCTATCTGGTCAGATAAGGAGTCTCGCAGGTGCTTAGGGCCCAGCAGAATGACCTCGGTTTTTTCAGGGTTAAGGAGCAGATAATTAAGAGTCATCCAAGTTTTTATGTCTTTCACGCAGGCACTAAGTCTGTCTACTTGATGGGTCTGATCAGGTTTCATTGATAAATAAAGCTGAGTGTCATCTGCATAGCAGTGGAAGTTAATGCCATGCTTTCTGATGATCATACCTAAGGGCAGCATATAAAGAGTGAACAGAACTGGACCGAGTACTGAACCCTGCGGCACACCGTAGGTTACTTTAGAACATGGGGAAGATCTCTGGTTTACATTAACAAACTGGTACCTATCAGATAGATAGGATTTAAACCAGCTTAGGGCGGTTCCACTGACACCTACATCACATTCTAACCTCTGCAGTAGAATGTTGTGGACCAGGGCTAAACCAGGGCTAAACTAGGACTGAACCAGGTCTAAACTAGGACTAAACCAGGGCTAATCCAGGTCTAATCCAGGTCTAAACTAGGACTAAACCAGGTCTAAACTAGGACTAAACCAGCACTAAACCAGGTCTAAACCAGGACTAAACCAGGTCTAAACTAGGACTAAACCAGGTCTAAACTAGGACTAAACCAGGTCTAAACTAGGACTAAACTAGGACTAAACCAGGTCTAAACCAGGTCTAAACTAGGACTAAACCAGGTCTAAACTAGGACTAAACCAGGTCTAAACCAGGACTAAACCAGGTCTAAACCAGGTCTAAACTAGGACTAAACCAGGTCTAAACTAAATCTAAACTAGGACTAAATCAGAACAAAACCAGGACTAAACCAGGTCTAGGTCTAAACCAGGTCTAAACCAGGACTAAACCAGGTCTAAACTAGGACTAAACCAGGTCTAAACTAGGACTAAACCAGGTCTAAACTAGGACTAAACTAGGACTAAACCAGGTCTAAACTAGGACTAAACCAGGACTACCCCAGGTCTAAACTAGGACTAAACCAGGACTAAACCAGGACTAAACCAGGTCTAAACCAGGACTAAACCAGGACTAAGCCAGGTCTAAACTAGGACTAAACCAGGACTAAACCAGGTCTAAACCAGGACTAAACCAGGTCTAAACTAGGACTAAACTAGGACTAAACCAGGTCTAAACTAGGACTAAACCAGGACTAAACCAGGTCTAAACTAGGACTAAACCAGGACTAAACCAGGTCTAAACTAGGACTAAACCAGGACTAAACCAGGACTAAACTAGCATTAAACCATAACTAAACAAGGACTAAAACAATAACAAAAATAAAATAAAATATTTTCTATATTTTTGGCATGGCTCATATCCCTTGGAGGGCCTGATTTGGCCCCCGGGCCTTAAGTTTAGTAGCCCTGGTCTAACCTAAGGATAAACCCGCTCTAAAAAAGGACTTCAACATTCTTAAAAAGAACCAAGAAAAGACAAAAACGTGGCTAAAAGTACCAAAGACGCAAATACTGCAGAAGATCTCGTACCTGTACTTTTGGAAACCACTGCTAATTTAATTTATTAAGAGACTATTAACAAATTCACATGTGGATTTAATTTAATTTATCGATTTGGAGTGTCCTGAGCTAATTTCTGATCCTAAAAAGAAACCAAATCAATAAGCATTGCTGTATCACGTTTAGGTTTAGGTAACTAAATATTAATCAGAGTTGTTGACCTTTACATTTGACCTTTACATACATCAGACTGTAGCAGCTTTTCACATTTTAGTTGTGTTTTATTCACCTTTGACACATGCTGCATAACTCTATTTTCACCTATATTTTATTTTTTATACTTCTTTCAAAACATCTTCAATCCAGAGCTGTCAAAAAAAAATCAACCTCCAGATACTAATCCATACTAATCTATGATACCAAAGTAGATACTCATTTAAACAAGTACTAAAATAAAGTTATAAGTTATAGAAAATGTTTGCTGATTTGCTGATTTTTCTTTTTTTTTTAGAATGAACATTGAAATTATCTTCTATTGTCACAAAATGAAACTAGTATTCATTGAGTTAACACTATTTCAAGCTAAATTATCCACTAAAGGGAACTGAATTGCACTTTACCCGTTGGTCAGATCTTTCTTTTCAAGCCAAGTTGTCTGAAAACAGCCATAAATATCACACAAAAGTGAATAATCTTAATTGTCTCTTTAACATAACGAACATACTCCGTCAGAACACAGTCGTTTAACGTATAGATGCTTGTTTCGTGCAGCGTGGGCGTCCGTGCTGTTTACTATCGGTGAAAAGTCAGCAAGAGCAAACGTAAAGAAGTCTCCGAGGACGGTTTGACTGCGACGCCTCATTAGTGAGTTTAATACGAGTGTGATTCACCGGCCTCGCTTTAACCGAGCGATTTTATTGGAGCGGGGACAAATCTGATCAGACGCGGAGATAAAAAGAACAAACTGTGAAGCCGTCTCTCCGTCTCGGCTTTCACAGGATTTATGTTTTATTTTGGTTTGGGCACAAATCCAATCTGGGCCGTAATGAAAGAACGAGTAGGTTTGTCTCGAGCAGATGCCTGAGACGCAGATGCGGCTCGTGATCAGGGAAAGTCTCCACTGAACGTCCATCAAAGGCTAATTCAGACTCGCGGCTAATTATCAAACACCAGTCGTGAGATAATGTACGAATAGTGTTGAGTGGAATGTGAGGAAAGCTTAAACATACATACAGGACTCTCATGGTTAGACATTTTCAAGAGCGATTTATAGATCCTTGTGAACAAAAACATTCTAAATTCAGAATGGAGGAAAAAGTGAAGTGCAACATAATGTGATTTCACTGAGAAACTGGGATTTAACCTCAGAATATCACAAAACATGAAATATTGTGATGATTCTGTCAAAGTAAAAGCCTCAGACACATGTGAGTGACATCAGAGCTGCTTTAAACACATTTATTATTGGATTTTACATCATGTTTCAGGAAATTATGATAAACTCTTTGCATTTTTGACGAAGGGACAATCCAGATGTATGGGTTTTACTGGAAAAATACTCACAGAAATGTTGATACTATTCCATAAATTAGATTCTTTTGAAGCTAAAATACAATTTTAGGGCTAGAAAATATGTATTTTGTCCATAGTTTGTCATAGAAAAGCAAACTAACTGACATTTCTACTCTGGAACTTCAAACACTTCAAACCGGTAGAATTTAGATCTAATGTGAGCGAATCATTGAAAAATGTACAGTCAACTTCATTTTGCCTCCAGTCGCCTCCATTCAGGAATTTGATCACAATTTAAAGGGTCTATAGATACAGAAAAATATCATGATAAACGATCATACAGAAACTATGAATGCACTTAAAATAATGACCTTAAAGCAGGATAATTACACTAAACTCTTTACTAAATGTACAAAATACAGTAAATAAAAAGCAGAGTAAAACACTTTTGTGCTTATATAGTAAATAATTAGTTATGGATGTTACTTTTTGGACTTTCTACAGCTGAACTCTAATAAATGAACAAATTTTTCCCATTTGTGCAAAGGAAATGTGCACACAATAAATAGTTTGCCCATAATCAATCAATCAATCAATCAAATTTTATTTATATAGCGCTTTTCATACATAAAATGTAACACAAAGTGCTTTACAGTGCATTAAAAACATTCCCACATGTCATTTCCCTCCCAACCTCCCCCACAACCACCAGACCCCACACAACCAAACCCCCCACAGACAGTCATACCCGTACATTCACACGCGCACATTCGCACATAATACCCTGTTCTATTTTTTCTTTATTGAACAATAAGTCGATTTAGTCGTTATGGTGACGGGCCTAATTTACATCTGTAAAATTGCAGTTTGTGATTATTTGTGACATTTTCAAATGTCAACGTTTAAAATTACAGGAAGTAGAGCAGAATCCGTGATGTCATTAATTGAGTTTATGCACTGACGTTCTTTTATTAGAAAAATGCTTCTCAACATTCAGACTGCGTTGAGTGGCAAAATGATTTAGGTTCATTCTGCTTTTTTGTCTTCTTTTTTGTCTGTGGAACATTTTTCCCACTCCAGTGACTTTAAATCCTAATCTCTGAATGTGACAGTTTGTTGGTAAATGTATGTTTGAGTGATCTCCAGCACACGAGGAGCTCATGACTCTGAGCTGCTTTGACCATCTGGAGGAGCAGCTGACGAGGCGCTCACATATGTTTGTGCTGCGTCTCCAGACTCCAGATACTGAAGACTGAAAACCTCACGTACATAGAAACGCACATAGTTCTTATGCATTTAATATAAACATCTTTTATATTAGATAGCACTGCCTTCTGTATCACATGCATGAAACAATGGATCAGAATCTACACTTTGTACACATTATTGTTAGTAATCAGTGCTCGTAGGCGGTGCAGCGGTTCAGAGCGTTACCTGTTGGGGTTGTGGGTTTGTTTGCTGAATGTCTTGTCCCTCTCTCCTCATGTCCTCCTGTCAAATACAATACAAATACAGAAAATCCTTTAAAACATTTATCGATAACCACCTTCTTCACTTTTTCTTTTTGGCATTTGATTTGTGATAGAGCGAGGAAAGCTGTTATTTATTTTGTGCATATTGTGTTATTGTTCTAATGTTTTTTTGTCTGTGCAGCGTTTTGCTCTGGCTGTTTTTAAATGTGTGTTATAAATAAATTTGATTACATTTTTGCAGAAGTCATAGAAATCAACCTTACCTTCACTTATTTTCCACATACATGCATTATTTGGTGTTAGAAAGGGTCAAGGGGTCAAAAGTAATAAAAAAAAAGACAGATTTATATGATTTTCTAATTTTGACTTTATTCAGTGTATTAATAGCTCTTGCAAATACAAATTATAGTTTTACACCAATCAGATCGCTGTTTGTGAAGAAAAGTTGAAGAATCTGTTACAATCACAGGAAGTAAACAAACTGATGACGTCACACCAGAGAGACAAAGTTTAGGCATAATTCACGCAAAATAAACTATTTTTTTTGACCCTTTAAATGTTAATTGAACAAAATAAAGGGGTTCACATGTATTTTTCTTTGTGAATTAAAAAAAACATCTGTGACATTAGAGTTCTGGCCCACTGTACAGGATGGTTTCTGGGTCATTTCCTTGTGCGATGTCATCATTTACAACCAGGAAGTCAAATAAAACAAACCTAAACATGTCCTAAACTGGCGTAAAAGTTGTAAAGATTTTAGGAGAATTTCAAATATCATCGCCAAACACACTTCCTGCTGAACTCTTTGGTCTCGGACATATTTTCAGATCATCTTCGTCACTTATCCGAGAATCTTCTGCTGTTTTAAGTCCTTCAATCATCTGCAGACTCGTTCTGAACATTTCTGCCTCTGAACACGATATATGCTGCTGCTAGCTTGATAATTACGTAGAACATTTGCCTAAAGAGAACATAACTAAACGCTTGAGGCCATCTACTGGGCTGCTGACAAAAAATTTAATCATTTCATAATAAGCTTCTTTTTGTTTGTTTCAAAACATGAGATGGCAGATTTAAAGTACTCAAGAGCACGTTTAAAGGCTAATAACGATACGAAAAGTGCGTAATATTTTTCCTTTAAATCTCTCCAGGTCAGTCGCATGCATCTTTTGAAGTTTTACGTTTTTTTTTTTGTTGCTGTGACATTTCCAACTCCTCTTCGTAAACATATCTACTCTCACAATAAGCAGAAAATAGTTCTAGAACATCCCACTCAGACTCCAGCGGCCTTTGACAAACTGCATCGACTGCATCGGTCCTGTCTGTTCTGAATAACACATTAACACTTTGCTTGTAATGCGTTTCACTGCTGCGTTATTTCAAACTTTAAACCATGTCTGTGAAGTCCTCTTTTGTTTCAGCGCTTATAAAACACTTTTTATTATGAACCGGCGTGGCATTTAGGCGTTATTAAAAAGCGTGATTGCAAATGCCTCTCAGAATGATAAATAAACAGATGCAGAGGAGACACTCTTTTCTCCTTCACATGAAAAATAGCACAGCGCGAGATTTAATGTACGGCCAGGAGGAAATATTAACCTCCGATGCAATCATTCTTTCGTCTTGTGTTTTTGTTTTTGGGGAGGTTGGATTTTAACTTAATGAAATATGCAAAAGGTACAAATGGATTCGAGAAGTTTCCAGAGTCTGGTGGAACTTTTAAATGACTAATAGCTTTAACGGGCTTATGGTTTTAAACTTAACCTGGGGTGACATTAACCGTCTTTTACTGACAACACAGAGAGCTCTTTAGGGTTTAGTACAACTGGTTTTAGTCTTTGGATCTGGCAACCCAAAGTGACGACCTCCTGCTGTCTGACCGGATAATCAGTTGGAGAATCAAGGCACCAAATATAAACATTAACAACTTTTTTCAATTAATAATACATTTAATTAATAATAATAAAAGCGCCTTTAACTGGACAAATGAAAGATATGAGTTTATATCACACTGTGGAACCTTCCAGACAAAACAAGAACTATGCACCTTATTCCGGAAGTTGCCGTACGCGCCGCCGTCTTGTTTCTGTTGTATAAGTTTAACACGGGGCAGACGAGCTCAACAGAAAATAAGTTCTACATGGACTAAAAAGACGTTTTCAGACTGACCAGGAAATCTGTGCGTTGTGACTTGTTGTTGCTCGTGTTCATTAAACATTTTACACAAATCAATCTACTTTATGTAACATTTTAGCGGCGAGACTTTTCCCTCGTTCGTCATTAGCTTTAACGGAGTTCTCGTCAAACGGGAGTGCGTTTACAACAAAAGTGCAAAAAACGGCAAAAGTGGGCGGGGCAGAATAAGGTGAATATTATGAGAAAATCAGGTGACGGACCCACAACTAGACTTGCATAATGCGTTTTTAAATTGTTATCAGTAAAGTCAATATTTGATTTTGATATTGACACGTTCAAAAACTTTCTTCACATTTGAAGATACAGGCAGTGTTTATGACATACTTAAAGAAACAAAAAGATAAAACATTCTGAAATACATGATTCTAGTTTGTCAGTGCATATTTCAGTTTTTTTGTCAATTTCCTCGTTGTGTTGAACATGTGAACTTTGAACTTTCTCGAAAATCTAATCTCAATAGAAGTGCACAAGTTCAGAAATCTCAACTTAAAGTCAGTTAGCCTTTAGCTAACTAATTATTATCTGAAATAAAATACCAAAACAATGACTTAAAGAGGCTTTGACCTGTTGTAAATGTGCTCGATGGGTTGGTACCAGCCGATGCTCTCTGGATTATACAGAACTTGCGGTTTTTGTGGGCTAATGCTAACGGCTATAGGGAAAATATCAACCTGCCATTGGGACTACAGATGAAAATTAGCCTCTATGGCTAACTCTGGCATGTTGTACTAACACATGTTCATTGTCCCATATTAAATAAAATAAACACAAACACAAAATACATGATACTTCCGCCGGAGTCCTCCAAATCATACCGGACTAGCCGAGTTGCTAAGTGGCTGATAGCATGAACATCAAACGCCCATAGAACTATAATAAAACCTGGAAGATGAATCCAAAATGGTGCCCTGTTTATCCCTATGGAGTGAGCTCATTGGTGCATGACCCCAAAAAAATGTCTTACTTCCACATTTACTTCCTGATACGGAGGCTGACATCTTTGCTTTAGGGCGCCACGTGACGACAATCCCCCATGATGCTTTGAGCGACGTGAACGACCAGCAGCTGCAAGTTTTTGTGTTAGCGTTAGCTTGTGTGATTGTAATTGTGTTCTTCATGTTAGACACACGTGAAGCGTCTGAAATGAAATAAAATACAACTTACAGGTGTCTCTAGTCGAGCCTTTTCCACGAGCTTCTGTTTGTATCGTCCGACGCTCGTTCACGTGACTCGCACATGTTTAGTGTGACGTCACTTGATATAAAAACGGTAATTTCGGTGATTTTAGAAACGGTAGAAAAGAACATTTCCTTCTATTTTATTTAAATACCGATAATAATTCAGTCCGGTCTGCAATTATAATGAGAAATTTTAGAAAAAGGCTGGTTCCAAGAGGCTGCAGTACCTCGCACGGCCACTAATCAATCTGGGACCACAGACAGAGGGGGCGTACCTTATCCAGTTCATTTAATACATCCATGCAAACGCCGCGTCTACTTATTTTTGGGTGACCAGACGTCCCTATTTACCCGGGACAGTCTCAGTTTTGAGCCCTGTGTCCCATGTCCCAGAGGATGTGTCCAAAACCATTGATTTGTCCCAGTTTTACACAAGTCACGTCCCAGTTGTCCCTATTTTTGACCAATTTGATACCGGCCAACAATAAAAAGAGAAATAAATTGCCAAAATAGAGAGAATTGTTCTTGAAAGTGACCAGAACACAAAAATTCAGAGCATTATAAATAAAAGTTTCTCATATTACACTGTTTACTGAAGTCATGAATGAGCCGTGAATGGACCAAGTGCAGTAATATACTTAATTATCCGCTCTTTTTACACTTTTACTGTAACTCCCCACTCCAACCCGGGTGTGTCCCAGTTTTTAATTATCAAAATCTGGTCACCCTAACTTATTTATATGTCTATGGTTTAAACTGTTCAAAAATCTGTCAGTTTTGTTTACATTTTTCAGTGGCACGTCGCTTATTGATGACATCACAGAGGGATTCCGTTTTAGAACTCAGCACTACTTCCTGTAATTTTAAACTTTTATTTTTCAAAATTGCAATCACAAACTAGCAACTATGATAAATATTTACCCACTCAAGCTAAGTCCTAACTAGATAAAAATGATAATGTGTCACTTTAACCCGTGTTCTCTTGTGTGGTTGCTGCAGGGAGCGGGAGCACCAGTCCGTGCCGTACCACTACTACGAGCCTCGCGGGCCGGACGAGTGCGCCATGTACATCTCCCACGAGCGCGGTCGCCGTGGCAGCCATCACCGCTTCATCACCGAGAAACGCGTCTTCGCCAAATGGGCACGGACGTTTGACATCCACTTCTACCAACCGGACTGGAGCCCCCCGCCTCTGCCGGCCAATCAGACGGCGGAAGGGGCGGGGACAGGCGCACCCATCGGACCGCACAAAACGTGATGGCGACAGCTACGGGACAAACGCGGGGCACTAACTTTTTGTATGTGGGTTGAAACTGTTGAAGATTTTAACGGAGAGGTAAGAAGAGTGAGGAAATGCATGCTGGGTAATCTCTTTGCCCGTGTGTGTGATGTTTTTAAAGACTGCTAATGTTTACAAGACAAAAGAAGGCGAAGGAGGCGGGACTAAGGATGGATTGTAAGCTCAAGATGAAGACTAAAATACACTAAGGACTTTGGCAAATCTAGTGGACAGAACAAAGCTTTAAAACATGAGGTTTACCGGCCAATCAGACGACAGCGAGGGCGGGACAAGCGCACCTATTGGGTCACAAAATTAAGACAAATAACTGTAACTGTAACTATACGTGGTTTGGAAAAGAATGGGCCAGTTCAAAGCTTTATGAAGACCACAGACGAACAAAGACATGTGACCGTGCATGTGAGGAGATCTCCATGGAGACGAGCAGGGGACGGACAAAGTTATGTTGTGAAAAGTTTTGAGAACGTGTTTACCAGAAAATGCAATTTAGGGATTACCACCAATATTATTATGGTTAAGAGTTGGAAATTGGAGGCAAACAAGGCAAATTTCTGATTTGGGTAATTTCTGGAGCCTGAAGGAGCCTGTTTACCAAAGGATCAGAGCGAAGTCTCATCAGCAAATGTTGAATAAAGGAGCAGTGGATGTATTAAAAGCTGTGTTTTTTGAGTGTTTACTGGACAATTAGTCTTTTCAATATTTTTAGTTCTTAGACCTGATAATTAAAACAATGTTTGATTTCATTATCTTACATTAAAACGACAGATGCAGCATAGCCCTTTAAAACTGATGTGAGCAGTGAAAGCAAAAGATGAAGGTGAACTATGTAACTCTCACTATGTAACACGAGCTGGGGTGCTTCCCACCCGAGGGGTGCTGGGGGAGCACAAAAGACTGCAGGGGGTCCACAGGGCTTCGTCTGGTCAGGTTTGTACAACATGGACAAAATAAATACATTATTATACAGTCCGATGATTGGAAATCTGGTTTGGGAACATGAACACAACAGTTCTGTTAATTTGCATTAAATAAATGTTACATGTAATCTTTTTGTCATGTGTGGGGGGCTGGGGGGTATGTTTCCATAGAAACATTTAAGTTTAATGCTATAGTGTGGAGTATTACAGGCAAAGCAATAACATCTCCATGGAGACGAGCAGATGGCAGACTGTCCACCAGAAAAGTTACAAAGTGCACCTTTAAGTACAAGCTGCTTGTTCCAGATTGAACTGTGTGACGTCATCGGATCAGAAGAGGCCTGAACACCAGGGATGACAAGAATTACATTTTATTGTTAAATAATGTCTGATTCATTTATGAAGCGTGAACATGTTGGAAATAAAAGATTACAAACTGTGTTTGACATTTGTTTACCTCAACACTCAAACCTACACTGGTGGCTCAGTTACATCAGGGCTTATTATCCTGGAGTCTTAAAGGTAAAGTATAGTTTATTCATCCCATGTCAGAAATTCATTCTCTACATTTGACCCATCCTTGAATGCTGCTGGTTAAACCTGTCAGGATCAGTGGGCGCTTGTTTTCCCTCATCACCATCAGTTGTATATAGAGCTAGGTTTTTTTTTTAAACTGTATTCATTATTTTTTAAATGAAATTATTTTATAATAATATTAATAAAAATTGTTCACTTTTTAGATGATCAACAAAAAAAAAACGTATTTCCTGGATGGAAGATTCAACTTGAGACAATAAACACACTGAAACCAAACAGAAATACCTTAAATCGAAATAAAAACAACTGTTCAAAATGAAATCAATCCAGAATAACCCTTCTGATTTTTACCTCCTGTAGAGCGTGTGTTTTTGCAGTGTACACTCATAATGAATGCAGAGCGATCAGGGCGCGCTCCTGCTGCACTGTGTAAGGCAGAGTCATGAGGCGGCGTCGGGGCCTGTCACCGGGTAATAGTGCGATTTATGAGCTCACGCGCTGGATTTCCATGTAAACGCACCTCTATGTCACGCCACAACAGACACAGATTAAGATGGAGCGAGAGCGCACGACGAGGGCATCCATTCTGCTGTCACGCACCACTTTACAGGCTCTCCAAAACGAGCAGGAAAGAAGTTAACAACAACAAAATGGAAGAACAAACTATTGCAATTAAAACTGCACTGTGTTCAGGGACGTAGCACCAAATTCTGGGCCCCAGGTACAAACCTTCTCAGTAGGCCCCTAATAAACAATACTGTATACGATTTATTTATCCCTGCAAATTTGGTTATTATTATTGTTATTAAATCCAGATCAATAGGCCCTTTTCAGGTTAACGCCTGGCTAGGTCGGGGGTGGATCATCAAATCTGGTTCCATTCATTCCCTATGGGACTTACCAGAGTCTTGCAAGAAAAAAATCTAATTAAAAAAGATTTGACAACAAAGAGCAAGTAACAGCTGGATAATCACTGGCAACATGTTAAAACCTTCACGTACAATGTAAATATGTCACCAGGAGAAATCTGTGTCGATAAAAGTAAATGTTTTTGTCTCAAAGCTAAAGGCTAAAACTAATTAACTTCAATATAAAGCAGACAAACTCGGTGTAACAGAGTTTAAAATGTAATTTCTCCAAAAGTGATGTTCTCATTGGTCAGTCAGAGCCACTGGTTGTTCTCCGTCTCTCCAGCAGAACTTTCTGGAAGCTTGTGAGACCCGTGTTGCCATTGTTTAATGGAAACAGTTTGTCTTTTCCATTAACACAGTGTTCTTCTGTGTTCTCACCCACACACGTGTGACCCGGTCTGTTCTGTGCTGTGGTACGACGGGTCACATTAGCATTAGTAAGTAAAGTTTAATTGTATAGCACCTTTCACAGACACAGGTCTCAAAGTGCTTCATATTGGCACAGGGATAATAAAATACATACAATCAACATAACACATTAGTAATAATTAGTATAAACAGCATTAACATATTAGTAATGACAAGACATTTGATCATAGTGGCCCTAAACCTATGGGGTGGGAATTCTCGCTCAAATCGCTCAATTAGTTTAGAGACAAACACAACATTTATTTCTACCACACGCACAGGTCACAGCGTACTGCCAGTGATTATCCTGCTGTTTCTCAGGCTTTCTTTTCAGTCATTATTGATTTATTTTCAGGAAACTCGGCTAATCCCCCATAAAGAATGAACGGAGCAGGAAGTGAAGCTCGCAGGTGTACGCCGCCAGAACTAGCCAATGGGGTTTAGCGAAAAGGGCCCCTCAAAGAGACAAAACGGAAAAAGAAAACGACTAAACTATTGGTGAACAATTAAGTGCGTTGGCAAAGGTTGTTCTGAAAAGTCACAAAAACAGTCTCGCCGGCCGTCCTCCTGCCACTGCACTCATCTCCTCTCTGTCCACGTCTCTGTTTGTGTCACCGCTCTGTCAAACTGAAATAACCGTGAGTGACAAGAAGCTACAACACCTCCTTATTATTACAGAGCTCACACTGTGACACGGATCAGGCGGCTAGCGATAGCGGCTGGAAATAGAAGTCACATTTCTGCACAGTGTTCGAGCTGCGATTCAATTATTTTAAGTTACAAATGAATACGGGTATTGCAACTTTTCATTTGTTTTATTGCCCCTTGTGCTTGGAGTTTGAATCTTTGTGGATGAATCAATGATGACAACTGCTCTTCTCGTGTAGAAAAAAAACAAAAAGTATGTTAGTAAGATACAAGTACAAGTATGGTAGCTTCTAAACAATTATACATTTCATAAATACAAAATGAAGGCTGTTACTCTCCTGCTGAGCCTCGAGTCCACCTGTTACTGCACTGAGACCTAGGGTTGAGTCAGTATTTTAATATGAATGCTTCTTAACTGCTTGATGTGCTTAACAGACAGTATAAAGTTGTACTGATTGATTGATTGACTTGTTACTCAAATATCACTCAAGTAGTTCAACAAAACTTCAAGTAAGGTTACAATTTACAAAAAATTAATTATATATCCCAGACCACCCCAACATCACACGATCTCTCTGGGTGGAGTCTGCATGTCCTCCCCGTGTTACCGTGGGTTCTCTCCGGGTTCTCTGGCTCCTCCCACCGTCCAAAGACATGACTGTGTAGGTTAATTGATAACTCTAAATTGCCCATAGTGTATGAATGTGAGAGTGAATGGTTGTCTGTCCTTGTCTCTGTCTCTCTGTGTCAGCCCTGTGATGAGTTGTCCACCATCCAGGGTGTACCCCGCCTAAGGCCCAAAGTCACTGGGATAGGCTCCAGTCACCCGCGACCCCTAACGGGAATAAGCGGTAGAAAATTAATGAATGAATGAATAATTATATGGTAATCATGGTTCTGATTAAAGGGGTTTTACATGATGTTACGTTGTACTTAAAGGAGACATATGAAGAAAATTGACATTTCAAAGATTTTAACAATGTTATAATTGTTTTGGGTTCTCATTCACCCTCTTGACGTTGTATTTAGAGTCATTCATTCATGTTTGAATGCATTCAAGGCGCTGCTCTACTTACATGATGTGCGTTTTCTACAGCTTGTTCCCGTTCCCGGCTCCAGTCCTCCGCCCCTATCTCGTCGCAGAGTTAACACAGAGCCACACAGAGACAAGAGTTGTCAATTAACCTGAACGCATACATGTCTTTGGACGGTGGGAGGAATCTGGACCCGAGAGAACCCCCGGTAACACGGGGAGAACATGCAGACTCCACCCAGAGAGATGGTGTGATGTTGGTCTGGTCCGGGATTCGAACCCACGATCTACTTATTGAGAGGCAACAGCTCTGTACTAAATATAAAAATAAAGTAAGGATCCACAGGTGTCACAGTGGATCATACAGCAGACAAAAGCATAATATGTTTTCTTTAATGAGATTTTTCTGTTGTTGATGTCAAATAAAGGCTTATCAAATATCCTCAAGTCACTCGGGTCACTTGTGAATTTGCATAAATCCGTTTCATTTTTATACTTACAGACATCACATTTCACTCGGAGCAAAAAGTCCGACTTTTGACATCAACAATCTTATTTTGACTTTGACTTTTCTGACAAACAATCTGATCGCGCGTCACCATTTTACCATTAGCACTTTCCGGCGCCGCTCCATAAGTGACTGCTGACACATTTCCTCCAGAATGACAGTGTTTTTGTTCAATATTCATAAAAGCTGTGATGCAAATGCCTCCCTTTGTGTCCAAAGTAATGCCACTTCCACATGAGCGCTCCTCTCTTCTCTCTCAAGGCTCTCGACCCACTTTGCATAAATAAATGAATTTCAAACAATACGGCCCGGAAGGAACAGACAAAAGGCTCCCGCTTTCAATCATTCGAAATGGGCACAATCATCAGAAAGTTTGGAGACAGAGCTATATTTGAATTTAAAAATACATCAAGTGTGCAAAGCCGAGCAGCTGAATGAGTATGCGCTGTGGGTGAAATTACAATTATCAGGAGAGGGCGATGATTGGCAGCTCAAAGGGCCACTTAGGAGGGGCACTGCTGGGAATTCATCTGATGTAACGATTTTAAAGGCTCACCGACTCAAATGGAGATGAAGGACAAGTGCATTTCAAAGGAGGATTGTGCTAGAAAAGGTTCCAAAGGTTTCATCTGGACACTTTTTAGAAATCAAGACGTTTCCACTTCCATCCAAAAGTCATTTTCAGTCGGAGGGAAATGGTTTGAGCGATAGTTAAACTCTCCTGAGCTCCGATTGGCCCAGTCCAAAGGGGAGGAGTTATAGTTGAAGCTTGCCCTGTCCTTGTTTTTGTTTTGTTTTTTCAATTTACTTTTCTTTTTTATGTGCTGAATACAAACAAACAGAACAAACAATGAGACCAGAGAGTGAAAGAGAAAATCTAAAATAAATAGAGCAGCTCCATCCTTTTTTTTTTTTTGCTGAAGCCAAAAGTACATTCACAGGTATCCATCCATCATGTCCATCGCAGGAGCCTTACATCTGTCAAATGGAATATCTCATTGATCCCAATTCAGTATTTATGAATAACAGGACAGTCCCAAACACATGATAGCGATGAGCCGCTTCACCACCACAGTTTCCCTTTGAATAATGTGCACTTTGACCTGGTGTTGGGTACATTTTTCCATCTGAATTCCTTCCAAACCTGTGCCCTTCACTTGTTTTGACAGTTTTACTTCGAGGTTTTATGACGCTGTTGTAGACTGAGGGAAGGTTACTCCAAGTTTGTACAAGTTTTTATAATAACTACACCTTAATTATCCTTAATGAAGCATGAACAAAGACTTACATCATAATGAATAAAGTGTTTATTAAGCATGATTCAGGATTAGTAACTACTTAATTAAGGGAAAGGTTAGGGTTGGGGTTAGGAATTAAGGTTAGAGTATTACTTAGGTAGTTATTAAGCCTGAATCATTCTTTAAAAGCTATTTGTTCACCATGAATTAAGTCTTTTCATACTTTACTAAGGCATAAAAAAGTGGAGTTACCAAGTTCTTTTTTTTTTACTTTAGACAGTTTAAGGAGATGTGATGACCTTATTGTTGAGATGTTTCGGCTGCTGGTCGTCTTCACTGTCACTGGTCCTTTCATTTCTCTTTCCTCTCCTCCTCCCGCCCTCTTTTCCTCAATTCCTCGTCAGGAAATGGGTGAGGAAGTCCCAGCCACAGGAGACAGAACAGGAGCTGATGGTCCGTGAGGTGGACTTTCCTCAGGAGCTGCTCTGACCTAAAGGAGCCTGTAGTGAGGACTAGAATGAGGCTTTTTTTGTATATTATTATTGTAAAGCATTTGGCAATTGGATGCAATTAGCAAATCACAAAGGCTGCAATTTTTGAAGTGCGATCATTTCTTCCACAAACAACCAAATGTCTTGCTTTGATTTGAATAAAAACTGTTAACACTGTAGTTTGGATTTGTACAAAGATGTTCTGAAACAAGTCACAAAAAGCGCGACCAAAAACGCTAAAAATATGTTCAAAAGCAAAAACCAGTCAATGCATCAAAACGCGACTAAAAGCAACAAAAACGCGACTAAAAGCAACAAAAACACGACTATAAACAACAAAAACGCGACTAAAAACAACAAAAACGCGACTAAAAACAACAAAAACGCGACTAAAAACAACAAAAACGCGACTAAAAACAACAAAAACGCGACTAAAAACAACAAAAACGCGACTAAAAACAACAAAAACACGACTGAATACAACAAAAACACGACTAAAAACAACAAAAACGCGACTAAAAACAACAAAAACACGACTAAAAGCAACAAAAACGCGACTAAAAACAACAAAAACGCGACTAAAAACAACAAAAACACGACTAAAAGCAACAAAAACGCGACTAAAAACAACAAAAACACGACTAAAAGTGACAAAGACACGTTTAAATATGACAAACACAACTGAATGTGACAAAATCGCGTTTAAAAGCGACTTTTAAAATATAAATTTGGAAAGAATCACAATTAGATATTTTCCTAAATCGTGCAGCTCTATTATAGGAAACAGAAAAGTACAAAGTGAACAAGGATTGTGATAAAATCGAAATCATGATCTGGCCCCAAGAAAATCGTGATAATCATTTTTTGCCGTATCGCCCAGCCCTAGTTTTAATGTCACTTTTAACTACTCGTTCATCAGTTTTTTGCAAACTCCTGAATGTGAGACAAAGTTTTATATTTAAGTAAAGATAGTTTTTTATCCGCTCATGTTTCTGTTTCCCTTTCCTTCTCTGAGCTTTGGGACTCTACCGATGGTGCATTTGATTGGCAGCTGAAGAATCGAGGAATTGAGGAGACGAGACGAGGAGAGGAGGCGAGGGCGGAGAATGGAGACGTGTGCCCGCCGGTAGCTGTTGTGATTTCCCGTTCAGCGCTCACGGACCTGACGGGACGCTCGGAGTGACCACGCCTCCTGTCGCCCGGTGGTCTCTGGAGAGGCAAGCCAGACCAAAACCTCCGCCGACGGTTAGTACATCCTGAAGACAGAATCATGTAAGGACGAAAATGCGACGCAATACGTGCATTTCAGTTCAGATCACGTGTGAAAGCGTTCATTGGATAAACAGGACCGACCTTGCACACAAAAAAAGCAAAGAATGTGAGAAGGAGACATCAGGGCAACTCATCAGGATAAAAAAAGAGAAATGGCAGAATGGGATAATCTGAAGTCAGCCATATCAGATCACTGTAAAAGGAATAACCACATTATGGTCAGGGCACAAGTCGATGGATCAGAGAACGTTGAAGTAGAACTAAGTCACATTTTTACCTTATTAAATGTCTTTGTGAGTCCGTATGGTGGTTGTAAATGTATTTTCAGGCCGTTTGAAGCCCCCGCCGTCGCCCCCTGCTGCCTTTGCACGGAAAAGCAGCTGCAACATTTCCTGACGCCGACCTGAAGACAACTCTCCTGAGAAACATTGGCTCTTTTTTATATTTGTTGACATGAAATGTTTTCGTATGTGATTGTACTTCATTATTTCAATAAAAAGGAAACGAAATAAAGAAGAAAAAAAGCTTTTGGTGTCATTTTACCGGGCGTGTATTTTCACAAAAGACCTGTAGGGGGAGCTCTGTCGCTGAAGTTACTGAGTTCTGCTTTAAAACACAGGATTAAATATACGCTGTGAAATGTATTCCTCTTATTGCTTTGGTGTAAAAAAACATATGCAAAAATGTCATTATAGTGAATGGGGCAGGAATTCCATTGAATCCAGAAGACGACAAAGTGACGACATCATCACTCACGGTCTCAGACAGAAGGGTTTTTAACAGAGAACAGAGTCATGTGACTGAAACGCCTGCTTTAACATTCAGGAAAATAGGTAGGAACTGTATCGTAAACTGTATGTTTCGATCAATGATTTAACTTATGGTTAATAAGGTTTATGGCCCTGGTCTGTGGAATGGCCTGCCGGAGAACCTCAGTGCCGCAGAAAACGTTCAGGATTTTAAGAGCAGGCTCAAGACCCACCTTTTTAGTTTAGCTTTTGACTAATATTTAATTTAATCGGTTAATTTAATATATTTATTTATCCTATTTATTGTGTTTATTTATTCTAGGCTTACCATTTTAGATGTATTTATTTATTATTTATTTAGTTTTACTCTATTTCAACCCACTTATTGACTTATTTCTTAATATTTATCTATTCTTTTATTCATTTTAGGATCTCCAGTGTTTCCTCTGAGACACTGAGACAGTGTGTGTGTGTGTGTGTGTGTGTGTGTGTGTGTGTGTGTGTGTGTGTGTGTGTGTGTGTGTGTGTGTGTGTGTGTGTGTGTGTGTGTGTGTGTGTGTGTGTGTGTGTGTGTGTGTGTGTGTGTGTGTGTGTGTGTGTGTGTGTGTGTGTGTGTGTGTGTGTGTGTGTGTGAATGTATGGGTATGTATATGTGTCTGTCTATGGGGGTTGGTTGAGTGGGTTGGGTGGCTGAGGGGGAGGTTGGGAGGCAAACGGCATGTGGGAATGTTTTTAATGCACTGTAAACTTTGTGTTACATTATATGTATGAAAAGCGCTTTATAAATAAAGTTTGATTTGATTTGATTTGATAATAATATATAACACCTGTTCCACATATATTTTCCCAAATACTGACTTCAAGTGAAGCTTAAATAAAGTTACGTGTGTCTCGCTTATTCTTTTTCCGCAAAACATGGGATCAAGTTATCCAGTTCCAATCTGTAGGTAACTGTTGTGTCATGTGTGAAGACCTTTAAGCCCTCCATATCTACCTTTTCTCTTTCTGTGCAATAAACACTCTTACTGATTGTTAAAGCGTTAAATAAACAGTGTCGAGTCGCTCTTCGGCTTCCGTCTGCACATAGGCATTTGATTAATTTCCCAGCGCTGCACTCCAGCTCAGTGCGTAAAGTGCTCGTATGGAGAGCGCGACGGCCAAGAGTCTGAGAGTGTTAATGCTCCGTGGTTCAGACAGACTTCATGACCTCTCCTCAGCGTCATGGCCGCCTCTTCAGAAGGATAACAATCACACATAATCCCATCTAGAGTGATTGTGTCGCGCTCTCTGCTCATTCACTCAACGACTCTCGGTGTAATACTGTGGAGCGCTGTGTGGTGTGTGACAGACAGAGCATACGTTTCCTCTGCTATTAGAAAAGAGTTTATGAAAATATTGAAGTTAGTTATGTGTTTTTGTGCTTTTAAATTACAAGATGTATTTGTATTTATTGTTTCTTTGGCAATATATTCAATTTAGATTTTAGTTTTTCTTTCTTCATGTGACAGTCCTGAACGCAGAAAGCAATGGTTTGTTTGTCTGGCTTAAAATAATAATAATAATTAAAGCCGCAAGCGGCGTTAAAGGCCCTCGCCCCCGCCCCATGCCAACACCAAGAGCCCGCCTCTCACCCTCCTGCTTTTCCCCTTGCATCACCGCTCCCACACAAACAACCTCCATATACTGCTGCTCCATTCAGTGCAATGAGTGAAGGTCAGACGTTGTCACGGCTGTACAGTAGGGTTTAGGGCGGGGTCATAATATCATTTTTAACTTATCTTGATAAGATTATGACCATAATGAGTGATGTTACCAACACAAATATTCATCTGAGTAAATGACTTCACTTTTTTATGGCCTCTAATGTCCTGTGAATCTCAAAGCCAACAAAACAATGACAAAATGCAATCTGTTGAAAGTACAAAGTATAATTTGTCCTTTTCCACAAACAAACATAAAAACTCCATTAAAGTTCATACATCCCCTTTAATGTGTCCTAGTCCATCGCCCGCGCGCCCTTCTCCCCCGTCACCCCCGGGCCATGAACAGATTCCTCCGCCTCATGGCGCTGAACAACAAATACACCGGGGCCAAGACGTGGGCTCCACAACAATCCAAAAAGAAAAAATAGTTTTTGAGAACTCAAAATCCCTAAACGAAGACCAAAGCCGGGCCGCTGTGAAGCGCGCTCCCGCGGCGGCACCTCCGCGCGAGGTAAAGGAAAAGGAACGGCGTCACCGGACAAGAAGAGCCCGGCGCTGTCGGTCCATGAGTCGAGGCGCTCGGTCCCTGCTCCAAACCCGGTCCACAGTCCGTGTGTCAGGCCCGGTGACCGCGCTCTTCCTCCGGTCCAGCGCCAGCCGCTCCGCCGCGTGAGAGAGAAAAAGAGAGAGCGGCGCGCACTGCCCCGTATATCCCATGAACAGCACTGGGGGGGAAGGCAGGTTAAGTGTCTTGCCCAAGGATGTTTATGTGAGGAGCGGGATTCGAACCGCTGACCTTTGGATCATAAGACAATCTCTCTGCCACTGAGCCACTGCCGCTACTGACGCGCTTCTCTCCCCTCCTCACCTTTTACAAGGAGGCGGGGCCAGTGCAGGGACAGGGTGTCAATCACCAAAGCCCTCAGACTGTGTTTGGGGAGAATTTGAGCAGAATCTGTGTCGTGTTTACCAAATCCCATGTATTTCAATGGCACATATTTGTCATTGCCACGGTAACATGCTTACAGATAAAGGTGTGATGTCATTGGCTTTTTTGTTCAGAATGGTAAGAAGGATCTGTTTCCCGAATTTCGTGTGTTTCCGGCAAACTAAATTTTTTTGTCCAATTCAAAATTTCAAGGGGGCGCTGTAGAGCAATTATAGAACATACACATATGTATTGTATACCATTACGTTCAGCTCGTGATTTCGAACAAAACGTATATTAATGCCGGAAAATCGGACGCTCCTGGCCAGAGATACGCAAGTTTAAAGACTTTGAAAATGGAGTGTTTTGATTTGCGGGTTGGCCACACCTACATTTTTCAAGATATCAAAAATGAAATGAATCATCTGTAAACGCAAGAGGGTTTAGGTCATTGTTCCAAAGTTTCAAGCACATTGATTGAAAATCCACGGTGTAAAAAAATACAACGCAAATTTTAAATTTGCGAAAAAAGCAAGTTCCGCCCACAATGGCCGACGCCCTGTAGGGTTTAGGGCGGGGTCATAATAGAATTTTATACTCGTCTTGACATGACCTACCTTCGTACCAAATTTCATATGTCTACGATGAAGTTGACCTCCCATTGCCGTAATGTATTTTGATTGTTGAGATGGCGCTAGCGAGTCATTTTGCATCATTAATTTTTTAGAATATCAAAAAAACAAATTTTTCACCGACCTTGAATTTTGGGTCAAATAAAATTGAGTTTTCGTTAATGTTCAGGGGGTCAAATCAAGGGCGGTTTAGGCGAAAAGAATAATAATAATAATAACGGAAAATTCTTTTTCCACTATTATTTTTCTCCATAAGTACAATAGCTGGAGTCATGCCACTTTGTCACATTGTACCCCATCACAAATAAACCCTCTGTACATTTTTTCAGTCCTCCATGACAAACAGCCTGGCTGTTATGAATTTTTTAAAATAAAATTTGAAGAGGGCGCTATAGAGCCATTTTATCAGATAGCTGCTTGATTTGCATATCAGTCCGCTCAGCTTTCAAATCTGCACAAACGCTCTATTAGCATTTTCCAAGAAAACATTGTGTGCAAAATAGATAATTTTTCTTAATATTCCAGAATTTAAGAGTTTGTATAAAATTCACCATGACCACACCTGAAGATGTATCACATTCAAACTGATAGTATGTCATTCCACATGGGTTTAGTGTCTTGTGACCAAATTTGAAGTGATTTCGATGAAAACTGTTGGAGGAGGAGTCAAAAGTACACAGGTGTGTGCTTTTCTCAGCCCCGGGTTTGATCCAATATGGCCGACTTCCTGTTTGGTTCGGGGCGGGGTCATAAGAGGATTTTTTACATGTCCTGACCTGTTCTATTTTTTGGGCCATGAGTTGGATTTTTAGCTCAACATTTTTCATGGCCGGGCTCCCATTGGCCCAATGTTAATCCATTTTTGAGGGGGCGCTATTCAGCCGTCGTTCAATATTTTTCGCGGGGCCTTCACTCAAAATTAGAGCTCACCGAGTTCTAATTTTCGACACCGCTCACGGCCATATCCGTCATCGTTTACTATGCGTATTTCGCGATCTCCCCGATTCCGTAAGAATTACAATTAGTCCCTCGCCGGGACGATTCTCGTCCCATCGGCTCGGGCCTAATAAAAAGGAAGACATATTTATTTGGTGAAAAAGCTGTTCTGTGGGCTGGTCCTGGCCTGTTACAGTTTGGAAAATAAAAGCTAACGTGCAGCAGATTTTGTGCTGGACTCTCTGTTTGAGAAGTTTGCTTTTGTGGTTTAGAGTTAAATAATGCTATGTTTGATGTGATATACACCGGGCCTGTGAATGGTGTGATAAACACTGGCCTAAAGTGAGAAAAAGGTACAGCTTTTACTGCAGACTTTTGGGAAATACATTCAAAACTAGTGCATCGTCTACAAACGCACCAGCTTTGAATTCCCAGCTGTAGCTTAGAACCTTTATGCAGTCACTTTGTCTTATTTTATCATAATCTATATATACTTTTTACTTTTACCGTTATATTGTACACATTGCTAATTGTCACATCTTATCGCCAAAGCAAGCTCCTAGTTTGTGATTTGGTTTCTTTTAGACATGGCTTTAATACAAGACGAGCCTCACACACTTTCACTCGGCCTAAACCTAGAACTAACGCACTGAAAATAACATTTCTATACAGAGCCGTTTCTCACTGGAATGTGCTGCCGCAAAAGCTGATTATAACAGAGAACCATCATGTTTTTAAAAGAAGCTTAAAGAAATCAATGTTGGAAAATGTAATCATGCTAAATGTTTAAGGGAAACTGTACCATCTTTGTGTTTTATCATAATACCTTATGTTTGAACTCAAATGTAGTGTTCTGTTTTCTGATTGTTAATGCTCGATGTACTGTCTTGTAGTGTTTTAAATTGTGAAAGTGGACCCCAGGAAGAATAGTCTCTGCTGCTGTAGAGACTAATGGGGATCCTTAAATAAACTAATAAACTAAACTTTCTGGTTCTGATTTCAAATATAATGGTGTATAATGTATTTGTATTGTTTTTTTTAAGTACTGTTTATGCCAGGCATGTTTAAATCGATGATGCACACAAAAACGCATAATTAAACACGTCATCATTTTATTTTATGTAGTAAAGTAGTAAAACAGCACTTCATTCATGCATTCATATTAAGACACATTCACTTCTTTGAGTCCAAGTGCAATAACAGCTTTTTCACTGCTTAAAAACAACAACAACATACATTTATTAGCAATTACTGGAATTTCCTCGTTTCTACATTTTCTGTCAGTAAATGGTTAAAAATATATATTTGCAAACGAACCAGGGAAATTAAACGAGTGATTCTGTGTAACACGGACCTACAGATAAGACGAGCTTGACTATTATTACAATCGATGTGTTACGGAGGTGGTCATCTGGACAGTGTTTTTAAGTTTCAAAGGACACATATTATGCTAAACTGACTTTTTTGAGTTTTTAACCATGTCATATTATAGTCTTCTTTGAGCCTCACAAAACACTCAGTTTAAAATTCCCCAGATTGCTGCGTCTCAGGTAAAAATCCGGACTTCTCCAGGACGGTTTTAGTCCAGGAACCATCAACGTTTATGGACTAAAAGAACACCTCGCTCTCTTGGCCTAGTATTCACGTTGCCTAAGGGCTTCATTTATTTTGTTTAATCCTTCACTCCCACTGGTGACAGCAGAGGGTGCTCTAACGCCTAAATACCTCATTGGGAAACTAAGGTGAAGTTTGTAAAGTGGGTTTTCCAAATGTGGATGTTATTTTTAAGTGACAAAATGCGAAATACACAACAAAAATGATTTCCAAACAAGCAAAAATGACTTGAATTTACCATTTTTATCTGGATTTGACTCATTTTGACTTTGACATTTAATTGCTCATGCGATCCAAAACATTTCACTGCTTTCAAGATATTTCTGACTGATAATGCAATACTTTATCTTAGAATAAAAAATAAAAAAAAATCCAGTGGGGTGCATGGGTAAAATGATCTTAACCCATTAGCAGATAATTTGGCTTGAGAAGAAGGAATGTCAGAAACAATTAGTAAAATAATCTAGTTCCATCATATAAATAGTCTTAATTAATCAAAATATCTGAAATTAAGATTAATATCCTTAAATCAAGGCATTTTAACACATTTTAGTGACAAAAGGTTTGTATAAAAGCACATTAAAACCACAAAAATGCACAATATATCCACTTTTTAGATGTGAACCAATTGGAAGCCATTACAGACCCTTTAAAAGTTTGTGAACAAAAACATTCTAAATTCAGAATGGAGGCAAAAGTGAAGTGCAACATGATGTGATTTCACTGGAGAAACTGAGATGAACCTCAGAATATCATAAAATATGAAAAATGTAGATGATTTTGTGTCAGTAAAAGCCTCAGACACATGTGAGTGACATCAGAGCTGCTTTAAACACATTTATTATTGTATTTTACATTATGTTTTAGAGATGTTGAGCCCACAGTAATCTTTCATTTCATCTAGAGATATATTAGATCCTATTCCATAAATTAGATTCTTTTGAAGCTGAAATACAATTTTAAGGCTAGAAAATTGTATTGTGTCCATTGTTTGTTATAGAAAAGCAAACTAACTGACCTTTCTACTCTGGAAATTCAAATATGTTGCTTTTTCCCAACACAAACACTTAAAACCAGTAGAATTTAGATCTAATGTGAGAGAATCATTGAAAAATTTTACAGTCAACTTCATTTTCTCTCCAGTCGCCTCTGGAATTTCATTACAGAATTTAGATGACATCACATTTTAAAGGGTCTTATATTTATTTTACTTATTTAAGGCGAGGAGTTTACCCTAAAACTAGTTTATAGTTTCAAGTCATTACACTCTTATGTGTTTGCTGTTAATACACTCTTATGCACTAAAGCAGATGTCTTTCAAGTATTCATTTCTTCACAAAACATCTTTAAACCGTCGCAAACAATAAATAGAACAAACCCAGTGTATCTAAGATAAAGAGAGGAAACGGGCCTCGGTGGCTGTAGTTCTGGTGCATAAAACTTTGGCGCCACGTTTCCTCTCGAGTCTCTAAAGCGTCCGCGGAGAGAACAGATGCGTGCGGATTCAGAAGATGTGCTTGAGGTGTTTGATGCCGTACGCTCTGAAGAAAACCAGCAGGATGAGCGTCCACAGGCCCAAGATGAAGCCGTCAGGGGGGTGCCAGTCTTTCTGCTTGGGTTTCTGAAAGGAGAAAGGCAGACGGAGAGAGGGAGAAGGTAAAAGTCGAGGTGGGTTGAGCAGTGGAGCGTGTCGAGTCGTAAGAATGGCTTTTATTCTGTTCGTTGAGTCGTTTTCTGTGTTTTTGAGCTACAAAGTTTAATTGATTAATGATGATTAGTCGACTATAAAACATACTACAAAATTATTATCACGATTTTCTTGGGGCCAGATCATGAAGCCTTTAATAGAGCTGCACGATTTAGGAAAAATATCTAATTGTGATTTTCTGACCAGTTTTAGATTTGTGATTTATGTTTTAATAATAGGATTCAGTTCAAATTCACATTTTAAACACAATTTTGTCACTTTCAGTCGTGTTTTTGTCACGTTCAGTTGTGTTTGCCATATTTAAACACGTCTTTAAGCCATGTCTTTATTGTTTTAAGTCGCATTTTGGTGCATTGAGTCGCGTTTGTTGGCGGGTTTTTGTTGCTTTGAATGCATTTTTATCGCTTTTAGTTGTGCTTTTGTCGCTTGTTTCAGAACATATTTGTACAAATCCAAACTACAGCGTTAGCCGTTTTTATTCAAATCAAAGCAAGACATTTTGTTGTTTGTGGAAGAAATTATTGCACTTCAAACACTACAGTCTTTGTGATTTACTAATTGCATCCACCATTAAAATTGCGATTTTGTGTGGATTTGGTTTAATTGTGCAGCTCTGGTCTTTAAGAGGTAAATAAAGTCATCTGCTCAGAGGCTTCAGAGACTAAACAACAGGAGAAAAAGAGTGTTTGAACAGACAGCTGCATTAAAGAGACAAACAGTGAATCACGATTTCACGACGATTTCACAAAAATAGCAGATTGTCAGAGGGAACAGCTCCCCATTCCATTTTTATCACTGTATCGCCCAGTACTAATTGTATTTGTATTTTCATAATCGCAATCGTCAATCAAATTGGACTAAACAGACTCAACAAAGATAAAAATGTTAAAAAATCAATAAACAATTCTTGTTTTTTTGTCAGTAATACACATTGTTCGTAAATATTCTCTTTCACTCACCATATTTCAAGTCAGGATGCAACTAACGATTATTTTGCGAAACAAATTTAGTCTAGTGATTACTCTTGATTAATCGATTCGTTGTTAAGAACGGGAAAGGCCTAAAGCTTTTTACTCAATTTTCTCCAGATAAAGCTGACCTGAAGCCGTTGAGGACGTCCTGGTGGAGAATATTTACAGACGAAAAGGTGATAAAAACTATGGCTTCAACTAATGATTATTTTAGTAATCGATTAGTCTAGTGATTATTCCTTTGATTAATTGATTTGTTGTTTGGACCTCGAAAGACCCTTGAATATGAGAATTGTACTCAATTTTCCCCAGACAAAGCTGAAGTGAAGGCTTTTGACGACATCCTGGAGGAGAATATTTATAGATATTTCAAGGATCTTAATCAAAACAAACAGTTTACATGTTTCCTGTTTGTTTTTGTGTCATTCCTGCTCCGTCTGAGAAATAAAACCTCTTCTTTCAGCACATACAATGTTTTGGAGTCTGTGTATGGACCAGTTAACGATTAGTCCACTATTTAATTAGTTGAAAACCATTTCTATAATCGATTAAGTACGATCAATCGATTAATCACAGGATTGCTCAAACATGCAGGAATCAATCAAAATACAACTTTGAGTAAACTAATGATGATCAAACATGTTTAAAAGCTCATAAAAGTCTATGTCCCCTTTAAAATTAATGAAAAGTTCTTGTTGATGGGTCAGTGTTTTACTGAGTGGCTGTTTTTTTTTAGTAAAACTGTAATATTTTGGCACAAAGTTTCTCCAAACAAACAAACCTTCTCACGACCATCTTCCAAAAATGAATAAATGTATTTTCTCTTGTTTATGGTTTAATTCTGGGTTGTTACAATACTTTTTTGGTCCTGGTATAGTCCTTATTTCTGCTTTAGACCTGGATTGATCCTGGTTCAGACCTGGTTTGATCTAGTCTAAGTTTAATTCTGGTACGGTACTGGACAGGCAAAGTTGATAAAGCATTTTGCATTTTATTTTTCCACAAAATATGTATATCTAATGTAAAAAATAGTAGAATAGTAGTGGATATGTTGTGCAATACAAAATGTCCTCCGATAAATCATGTCCTCGGAAAATCAAGTTGAATAGCCGCGCTCTAAAGGTTCTTTCAGACTAAAGAGGGGGTCGTGGGGCTGGTCTTTGGAGGATTTGTTCATAGAATCTGCGTCTCCAGTCGCCACAAGATGAGCTGCTTCTTTCTTAAAGGTCCCATATTCTGCTATTTTGCCCTTTACACAGTCTATTCTAAGGGCTTTGTTGATACATTTTTGCGTTGTGTAATACCCATAACATAACAGTTTCCAAAAAACACCCATTTCTTGGACTGGCCCCCCTCCTTGCAAAAGCAAACGGCTCACTCTGAGATCTGACCCCCCCGAACAGAGAGCAGGCTGCCTCCCCCGCCCAACCCGCGCGCCTCCCCCGCCCAACTCGTGCCGAAGCCTAGAGCGGAGATGGTGCATGCGCCGTGTGCTCCGGTAAACAGCGATACACAAACACAGGAATAAACATTTTATCCGTCCTGACGGTGCGTCGTGCTGAGTCCTACGTCTCTATAACAAGCTAACTCTTCGATCTGTCGTATCCATCGTGTAATTACTGTGTAGCATTAGCATTAACAGTTTTTATTCTGCGGCTGCGCGCTTCCCGGAGGCGTGGCTTAAACACCGCATCATCCTTGTGAAGCGCGTCATCTTAGTGAGCCCCCGTCTGCTGCTCAGCCGAGGGGGATGGAACAGACAGTTCTCTAGCGAAAACATGTGGGAATCAATCAAAAAACCACTTTGGGCACAACATACGAGGCCCAAATAGCACTGTAGGAAGGTTAAAACCTCTAAAAAGCCGATTTTGCATGTTATGGGACCTTTAAAGCAGTTGTTTATTTACAAAGTCCTCTGCACACAGTGTTAACCACTTCTGCCACCTGCTGTTGCACAAAGGTACTGCGTCGCCGGTGCGTATTTGTCGCTGCAGCGGGAAAGAGCGTATACGCAGCGGAAGCACGAGCAGTTCTCGAGAGACAAGCCGCCTCCCTGACTCACCGACAGGAGGTACAGGGCTGGCGCGAAAGAGCGAGAGAACATCTCACTTCACCGTGTTTTTGAACCTTATACCAGAGCAGAAAGCGCTTTACATAATACATCCCCTTTAATACTGTCAATGTAGATGTTCAAAAAATCTGAGCTAGTATTAATGTCAACTTAGCATCTTTCCGTACAGTTCCTTATTGAGTCGGCACCGATCGTCTCCAGCCTGAGGGACGCACGCTGCTTCTTCATCCTCTTTGCCAAGTCGTGCCGTTTTGGTTTTGGCAGCTGCCTTTTCTGGCTTGTATTCTCACTCCAGGATAATGCCAGCTTGTACAGTGCGGGATAACAGAAATCTCTTAAGTGCGTCGTCAATGTCTGTCTGTAGCTTTTGTCGCCAGCGGAGGACTTAGGGAGAATTTCTAGAGGTTAAATCTCATCTCCGCGCAGAATATGGCACGGGAATTAGCATATAAATGTGCTCCTTGTGCGATGCATGTTTAATACTGCGGGGATTTAAAAGTATAATGGTACACAAAGTGATGATGTGGCAGTGAATGGGACAAACAGGAGGGAGGAGTCGCACGGAGACACGGGAACAAGGAGAGCGATGGAGAGAGTGACATGGAAATGAGTGTAAGCCAATGATTCAACTGACATTAATGAGGCAAGGTACATTATGCTGGATTTACTTTATCTCTGCAACAATATTCGGACTATATTTTAATAAATGTGCTGAAATGTGGCTGTAAATGTCTTGGTTAAGGTTCAGGTTTTTAGCTAATTTGAACTGTTTTAATTATAGATGATATACTTGATACTCAAATGTTGCTTATCTTCTAAAAACAATTGATATTATCCATGTTTCGATATATATTTCGATTTTTATCACAATTCATGTTCACTTTGTATTTTTCTATTGTCTATATTAGAGCTGCACAATTTAGGAAAATATCTTAAAAAATCGATAGTTTTCCATCTGAGACAAAAAGCTGTCCGTTTTCTCAGACGAAATCCAAGTTAAATAAACCGTGTCACATTAATATTAGCTCATAAATGCTGACGAATTTAGTCGCGTTTTGGGGCATTGAGTTGCGGTTGTTCGTAGGTGCGTTTTTGTTGCTTTTGAACACATTTTTATTGCTTTTGGTTGCACTTTTGTCGCTTGTTTCAGAACATATTTGGACAAATCTAAACAACAACGGTTACAGCAGTTAGCAATTTTATTCAAATCTAAGCAAGACATTTTGTTGATGTTTTGTTTTGTTTAATTCACTCCTGTTTAGAACAATTCTGTAGTTTCTGAGGACAGCACACACACTCCAGGAAGTAAATATCAATCAAGTATCTCTCTGGTGGTGTCCAAATGTTCCCCAGCTCCTCGTTCACTGTAAACAGTATCACTGCAGTATCAAGCACACTATAGTGCACTCATTCACAGAGAGTCCTGACTCTGGCACCAGCAGGAGGCCGGTCCATGTTTAGTCCTGACTCTGGCACCAGCGGGAGGCCGGTCCATGTTTAGTCCTGACTCTGGCACCAGCAGGAGGCCGGTCCATGTTTAGTCCTGACTCTGGCACCAGCAGGAGGCCGGTCCATGTTTAGTCCTGACTCTAGGCACCAGCAGGAGGCCGGTCCATGTTTAGTCCTGACTCTGGCACCAGCAGGAGGCTGGTCCATGTTTAGTCCTGACTCTGGCACCAGCAGGAGGCCGGTCCATGTTTAGTCCTGACTCTGGCACCAGCAGGAGGCCGGTCCATGTTTAGTCCTGACTCTGGCACCAGCAGGAGGCCGGTCCATGTTTAGTCCTGACTCTGGCACCAGCAGGAGGCCGGTCCATGTTTAGTCCTGACTCTGGCACCAGCAGGAGGCCGGTCCATGTTTAGTCCTGACTCTGGCACCAGCAGGAGGCCGGTCCATGTTTAGTCCTGACTCTGGCACCAGCAGGAGGCCGGTCCATGTTTAGTCCTGACTCTAGGCACCTGCAGGAGGCCGGTCCCTGAGCTCCTCAGAGTGTGAGATGGTTCATATGGCTCTAACATGTCAGAGATGGACTTTGGTGCTTTGGTGAGACTTGAACACAAGCAGAGCTGCTTTAAAGTCTATTCTCTGAGCCACAGGAAGCCAGTGCAGAGTCCTGAGCACAGGACTAATGTGCTCATACTTCCTCTCTCAGCCACAGGGGGCAGTGCAGAGACCTGAGTGCAGACTAATGTGCTCGTACTTCCTGGTTCTCGTCAGGACCCGAGCAGCAATGTACAGGATTATTGAGCTTCAAAGCTATGGCTCTTCTAACAGCTCAAGCTACAGTACATGGATAACTTCTGCCCTTGCGCCCTCTGCAGGCCTTTCCTAAATATAAATTCTCCTTTACAGCGTGAACACATGATCTCGAGAGTGCAGCTTTCAAAGCGCTCCACAACAACATCGCTCTAACTCTGCGTTCACAGTTGCTCCAGGTGCAGTCTGAGCAAGGCGTGAAGCGGGCGACCTAACACCATCGCGGTTTAAGAGTGGTTTATTCATATTCTGTGTACCTGCCGGCCATTTGATTTTCGTTTTGAAATGGGAAATCCAAAATGGAAAAATGACTGAAATCAAATGGTCAGAAGTTACACAAACCAGGTATAATCATGGGTCAACAGTGCCTTTTAAAAACAGCTCTTCTCTGCTTTCATTCATGAGTCCAGTTACCTGTCACTGTCCACTTTGTCGTTTCGTCTCTTGCAATGCATTGTGGTCCATATTGACTGGTCTAGTGGCAATCACAGTTCTTGAGTGCAGCTCTTTTTCTCCTGTTACATTCGAACAGCACTAAAAATGCCATGACCTTACACTGGAGCCCTTTATCGGGAACAGTGTGGACATTTTATTTATTTGTTAGGGACAAGTATGTACTTTAGACACATAACACTACATTACAACAGTTATAGCCAAAGCTAATTTACAGTAAATAATCCTAGAAGAGCTTTTACACATTCAGAAACAGCCTCTACATACACTCTTTTAAAAAACAGATTGTAGAATAAATACAAACTATTACTTTCCCAGATAAAGTCACTGATACATTAGCCGTCTGCTGCTCTACAGTTGTTCATGTCGGCTTCTGAAATCAGTGCGGCTGCCAAATGTAATGAAGAGAAACTGTACAGTGGCAAATCTAATTACTTTGGATTCTGAAATTATACAGCATCTCAGTCAAACATAATCAATGGAGCTGCTCATCCTAAACGCCAAAGCAGTCTACTGTAACTGACTCCACGGCAGAAGAGAAAAAGTATAACGAGTGCTTTGGATTTAGGGCTGAACAACAGTTTTTCTTGACAAATATTGCAATTGGAATGTAGATTTAGTTCACAGTGCACATTTAACAACACAATCAATTAGAAGCATTAATACAAACGGTTCACTGCAGTCGTATTCTCTACTGACTGAAATGTTTGTTTATCAGTGAAAAAAATCTCAATTCCCTGTTGTGTTTTGCTTGAAAACAGAAATAAAGTTGCACAGATGGTCATCCAGCAAAGGGAGCGGGACAAACTGATTATTATTCCAAATTACTTTCTTTGGCAAAACTGGAAACAAACAAAAAAGTATTTCACTGTGGTTTGAAAATATTGTTTTGAATTTGAAAAATGTCTGGCTTCATAGATATTTCGGTGCATGTCGGTATCAAATATTTGACTTTGGATTGAGGTAAACTCCAAATAAAGGGCTCAATTTCATTCCCAATTCTAAATATTAACATTACACCAAGCTTTTAATCGTCTTATAATCAAAAACAAACCTGGAGTTGGGATTTGTTTCATTCAAAGAGTACATTTTAGACCGCTACCATTGCTTTTAGCTTCTTACAAATTACTACACTTTTTAACGATCCAGCAGATGCAGTCCTAGCTCTGAAAAGACAAACGTCATGCCAACTACAACACGAGATATTTCCATGACACAATACTTTAATTTAAGTTATACTAAAGGAAATACCTGGTATCTAAAGCAGTGGTGGAAAGTTATAAAGTACATTAAGCACATTTTACTTCTGTATTTTCTACTGGACTGAACAGTAAAGTACAATTCTGTCTAGTCTGAGGCTGTATGAAATGGCCATGATGACATCCTTTTTAAAGATTTTGAGTTTAAGACTGGGTTTAGAGAAAATATCTATCAATAGGAAATACTCGTAAAGTTAAGAAACAGATTTAGTTGCTTCCTTTGACCAAAAATCAGCACGATTCTTTATCAATAATATTTTACATTTTAATAGCTCTCAAAATCTGGGTGATTTTTTACGTACAATTCTACTCAAAATCAAAAATCAAAACAATTTCAACTGGTACTTCGATACTTTAACTTAAAGTCTAAATGACAGGTTCTCATGTTTTTCTAATTCTGACTTAGTTTGGTGGGAGGGCACCCGTGGTAAATATTTATCATAGTTTTACATCCGTTAAGTGCAGTTTGTGTAGAAATTTTGAAAAATAAAAGTTTAAAATGACAGGAAGTAGTGCTTCTAAAATGGAATCCCTCTGTGATGTCATCAAAAAGCGACGTGCCGTTGAAAATAAAGAGACAGTTTAAGCTCATCTGACACATTTTCCTGACAGTTTAAACAATCATTCAACAAAATAAAGGTGTTATCAGGTATTATTATTTGTCAAATCATAACTATTTCGTCATTTATATGGATTTTGGCCTTGTTTAAACTCTGGTTGCTATGGTAACAGTTGTGGAATTACCTGTATCTATGTCATATTTGCTCCTCATGTCCAACCAGGAAGTATAAACATTACTAAAAACTGTCAAACTGGGACCAATGGGCAAAATGTTTAGTCAAATGTTAAATATAATCATGTTCACTACGTTTTAGTGAAATGTGACGTCTAAACTGTCATATAGACTTTAAGCAGATTTTATCATGTGATACTTTTACTTTTGAGAATTGTTTTTACCCCTGTATCTGTACTTTTACATCCAAAACAGTTTAAAAAGCCAGAATACTGCAGGACGTTTATAAAAGTCTGTCTAAAATGGCATTTCAACACTGCATTCTTTTTCTTTCCCTGTGGCCCGTTTGGCGCTGGTCTAACATTAGTCTAAGCTGTGGTTCAGAGGTGGCTGGCTCAGCACAAGTTTGTCCTGAAAATATGAAATGACAGTTTTTTAAAGCGGCTTGTTACAGTTTTGGCCCCGAGGCTTTGGGTTTGTTGCTGACACTGGAAATTGACAGCATTGGGATGGTAAACTCCTGTTCATTGTGATGCATTTACTGCAGTTGCAATAAAAAAGTTGTTTTAAATTAGATTTTTTTTTTTTATTGTTCCACTTTTTTCATCTCCTTTTGATTAAAAAAAAAACAAAACATAACAAATGTTGCTGGAGTGTCTGTGTTCCAGTTCGGGAAAACAATGAGCAGTGGATTACAGTTTATGTACATTAACTTTAATTTAAAATGAGTTATACAAACAAGAACGTGCTCTAATCACCCAAAATGTTGATCCCATTAAGTACATTCGTTAACCTGGAAAGTGTTATTACAGCTACAGTTCATAAAACATCGTCTAAGAGTGAATTTTTGCGTTAGAAGTTAGCAACATTAGCATCGCAGAGCATTTAAAAGTGCAGAGACTCAACGGCAGCGAAGGAGCTGATTCACAGAGAGCGGAGAGACATTAGGGAGAGACTAAAGGCACCAGAACTATAAATATTTCATCTACTGGATGTAAAACCTTATCCAAACGCTGGGCGCAGCCATGTTGGATTGACTAGGGTTCTGAAATGTTGTCCGAGTTTCCAAGAAGGATTTGAGTTCTTCAGTGTGTTAAGAAATTATCACAAAGACAATTAAACCTAGACAGTCTGAGAGAACAACCTTCTACCTAATTGAGAATTAAACAAATTGTCCGACAACGGTCTCAAGCTTTTTTACGTGCACGGGGAGAGTAAGTGGCGCTTTCATCAGCTCGTCCCACTTCTGCAGTGGCGCTTCTGTCAGCTCGTCCCAACAGCAGTCTCTTCCAACTTGCCTCTCACTTCCCCTGCCTTTTATTAGTTCAGTCTGATAAGCACATGACGTTTACGTTCACGCTGCCCCCTCGATCTCGCAGGGTGGGAGGCAACGGGTCTGTCAATTCTCAACAGTTTAGATAAGAGAGACTGGTAAAGAGCAACACCATATATCAGGTTAAAAACAACATGCCTGCATTAACCGTCTAGTTCTCTTCAGCTAACATTCCACACGTAAACACATGTTTTATTACCAGAAATGTATCATTTTGACAAACCTTTAAGGATTTTCCCACACAGTGTCAAGTCTGTTTCAGTGTGAAGTCTAAACTAGTTTAGTCTAAACTAAAAGAATGGACCTCCGAGGAAAAGTGGAACCCAGCATTGTATTAAAAAGCAGTTGTTTTATGTGTTAGAGTTACAGAATCGCTGCTTTTAGCCAACACTCACATAATAATTCCATAATAAAATGCCTTTGTATCTTCCATATCCGAGTAATGTATTTTCAACTTAGTAAACAGTAATTGGTCACATTTATTGCGTGAGATGAGTTAACTGTCTGTCCCAAAGACACAATGACAGTATTAGTAGAAGGGCGGTTACACACACACTCAAAGTCTGATTATTATCCAGTTTTTTTAGTTTTGCTGTTTGCATGTCATTTTAATAATCTTAAAACTATCTGATTTAATTCTCTCCATGGTCCCGCTGATCACTCACTCAGATATTGTGGTTTGCATGTCATTTAAATAATCTTTAAAGGTGCAGATTTTGGTGTGCAAGTAAACATAGTCAATGTTTATATCGAGAGTGGAATTCTAAACGCCGACCTTTGGATCAGAGGACGAGCAACTGTCGCCCAAATAATGTGTGTTATTACAGTGTAACAGAGAAATGTAATATGTCACTGTGATTGTCTTTGTAATCCCTCATTCGTCCCAAAAAGGTGAAGGGTTAGAAAGGGTTTCAACGGTATTCATCTGGACTAGGGCTGGGCGATGTGGCAAAAAATTATCACGATTTTCTAGGGGGCAGATCACGATTCATGTTCACTTTGCATTTTTCTATTGCCTTTAATAGAGCTGCGTGATTTAGGAAAAATATCTAATTGTGATTTTTCTGACCAGTGCGACTGTGATTAGATTTATGTTTTAATAATAGGATCTCCTTGTCGCTTTTAGTCACATTTTGCTGCTTTTAGTTGCTTCTTTATCAAATTTTTTTCATGTTTTTGACCCTTTCAGTCAAGTTTTTACCGCCTTTATTCACGTTTTAGTGCACTGAGCCGTGTCTGTTGTTTGTAGGCGCTGTTTGTTGCTTTTGAGTGCATTCTTATCGCTTTTGGTCGCACTTTTGTCAGATTTGTTTGTACAGTGTTAGCTGTTTGTATTCAAATCAAAGCAAGATAATTTGTTTTTTGTGCAAGAAATTATTGCAGCTTTTGCGATATTTGCATCCATTAAAATTGTGATTTTTGTGTGGATTTGGTTTAATTGTGCAGCCCTGGTCTATAAGAGGTAAATAAAGTCATCTGCTCAGAGGCTTCAGAGGCTAAACAACAGGAGAAAAGTGTTTTTGAAGAGACAGCTGCATTAAAGAGACAAACAGTCAATCACGATACGACGATTTCACAAAAATAGCAGATTGTCACAGGGACGAGCTCTATTCCTGACACTGAATTAAAACTGAGCCATCTTGACTGCCATCCGGAACTTACTTTCAATCACCTTTTGTAGCGCATTACTCCGAACACTGGTTATTGACCGCTTCAGCAGCACAGGAGCTGATAAACACATACGTCTGCTCTTTGGGGACGCGACAGGCGCCGGCTGAAACATGCCCGCCTCCCTCTCTGTGAGTCTGAGCGGTCCCTTGGGTGAGGAAGAGGAGCGCGGTGGACATGACGAGCGATGAAGGCTGATGTGCCGCGTCAGCAGAGCCGCGGGGGACGACAGCAGCAGATGTCACAGCTGAGAGCGGCTGTTAAGCTCTGCTCGTCGTACCCGGCCTCCCATCGGCCAAAAAACGCAATAAATTAATACCTCGAGCACCGTAGAAGGCATACAATAGAGGTTATGCATTACACTATTTTGTTTAAAAATGCTCCTTGACGTTCCGACTGAGTGGCAGAAATATGACAGCACAAATGATAAAATGAGTTTCTTTGGTTTTTTTTGTCCATGGAGCAGAGTTTTTTTGTGCAGAGTTTAGCTTCAACTACTGCACAACAATTATTTTTATCAACACATGGACTCAGAATCGTCTTAAGCCGGCTGTCCACTGCACGAAAGATTTCTGATTTGTTGATGTCTCACTACAAGATGAGGGAAATATGTGACAAAGCGGGTCTTTGTCCCTTTTAATCACTCTTAATTTGTATTTTTCAATTTCCCATGTTCAACTGTAAACTTAATCCGGGGTTTGTTTAGTTTAGTTTTTTTAGTTATCACACAACACATAAGTTCCTTTTCAATATGTTTATTTGTTTAAATTTGTATTTCAGTTCACTTCAATTATCAAACTTACCTGGTTCACCACATGGTCTGGTCAAAGAGGAGGAGGGCCTCATGGCGGCCATTTTTATAACCTTTGCAGGGGTCATGGGCCAGACCATGTGGAGGGGAGAACTGCCATAGTTCAATTTGGATTTAGTTTAATAAGGTGTTTAAAATTTGTTTTTTTGTGTTCATAGTTTCATTTAACATTTGAATTGTTTGGGGACATAGGTCCATGGAAAGGACTAGCAATTTCCATTGCCGGTGCCAGGGTTGAGTTGGTGCAGTTACCTGCAATCAAGGTGTACCGTCCTAGGGGAGGGGCCTAGGGCATAAAAGGGTTCTGCTGGCCCCATTTCAAGGGGGAGAGACTTCAGTGCAGTTGCGCGCACATGTTGGATTGAATTTGAGTTACTTGTTTTCTGTTTCTGAAGTCTTATCTTTTAATAAATCTTGTCTGGTACAAGACTTTTGCATGTCTGCCTCCTACTTCGACCACTCCGGGCCAACTTCCCCACAAAATATAACATAAGACGTCACACAAAGACACTTTAGTCACGGCTAAGACCAAAGTTTATGTGAGTGAAAATCATATAAGGCTCCGTGTGGGGAAGTTATAGTTACAGACTACTGCTAGCGGTGTTTCTGCTTTGTAAAAATTAGTAAATGAAAGGAAAAAAGGAGATCATATCATAAGGGAGATCTTCTGCTGTTACCTTTAGGAGCTCCTGTGTTTATTGTTTGTCACATCGCTGCTGGTGACAGAGATTGATCGTAGACGCAGCGAGAGGAGGGCCCACTATGTGACCAAGATACCGAAATACCAGACAGGTTTGATATAAATTGCAGCTCGTCTTTGGTCGTACAACAGTTCTAAGTTGAATCTTTGTCCCTGACTCACTGTGAGAGCTACGACCCGAGCTTTTGAAGATTTTTTCCCTCCAGTCAGAAACTATTTAACCTTTATATTTGTTGTTCGACTGTTCCACATTGTAGCCATGTTTTGAGCTTTTACAGGGGAAAGTGTCCTCACTCACCACTGACTCTCGTGTGTTTTTACCGCTCACGTCTAAAATTCAGAACGTTGTGATGTCACCTATACCAGAGGAGTGGTGCAGTGGGTAGGCCTGGGACGATATTGAAATTTTGTGTCACGATTATCATGGCCAAAATAATTGCGATTAACGATAATATCACGATAATTAATGACATATAAAGACATTACTTTCTCATTATAAACAACTTCTGACATATTTGTACTTATAAAAACGATCTAGAAGACAACATAATGGATAAGTTGCTTTTTTTCTGCACGATCTGGTGACAAAATGGCGATTATCTTTGTTGGCGATTACACAAAATGTAGCACAAACGATTATTGTCTTCCCTTTTTATCACGATAAACGATATTATTGTTTATTGTCCCATCCCTAGCAGTGGGTTAAGTATCTGTTTGAACTAAAGTGCACAGAGCGGTTAAACTGTCATACTCATCACGGCAAGCCTCTTTAATCTGCTTTGAATCGCAATAAATACATGCACTAGAAAATACATTGCACTCTGAAATCCACACATACTGTATTTTTTGACTATCGATTGTAACTTTTTGGTGTGAAGCAGTGAAGGGCGGACTTTTGTTGTAAGAGAATTTACGTTGTGAATGAAGAGCTTTCTAAAGCCCCTGATCGAATGGCAGAGTTAATGAAGAGGCGGATGGTGTATAAACAGGCACATGTATTTTAATCAGATATTGAATTTGCCGTCAGAGTCCTTGGGGTTTGATGGATAAATTAAGATGGCTACACCAGGGGAAATATCTGCTTGTAATTCATAAATACAGATCACAGTGTTCTTGTAGCATAGCCTGATCTTTTTTTAACTCAACAACTCAAAATTACCTTATGAAGTAAATACTGACAGGACCACTTCACTGCATTGCTAAGCTTAGATGTATCTATACAAATATGATTTTTATGACACTGGGTTGAAAATATGCAACAAGTATTTTTTCCAGGAACACATATAATTTACTTTTTTGAGAATTAAAGGACACATATTCTGCTACAGTGGCTTTTTTGAGCTTTAAACCATGTTCTAACAATGTTCTGTCATCAAAAACACACCTGTAGTAGCATTCAGCTGCATTCACTCTGTTTTGAGGAATGTTTATTAGAAAATCCTCCCCTTCCAAGCGTCAAACACGCGTCCTGCTGAACTTCCACGATTTTCGTACATATTTTCAGATCATCTACGTAATTTATCCCAGAATGTTAGGGTGTTTTTAGTTCTTAAATCATCGCCAGACTCATTCTGACCATTTCTGTCTCTAAACTCGATAACTTCACTAGATTGTATACAGTGATGGTGCCATTTGCTGGCTGGATGCACTCAGTAAGTACAATTTCATAACACCAGTAACAGAATAGAAGAAACTTTTTTTTTTTTTTTAAACATGAGTTGGCAAATTTAAGGCACTCAAGAGCATGTTTAAAGGCTGATAACAATCTGAAAAATGCAGAATATTTTTCCTTTAAACAAGTGAAGTTGTATTTAGTTTCATTCACGATTGTTTCATTAATTCTATTTACGAGGTCGTCTTTTCAGAGCCTCAGAAGAACATTTTCAAATTTGACCAGATTTTTATTATTATGATTGTCTGTTTAAAGGTTTTTTGGCACAAAGGCTTTATTTGAAAGGAAAGCTGTAGACACTAGACACAAATGTCGATGACTGGAACTGAACTCACAACATTGCAATGGGAGAAACCATTTTTTAATTTTCCGTCAAATGTACAACTCAGAGACCTTCTGCGTCGTTTTTAAGTCCATAAATCGTCTCCAGACCCGAAACAGCTTGCTTACATTAGAAAGACAGGGCAAGCTAGCTTTTGTTTATTTCCACATGGTCATTTCCTCTGCTGCCAGTAGATATTGTGCGAACACCAAATGCTGATGAAAGAACGCCTCACAGATATAAAGTATGTTTTCAGTAGATACAATAATTTAAACTCCTCAATATGAGATGCCAAAGTAAAAGTATAAAAGCATGTTTAAGGCCAATAACAATACAAAGAACACAGAGTATGTGTCCTTTAACTCAGAAGAACACGCCTGCGATGCCACATTCTTTACTCATAACAATCCATTTAACCATCTCAGATTCCAAAGGGTTCACAGAATAACTTTTCTGTTGCTATTGCTTTGCCTGAAATGCTCCACAGTTCCATTAAACCCATTTCCCTTTCATTTATTCTCTTACTTTGTTTTTATCAGGTGCATACACAAAAATCTATTTCCAAGAGGCTGCACAGAACATGCGTCAGTGTTTCTGTGACAGCGGGAGCATAATTTGTAAAGTGAAGCCGGGTATAATGTTCTTATTATTCATGTTCGTAGCTTTAAAAGTGACACTTGAAAGGCTATAGTTAGAGAATCAGCGAGCTAATACAACAATCACATCATCGTTTTCTCGTTTCATGAGCTTGAACAAAAACACAACTTTGTTTCAAGGTGACATCTTTGAAACGGTTTCTTTTCGGTCGGTGGTTAGCATTCAGCCGAACGGAGAGTTGCTAATCCGAAGTGAACTAGCATTGATTGTAGATGTGCTTTGACAGAGGTCTGGAAGGTTAATGTCATTGATTTATTGTCATTGAAAAATGCAGGAGTGAATAATTGCCTTTCCCATTCGCTTTTATTGGGTCTGATCACAGCGGAGTGTCTTGTAAGGTCAAGTTTTTTAAATTATTAACATGCCGAGTTGTGCAGAACTTTTTAAAAAGGAAAAAGTTGAAAAAGTTTACAACGAGCAACAAGGAACTAGATTTTTGTTTTGTACCATTGGTTTGATGAAGTAATATGAGACTGACTTTATTTGGTTTCAGAAATGACAGGAAAAACTAACAAAAATAGAAATGGACTTTTGAATTGAAGCCACTTTTTTCAGGCTATGTCTGAGAAGAAAATTGCGGAATAAAGACAGAATATTGTCGGATCTGGGAGAACAGTCTACCCCTTCTGACCACACAAAGTAAGACTAACTGCTATGAACAAACTATTTATTCTTGTGACTAAACAATTAGTTGTTGAGATTGTAAAAGGCCCATGATTTTGAGTTTTAGAAAATTTGACCTAGATAAAGCTAAAGTGATGCTTGAGGACAATTATTGACAATAGGTTTTTCATCAAAACATAACATTTTACATTTTTTCATAGATTACAATTGTATAGACCAGTTAACAATTGTCAATTAGTTGACAATTATTTCAATTTTCAAATAGTTGTGATTAATTGATTACCTTGTTTCAGACTAATTATTGGCTTAGTTTAAAAAAGAGATGTACAAGCAACATTTATATTTCTATAGTTTTGCTTTTCAGTTTATAGTTACTTTTACATTCTTCATCTGGACTCTTTTCATTTTTAGAATGATTCTGTGTGTCTTTATATGTTTTTTGATATTAACACAATATTTTCCTGTTGTGTAAAGTACTTTGAATTGCCTTTTGTACGAATTGTGCTCGACAAATAAACTTGCCTTGCCTGCCTACGTTTGTCTGACACTGAATCTCACACAACCACAGTTTCATTTTATCACATTTCTGGTGGATTGCATAAAATATGACGTGATCAGGACAGAAAAGAACTGTTGAGAATTATTTAGGTCAATATCACCCAGTCCTCGTCACAATTATAAACAATACAGGCAGTTTTCTTTGACCTTCACTGGACACAACCTTTCAGGACCAAGGACAGCGCCCGACCGAATTCAGCACCAGGGACAGCTCTCACCGCACAGGCCACATCCTTTAAATGGGCTTTGCGTTGCCTATTCACTTCAGCGGGAGAATCAATTCACAGTCGCTTGTCTGATTGATTAGGCCTCATTAACGGATCGCACTGAAGCTAATGGTCACACAGGAGGTGTGAAAACGCTCGGTTAACTGTTAAGACCACAAGGACACAACCGACACACAATGCAACGCGGCAACAGTCACTTCTGTCATTAGTCTTTATCTATGTTAATATAACATGATGTTTGCGGTTGTAAAATGCACCGTGAGAAGTAAAAATGTTGCGAATTGGTGCTAAAAGCGGGTATAAACGAGAGAGAAAGAGAGGGCTTCGCAAGTTTCTTATTGTTTTACCAAAGATGCAACATGTCACAATAACAAAGACTGAAAAAGCGTTTAGACATTTTGGACAGCTTTCTATATATTGCCGTGGAAAAAATACTAATATTGATTAAAACACCTTTTGTGTAACTATTAAAATAACCTTAAAGCACGACAATCAAAGCATATCCTTTCAGTTCTACAAATCCTAACCCCCATACACACAAGTAAAATCGATGGTTTGAAGATCTATGACAGACAAATCGAAATCACAATTTGAATGATCGCAATTAGCAAATCGCAAAGGCTGCAATTATTTAAGTCCTTTGCAAACAACAAAATAACCTCTGTTTACATGAACTTGTCCACCAAAAATAGTCTAGATTTGGTTAAGTATGGAAAGTTTATCTCTTATTTTTAACAGACCCTTCTAGGTGACACCCATTTAAATAGTGATTTTGGGTCATAGTTTGTTAAAAGATGGTAATTTACTGGAGGCAACTAATTGATTGTAATAATTGTCAGCTTGTGAACTAATTTATTATTCAAATAATCATTATCTGGACTTTACACAGACTAAACACACGCCTGTTCAGAGAGAAGGTTTTATGACTCACACCGCGCTGTAATTACATCAAAATGTCACAGGAAATGTGTACATTTAGGGTTTTGACCCATTTTCTCTGTGAATACACTTCATCAGAAGGTTCTAAAGCAACTAGTTTAATCTAGGTCAAATTTATTTACAATCTCGCATTCACTGGTCTTTTGCAATCTAAATAACTAATTGATTAATCGAAAGAATAGTCGCTAGATTAAATGATTAGCAAAACAATCATTAGCTGCAGCCTTAACGCAACTGAAATTAGGAATGGTCAGTGTCGGTGAAGTTTCAACGTTGTAACTAGTAATGTATACACTGCTTCTCCCTGGAAATAAATAATAACTGATGGTATGTGAAAAATATATACTTTCAATGAATATAGTACTGTAAATAAATGATTACAATAGTATGATTTATTTTAGGAGGAAAGGATTTTAAAAGGAGCTTGGGGACAAAGCAATACTTTTCACTGTTTTTGATTCCAGTCCTCCAGAGGCATATGGCGCTGCTGCGGGCTGGAAAGAAGAACAAACAATAATTTGACGCCAGGGACCAGGACTCTGTAAAGATGAAGAAAAAGTGGAATTCACAAGAGACTAAAAATAACAGGCTATTTTCAGCGCGTTCCAGATCTGAGCATATTGTGATTGGGAGCTGGCAACCGACCAAAACAATCAGCAAAAAGAAAGCCTGCAGCAAAGTCACCCAAAATGTACAATGGAGCTCAGCTAGAAATGGCTATTTTCTGTTTTATTCATACAATACTTGACCACCACCAAGGCAATACTGGAAAAAAAAAACTGTACAAATGACTTTTTCACAAACCATGATTATTTTCAAATGTGCAATCAAAATTTAACATGTAGAGGAAGAACAAACGTATAAGTATCATTTATTAGTGAAGTTTTGTGGTGTTAATAGCCACTGATTTCTGGATCTTTAAGAGAATTTAAATAAAATACAAACCACAAAATCTGATGTGAGTCACAGCGAACGATCACCACAAAGAAATGAGATGATTTTGCTGTTTACACATTCAATCATTATCACATTCTGAGTGGGAGTGTAACCGCAGCCAGTGACAACAAAATTATGCAATGATCGGAGCTGGAATCAAACCGTCAACCACTCTACCACCTGGACAGAGGCAAGTGTGTGAGTGTTTGACAGTTTACTCAGTGGTATTGACAAGAATGAATATCTCAATGTATTTTTGATCATCCTGATGCAATTTATTTAAATATTATGATGACAACTCAATAAAATGTTCTATTATGTTGAAGAAAAGCTATTTTTGGCTTTTGCAAGTTGTAAAAAGAGCTTAGAAACTCATCGCAGTGAATAATTGGGACGCTATGAATGCATTGAGTGTTTCCCACACCAGAAATGGACTGTGGGCTCCATCTACAGGCTGCAGCTGGAATTACACAGATGATTTGACGGCAGAAATGCTCAGAACGCGTCTGACGAGGATTTATGGACTTAAGAACAGCACAGGAGATCTCAGAGCCTGACGAGTGTTTTTGACATTCAGACGGGAGAGGATTTTCTAAATAGGATTCATCTAGTGTGAATGAGGCTAAATACAACTCCAGGCATGTTTTGATGAGTGAACAGTTGGGCTGCACAATATACATCGAAAAAATATCATTATTGCAGTTATAAATGTGCGATAATTCCTAATCGTAAAATGCACTTGTGTTTCTTGTGCGCCTGAGCTTGTTTTTACTTTTGACCATTCAGACTCAAATGTTCACCCCCAAAAGCGCCGTTTTGCGAAGTACAGAGAGTGTTTAAGTGTTCTATTGTTAAAGCTCTTGCTTCAGTATCCTCCTCCTCATTTTCTCACTTCTTAACACAAACATAAATGAAGGTGAATAAACTGTCTGAAATGTTTAAAATGCCTCAGTAATGTATTTATGTGGTATAATGTTTGCAGAGAAATGGACAAAGCAACTCCAGGTTTTAAGACTCCAAAGGTCTCCAGTGTGTGTGTATTTGTACCTAAGCAACTATATTTTAAAGTAAGAGTTGAGTACTTAATTGATATTCTTTATTGACCTTATTCCTGAAGTTGCCGTACGCGCCTCCGTCTTGTTTCCGTTGTAGTTTACATGGAGCAGACGAGCTCAACAGAAAATAAGTTCTACATGGACTAAAAAGACGTTTTCAGACTGACCAGGAAATCGTTGCGTTGTGACTTGTTGTTGCTCGTGTTCATTAAACATTTTACACAAATCAATCTACTTTATGTAACATTTTAGCGGAGAGACTTTTCCCTCGTTCGTCATTAGCTTTAACGGAGTTCACGTCAAACGGGAGTGCGTTTACAACAAAAGTGCAAAAAACTGCAAAAGTGGGCGGGGCAGAATAAGGTCAATACCTGGAAAAGAAAAAATATGCAAATGAGGGAAAAATTTGTGATATTATCGTTATCGCAACACATGACACCCATATCCAATATCGTGAACAGTGTTACAAACATGGCTAAAAGCTAAAAAAAAAAGTCAGTTTAGGATAATATGTGTCCTTTAAGACAGTAAAAATCAGATACAGCCCCTTTAAAGTATGACACGAATCGTGACTAAACTCAAAAACTAGCCACAACACACATTATGCTGCTCGGAAGATTGCACCATATGTTTCTGCTCTTTCTGTTTATTTTCCTATCAATTGCAAATATAACTTCGAGCACAGAGCATATTGTGATCGGGTGTTGTTGGCGTCTTGATGAGCTCAGCCTGTTCCCGCTTTCAGACACCTGCCAGCGTGGACAAGGAATTAATCAACTCCTCTCCCTCCCGATGTGGACATCCTGTAAACAGCTCACAGCTCTATACATCCTCTGTCACTCACTCTGACACTTCTCCCATTTACAAGCTCTCCTCTGCTCCAGCACCAAAGAAAAAGCCAGCACTCTGCTTAGACGACAAACACTAGGCTTGTTTTTCTATTGGTGACACAATCTAAATTATGTGTAGAGGACTTAGGGGAAAAGTGGTGTAAACAAAACGTAAAGGGAACACAAGCTAATGCCGCAGTGTGGTAAAGAATAAAGTCGGAGCAAATGTTTAGGGCTTTTGGGAAACCGGATCGGATAATAAAGAGTTTCACAAAGACCTGCCTGCTAAAACTTCAGATGGATTGAGGCAGGGCAACTGATTATAGATTCCTGTGACTCTGCAAAACGTGTGTGTAGTCGAGCATTTGTTCAAAATGGACTTAAAGTGCGTATGACAGGTTTTTATGATTTTCTAGTTTTGACTTTATTTGGTGGAATAAAATCTGTTGTAAATATAAATTATAGTTTTACACCAATCAGGTGCCAGTTTGTGAAGAAAAGTTGAAAACCATGTTGGAATTTACAGGAAGTAGTGCAGAGTTCTCAACATGATGACATCACACTAGGGAGACACTCGAGGGACAATTTAAATTAACAAACACATTTGTCTGACACTTTTAAACATTAATTCATTAAAATAAAGGTGTTCCTATATGTTTTTATTTGTCAAATAATACTTTCTGTGACATTAGAGGAGTTTTCACCCGGTGTTCAACATGGTTTCTAGGCAACAGTTACAGAATTCCCCAGTGTGATGTCATGATTTACAACCAGGAAGTCAAAATTTAAACTTAAAAAAACTGCCAAACTGGGATAAAAATAGCTTTGTTTTCAGCAGAATCTTGAATATAATTATCTTAACTGTGTTTTAGTGAAATGAGTACTTCAACCTGTCAGAGGCCCTTTAAATGTTCATTCTTAGCGTGGACTCTATCTATCTATCTATCTATCTATCTATCTATCTATCTATCTATCTATCTATCTATCTATCTATCTAAATCTTTATTAAAGGGCCTATGACAGTTTGGACCACTCATTTCAATAAAACGCAGATAAATATATTGAAATTTTTCTAATATTCTTTACAAATTGTATCCAGGTTTAGCTATTTTTTTAGGTTTTTAATTGTACTTCCTGGTTGTAAATGATGACATCACACAAGGACATTACCATAGCAACCATCCTGTACACTGCGCCAAAAATCATCCAATGTCAGATTTTTTTTTAATTTGACGAAAATAAATGCAATGTTAATGTTAAAGGGAAAAAAGTAGTTTATTTTGTGTAGATTTTGAATTTTTTTTCCACAAATAGCGACCTGATTGGCGTAAAACTATAATTTATACTTAGATCAGTTATTAATAGACTGAATAAAGTCAAAATGAGACAATTGTAAAAACTTGTCATACGCACTTTAAGCCTGACATAACATATTTTGAAGCACGATATTTAGCAACAGAAAACATCACGATTAAAGATAATATTGATACTACTCTACGCCACTGACACAACAGCTACAGTACAGTATCAATAAAAGACATGAATTACAACAGATTAATAGCACAAATAAACAATAATAAGCCATAGAATTGACTTATTTAACGCTCTGCTGCTTAAATATTTCGTTTTGATAGCCAGCAATGCGTTGTAATTGGAAGGTTGGCTTAGCGTAGGGAAACAGTCAGTATATTTAATAGGAAATACAACTTTTTCACGTTTATAATACACTTCCTTGTGAATTATGTGTTTTAAGCTAAACTAATTCAAATCGAGTCACAACTGAGTCTTAATGGAGGTTGTTGACCTGGCGTTAAACCAGTAAAGTGAACCGATTGTTCTGTAGATGTTAAAATACAACAGATGGCGCTAGCTAGCATTTGCATTCTTGGATAGCTAAACAGCCATTCGACTATTTTCGTGTGTCTGTGTGTCCATATTTGGCTCAATAAAACTCATAAACTGCATTTGCTCTTGTCGTGGTTAAACAGTGGGTGAAAATGAAGCTATTCTACATTGAAATGAATGGATTATTTCCCCCATTGAGCTCCGTTGGTGTGCCTGAGATGCCACCTGTATCTATTACCAAACAACAAACAAAATGTCCTATTTTTGCCAAGAAAAAGTACACAATAAACACTGAGCCTAAACGCAATTATCCGTATTTCAATTTTGAAGTTTGAGTTAAAACAGTAAATATTGTGAAAGTCTAGGGCTGTAATCCTTTAGTCGATTAATCGGTCGATGGTGTGTTAGTCGACCAACATTTTTATTAGTCGATTAATTATATTATTTAGGATTTTAAGGATTTACATGGCAAAAACAGCCAAAAAAACAAGATATGGAGTGAGTTTGCTGAAGATTTTGGAGTCCAACATATAAATACACTGTTTCCTGGTACTTAGCTGTAAAAATAGTTGTTTTTGCATGAACTCCTGTGCAGCTGTTGTCTTTTGAATGCAGTTTGGGTCAGACACATGGAAATACTTCATAGTTTTGATATATTTTTTCCCCTTATAGTCGATTAATCGGTTGATAAAGCAGCTCTTTAGTCGACTACAGCCCTATGAAAGACCTTATCCTGATAAAAAAAGAAGCTTTGTTCTGTCTAAAATACAAACACATAAGTAACAAATGAAATAAAAGAAAAGAAAAGGTGTTCTTCATATTGCTTGTGCGTCATACATTTCAAACAGCTCGATTTTTATGATCATTATAGCAAAGCCTGTATATTTAAGTTTATACAACGTCCTCTGCAGAGAACTAAATCTCCTGTCTCTCCTCGATCGAGAAACAACTAAATCTAACGGTTCAGTTTGACCTCATATGTCTTCGTTTTGCCTCCAAATTTCAGTTTTCACGTACGTACTAATCGTGTGTCCTTGTCTTCTTGGGCTTGTATTGACCACAGGTTATTTTCTTGGTCTATTTCCTATTCCTCACCCGAAAGACTCTGCTTCAAATGCAGTCTCACGCACTGCAGACAAACTCGACCCCGCAACCTCCGCCACAGATTTCGATTACCGTTAGGCCTCCTGCTGGGTCGGCCTGAATCTTCCCTGAACCGGCTCGTCCCCCCTCTTCATTCTCGCCTCCTCCTCCGTCTTCAAATCCATCTCTTCCCCTTTCCCCTCGCTGTCCACGCCCTCCACATTGACCGGATCAAGTCTATTGACAGTCGTCCTTTAGATTATCTGTCAGACCACGTGCGGCTCGGCGGATGTCTTTGTTCTCAGCTTGTCAGTGATTGAATGAAGTCACAGCGAGGAGTATTGGAGACGGGATCAAATGCATGTGAATTTCAATGGTTTTCTCATGATGTATTAGCCGCACGGGAATATCAGATGGAACAGCAGTTAAAGGACAGAAGTTAAATGTGCAAAACTGAGCTCTTTAGCGTGCAATAACACTGTTCTCTCATGAAAAACACACCTGGAGTTGTATTTAGCGTCCTTCACACAAGCTTCATTAATCATGTTCACGAGGACATCTTCTCTGAGCCTCGGGAAAACACTTGGCTTCAAATTTCTCAGATTTGTATCGTCAAAGGTAGAGATTCTGAGGTATTCCAGAATGTTCCATAGTATGACATTAGCCCTCCTTTACAGATGTTATTCTTGCAAAAAAAAAAAAAAGCTGGCGATAGATCCTCTTAAAGGGCCTATGACAGGTTGGTCTACTCATTTGACTAAAATGTAGTTAATATAAGTATATTTCAATGTTTGCTAAAATGCTGTTCAAATTTGATCCCAATTAAACAATTTTTCAGGTTTTTAATTTCACTTCCTGGTTGTGAATGATGACGTCACACTAGGAAATTAGAAAGTACATAGGGCAAAACCTGATCTAACGTAAAAATACACATGAACGCCTTTATTTCGTTGAATTAATGTTTAAAGGGTCAAAAAAGTGGTCTCTTTTACGTAAATTATGCATAACCTTGTCTCCCCAGTGTGATGTCATCAATTTGTTTGTCATTTTCAACATATTTTTCAATTTTTCTTCACAAACAGCTACTTGATTGAAGTAAAACTATCATTTATATTTACAAGAGGTATTAATACACCAAATAAAGTTAAAATTAGAAAACGTTAAAAAGCTGTCATACGCACTTTAATGTAGAGCTGTCAAAGTTGTCATGTTAATTTTTTATGCTTAATTGCACGAGTTAATGCATTAATCATGAACAGCAAAATGAATCACACGCTGTTTTTGACCGTAAGGCTTCACCTGAGCGTAGGGGCAGTGCTGTTATCATGTGGCTAAATTTACAGATAGATTTATTTAGATTTGTGAAATAATTCAACTATTGCTTTAAACAACTGTGAGAAGATATTTTAAAATATAAATTTAAATGATGACATTCTAAATGCACTCAATGCAATTAATCATGATTAATAAGAGTTCAAAACTGTAACTAATCAGATTTTTAAAAACTGAGTGATAAGACCTTACTGTGGAAAATTCCAGCAAGTCAAAGCAATAACCTCTCCATAGGAACATACAGGCAGCAGACCAAAAAGATATATTTGCAGATGCACTTTTAAAATAAGACTTTTGATAGAAAAAAATTAGTATTTTGGTTAAAAATGCACTCTAAAGTGAAAAAAAAAAAAAGAACAGAGAAACAAAAATCCTATTCAAATGGCTAGATGGAATGTCTTGGAGCACAAAGATCCAACAGCCGTAACATCAAGAAATGTGTTTTTAATCTCCCTGCCTCTCCACTGCTGGAATCATAAAGGTGTTTTTGTGTGTGAATGGTTTGAGCAGGTGTAAAAACAGCAATCAGACCAAATGCATGACAACGAGCTGTTTTTTGGGTCGGCCTCAGAGATCGCACTTTGCTCATTTCCAAAAGTGGAGTTGGCGGCGATGGAGACCACTGCTTTCCATCTGACGCCCAGTAAGAGTCGGACAGAGTCTGTGTTTAGACCGATCCTCCGGCAAACGAACGGTGTCTGCTCCACGCTCAGATCGACCGGTGAGTCTTCCATTTCCTCCTCCAAGACAAAAGAATGTTTCCCTTTTCACAGCAATTTTGTCAGGGAGATTTCAAGCCATAAACCAACAATCCACGTCCAGAATATGTACAGCTGTATCTACAATGGGACTGACCTGGGATTCTCTTGTTCAACAGCCCTGGCACAAGATCAGTCACAACATCAACACAAGTTTAAATAATCACACAAAAGTAAGAAACTATAGATCCAATTCAATTCAAATCAACACTTAGTCAGTATATATAGCAAGGATGTGCACTAGGGATGCGAAAATAAACAATTATATCGTTTATCGGGATAAAATTTGTGAAATCGTGATAATCGCCATTTTATCACCAGACTGTGCTGAAAAAAACTGCTAATGTTCGTTTCTAGATTGTTTGTTGCCACCTAACATAGAATTTTAAACTTATTCATAAACATTTAACTATTACTACTACTATCACTGGCAAGTTTAATCATTATTGGGATATTATCATTAATCGCAATCATTTAGTCGTGATAAAAATGATAATCGTGACACAAACTTTCAATATGGTCCCATGTCTAGGGTGCACTCTAACAATCGAGGGCCAAATATTAAAATCTAGACGAAGTGGAGGGCAAAGGACAAGAGATCTTTTAACTTTTAAGTGTCACTATACCTTAGAGCAGTTTTACAACCTTAGTATCAGATCTATTTCATCCCAAAAAGTTATTTATTAAGGCTGTGACGGCAGACAATTTAAAACTTGCTGTGAAAATATTTCTAGATAGGTTAGAATTACTTGAATTCAGGATATTAATCTCTACATTTGATTTATAAACATTATTTTACGTTAAGCGTGTTGCAAGCTAAATTTTTTGCTTACCCCATGGGCAAATTTTATTTATTTCAAGTTAAATTATCTTGAAACCAGCAGGAAATGTCTTGAAGCCAGTGAAATATTCCACGCCAAGTGAGCATTTACATCTAACCTGGACAAAACTAAAATGATTATACAGAATTCAGGTCATTTTAAGCAAGCCAAGATATACATTTTTAATTTTTTTTCTTTTCGTCATAATCATAGTGGCAGGCCTACACTGACCGAACGTGTCACAGAAAGAAGGTCCTCGGTTTGATTCCCAGGCTGGAGTTTGATCTCTTTATCCACAACAAACATGTGCAATAGGGTTCCCTCTGGAGCCAGGACACAGATTCTTATTCCAAATCCAAATTAAGGTGGAATAAATACAAATAAAAAGCTGCTAGAAATGGTTTCAAAAAGCAACTGTTCCCAAAGAAAACCTTAAAGGAAGAATGCTGCTGTCAATGGCTGCAGTCATTTCGTTGTTCGAAAACTTTCCATTTTGTCAGAAGTGGAAAACTGGTGAAAACATTCTTCTTAAAAACATCAAAAAAGTAGCAACGGGAACTGTGAAATTGTTGAAAGCAAAGCTACAAATATGAGTAACTATCAATAAACTGAACTGAGTTGGACCAGAACGAACAAAACGCAGGAACAAAAGGTCAGCGGATTGTTATTTTTAAGGTTCCTTTCAATGTCGTCGTCTCGGAACAGAATTGAAAGCGTGAGTGCTATTTTCTTTTTAGAGTAAATCGTTTGGGCAGGTGTGAACACAGTAATCTCACTTCAACGACAAACCAAAATAACCAAAAGGAGCTGGAAGACATTTTGTGCGCGGAGCCAAAATGAGGCTTTTATTTGTGTTGAGGAAAAGAGCTACATTCATCCAAAGACCAGGTGTGCTTGAGTCTGCGGTGCTTAAAGGCTTCTGGAGAAACCTGTGCTTTGAATAGAAATGTCTGATTGAACACGGACGAGCACCTGTACAACCACACTGGGCTTATGCCGGGCTTAACCTCCTCAAAAACATGTGCAGGATGTTCTCCGTCTTTCACAAAATACTAAATCTCCTTCTCCCTTTTACTTCATGATAAATCTTCCAAATAACCTGGAAAAGCGATCGATAATAAATCAACTAATTCGAGCAAAACATAGCGGTTTAACTTCGGTTATCATCATGTGAAATGTTCTTTAAAGTACAATAATGTTCAGTTACGTGTACATGAGAAACGTTTTCATAAAATTGTACTTCTTAAAAGAGATGCACATATACTGGTACTGAATATCGGTGTCGGTACGGAGAAATATGTTGAAATCGACTTCAGAATCAGTTCAGCCGATACCCTGGTTGGGCCTTTGATTGATTTATTAAGACTTTACAGGCTCTTGTTGGTCATTTAATGTTTGAGGTTTTGTTACATAAAGCTGTTCTGTGATTAGTTGAAGGATAAAGAAAAGCTGCACAACCCATCTGGATTAGTTCTGTCATACATTATTCTTGTTTTAAGAAAATAAATACTATTTTCAGTCTCTGCAGAGGTATCGGTTGATATCGAGTATCGGCAGCCCAGGGATCGAAATCGGTATCGGATCTGAAAAAGCTGATCGGTGCATCCCTACTTCTTATAAGCTTCCAGACGCCATACGTTTGCTCCTATTTAGAGTAATATATTGTACAGTGTAACAGGATGAGGGAACGTTACAACATGGTTAGAAGCTCAAAAAAGTCACTTTAGCATAACATCTATCCTTTAAAAAGTTTCAAAGTGTTTCCACATCTCCATGTATTCCTACTGAAGAACTATTGATTTTAGTTAGATTTTGGAATCAGGAAGCGTTAAAATCACCTTCGCCTTTTAAATTCAAACACTAAATGAAATGTAAATGTTTTACTGCACAGCAAAAATGTCTCTCTATCCAGTAGACCTGTCGTGATGATGAATCGACTCATTGTTCATTATATAATGGATGGAACAATATGTTCTGGGCCTCAATATTAATCGTGGGTCATTTTTTCCAATAGTGGGGGATCATTGTTATTTTTCTTTAATACAATAATATTTGAGCTGTAGAGAATTGAATAAGTAACAGTTAAGTTTTTATAGTCTTCAGAGATACCAACTAAGCTACAATTCATGTGTTCTGACAACAATGCACATTTAGACAAGGGTTTACTGGGATATTCTTGCTTTACAGTTATTATGACAATATTATCGCTAATAATTAAATTTTTCTGTAGCAAAATATCAGGCCAATATCCTCACTTTACCCTTTTTATCCTGATTTAAGTCTTTTTGACTCGATGAGATATAATTGCGTATGTGAGGCAGAAAATGTCACTGGTTTCAAGGAATTTCTGAGTGATTATGTGATATTTCAACTTAAAATAAGACAATGCATTTGTCAGTGTTTAGTTTAGTAAAATTATCATAACCCACTGACAGATCATTTGGCTTGAAGTAAGAAGTAATGTATTGAAGCAAAAGTCACAGGCTCCCTCACAGTTCAATACAATAATAAAATAATAAAATATGATAACAATAAACAAACAATGATCACAATATTGCAATAAATTATATAGTGCAGATTATATCGTACAATATATCACTTTTTTTAAAGAATCCAATACATTTAAACCACTTTTTTTTAAACAACTTGCACAAACTTAAAATAAAATACCTTTGTTTAATGACTAAAACAGTGGACGTAAACTGTTTTGCATAAACAAGTTTACTTTTTCCAATTCAAATTTAATAACACTTTTTTAATAGTTTGGCAAACCCCTAATTGAAACAAGTCAGAAATGGTTTGAAAAAAGTCAAATAATCTAGTTCTATGGTAATAAATAATAAACAGCCTTAACTAATCTTAACTACACAAAGTTAAGTCATTTTAAATCATCTAGAAATTGTTTTTTTTTGTAGTGCGAGTGCCTTTTACTGACCTTAGCTCTCGTCTTTGTTCAGAATTGCTTCATTATGTGATTGTTTTTTTTAATCCCTCATTCGTCCAGGAGTGTCCCATCGTATTATGTCTATTATGTCTCGATTATGTGTTATATATGTTTTTGGCTTCTTTTACTGCTCACACTAATTGTCTCTGGTGGGATTGACAAAGTTGAATCTGAATCTGAGAATGTTTATCAGAGTCGTTAGCGGCGCGCTCGGCATTGCTCATAAACCCATTTTCTTTCCGAGGCAGATGTCAATGCGCTTTACCCTTCCACTTGCCTTATACTCTTGAAGTGAAATTCCAATTGCAATCTCTGTTAATATATGCTCCTGCCTTTCACCGGCGATTCGTGACATCTGCGTTCCCCGGAGTCAACGCGAAACTAGTGAAATAGTATTTTTAATGGAGCTGTAATGGAAAATCCTTGGAGAACGGCGCGCGGCTCTTTGATAGTCATTTGAATGCGGCGCACAGGTTGCGGCGATGGGATTGGAGAGAAGTAGGTGTTCGATCGTGAAGGTCGCCGTGACAGAAAGACACAATCCTTGACGAGAAAGTGAAGAATAATTACAGGTATCACAGGAGCTGCAGCGGCCCAGTGAAAGAAGGTGGATGGTTCAATTCTAGCTCAACGCTCGGGAAAGATACCGAATGAAGAGAGTGAATGAATGAAGAATGTACGCTACTGTAAAATGGAACTATATATGGAAAGGCACAATAGTACTATAATAACATCAATCTAACTATTCAATGTTTAATTAATAATTCATGACGACTCAAGTATAAAAAAAAAGTTAATTATTCACCTTATTCCTGAAGTTGCCGTACGCGCCACCGTCTTGTTTCCGTTGTAGTTTACATGGAGCAGACGAGCTCAACAGAAAATAAGTTCTACATGGACTAAAAAGACGTTTTCAGGTTTTCAGGCCGCCCAGGAAATCGGTGCGTTGTTGACTTGTTGTTGCTCGTGTTCATTAAACATTTTACACAAATCAATCTACTTTATGTAACATTTTAGCGGCAAGACTTTTCCCTCGTTCGTCATTAGCTTTAACGGAGTTCTCGTCAAACGGAAGTGCGTTTACAACAAAAGTGCGTATCTGTGGCAAAAAACGGCAAAAGTGGGCGGGGCAGAATAAGGTCAATAGTCGTGGGGCAAACCATTCATGATATATCGTTATTTGCAGCCGACTTTGCTGCAGTTGTGAATTGAGACAGACCGAGATTACTAGCTAATTGCGACGCATTAAAGTCTACATGACAGCTTTTCATTTGTGTCTAATTATGAGTTAGTTTGGTGGGAGGGCACCTGTGGAAAATATTTATCATAGTTACATAAGTCATGTTGCAGTTTGTGAGGAAACTGAAGAATAAAAGTTTAAAATGACAGGAAGTAGAGCTGTTTTTAAAATGGTATCCCTCTGTGATGTCATCAAAAAGCGACGTACACGAAGACAAGAACAATTTTTAACATAACTGACACATTTTTCTGACAGTTTCAACCATCCACCATCAAAATAAAGGTCTTATCAAGTATTGTTTGTTGTAAATTCCTAATTATTGTGCAATATGTATATCGATTTTGGCTCTTGTTTACTGTAGTAGTAGTAGTTGCTAGGTAACAGTTGTAGAATTACCTCTATCTATGTCATATTTGTTGCTCACGTCCAACCAGGAAGTAACATTATAAACTTCATAAAAACTGTCAAACTGAGGACCAATGGGCAAAATGTTTAGTAAAATTTTAAATATAATCATGTTCACCACGTTTTAGCGAAATGTCACAGACTTTACTCAGACTGTGGAGGCTCTATAGAACCTAAAACACTAATAATGACTGGAAAAAGTTGTGAGGAGTGGAAGCAGAATTTATGATGATCACTTGAATATCCCTAACAAATTAGTACAATAAAATGCCACCATTAAAGCAGAACTAGGTAACTTTAGCAACAGATCTCCCCCTGCAGGTCTCTTGTGAAAATACACAGCCAATAAAAAGAGCTTATTTTTTATCTTTTTTTCCCCTTCCTTTTCACTGAAATAAGGAAGTACAATCAAATACAAAAACATTTCATGTCGCCAAATATAAAAAAAAGAGAGCCAAGGTTTCTCAGGAGTCTCGTCTTTGGGTCGGCTTCAGAAAGGGTGCCGCTGAATTTCCGCGCAGAGACAGCAGGGGGCGACGACGGGAGCTTCAAATGCCCCAAAAATACATTTGCCACCACCACACGCACTTACAAAGATGTTTAATAAAGTAAAAATGTTACTTAGTCTTGTGTAAATTATATCGTTGATCATATCTTTGTCACACATTTTCCCGTTTATATCATGTTAACGTTAAAAATCTTAGCCCAAATCGCCCTGCCCTAGTAATCGTATTTTGAAATCGTCACTTTATCGTTATCTTGACGGACTCTAAAACGTATACAGAAAGACCTTCATCCATACTACACTTTATTTGTAAATATTCTTCATCTAGAAGTCACAAAATTGATTGTATTTGGTTGATGATGTATTTAAAAAAATATCACTGTATATTCGAAATAATCGTTTGCTTCAGTGAAAATATCGTTGCTGACTAGTTACTACTAAAATGATCGCTAATAGCAGCCAAAGAGTAATTCTTCTTATAATTAATACTACTACCACTACTTTCAGGAAATCATGGGAAAACATTTAATAAAAAACAACCAGTCTTAACAGTATTAAAAAAGTATAAAACTTTTTAAAACTTTTTTTAGGTCATGGAGCAAAACATAAATAAAAGGTTGATTAAACAATGTATGGTTACTTTAAAGTGATATACCTCATTTTAAAACTGCGAAAAGAGGAAGTTTGTATTTCAATTTATCTAACTAATCCAGATATTCACATGCATTCATTTTCAGACGCTTGCATGGCTTTAGAACAGCTTTTTGTAAGGAAGTTCAATTAAATTCATTTTAGAGCCCAAAACACCTCGTCAGGGTGTACAAAATTAAAGTTTTCTTTCATCTCTTACTTCCAGGTTTAGGATAATACACTTAAATATTGCATGCAGACAAAATACAAAATCGTGTACCTCAACTTTAATATGAGGAATGAACATAAGAGAATAGAACACATATTGTTTGATGTCGATATTTGTTAAAATCATAAAATCTCAATATTTCATACAAACAAACATTATAACCTGTTAAACCTCAGTTCAGGATTACTTTCATGCACAGAACTGGTGTGTTGTGCCGGGTGACACGGTGGTCCTGTTGAGATCGCGGCCGCTGGGATCGATTCTGATTTTCTGCCCGGAGCGGTATCCACGGAAACGGCACATCTGTTAAAGCGCGGCAACTTTCTGCTCGGATCCAAATTAAAAATGGGGCGAGGACGCACTTGACAGAGACACAAAGGACTACAAAGGCTTCCGTCGCACACACAGACTAAATGTAGAGCTTTAAATGAGCTGCAAAGCCACGGCTAAAAGACTTGAAAGAATTTTGCTATTACGGCTTATTTGGATACGTTTAGAGAAGTTTTCCGTGCACAGCAAATTTGGAAAAGCAGGAGAACATTTAAATTCTGCTTGTCTAACTTGTAAAGCAGTGTTTTTTTTTTCAGGAATGAATCAATCAATGCAAACCCTGTAGTTTGAACCTCATGTTCTGAACCTCATGTGCTTTGTTTTGCACATATTTCAGTCTTTTCTAAAATGTTAAAGCATGTTTAAAATGCGTAATGTGAACTGTGTTTTAACAAAAAAAGAAATAATTACAAATCTATAATGGCACAAGGGCTGCAAGATTATTCACAATCAAATCGAAATTTGAATGAACGCAATTATCAAATCACAAAGACTGTAATATTTGAAGCACAATCATTTCATCCACAAACGACAAAATATCCTGCAAGTAAAAAAAATGCCAAAACCTGTTTCATGTTCTGAAATACATGGGATTCTTTTATTAGTTTGTTAGTCCAGTCTGTTTAAAAAATGTTTAAATTGTTAGTTCAGTATGTTTAAAAATGTTTAAATTGCAAACTTTTAATATTAAGATTTTGTTCAAACATCGAATCGAACATCTAACCGTAACTACAATACTTGTCACTTACAAATCTAAATTACATTTTCTTTTCCAAAATTGTCTCATTGTGCCCATAATACCCAGCATGCCGTGTTCTTCACAGCAGACGAAAGATCAACTTGATTTTGTGAGCAGAGAATCTGATACCAACAGCTCCAACGGTGCAGACTCTTCTGTGTCAGGAGTGCATTTGCCTTTGAATCCTAAAGTCGCTGATTCAAGACTTCACTTTGAAACTGTCACGATGAGAAGAACTGCACTGTTTCTACTTTTGTTTGTTTGTTCTGTTGGTTTTATGTGTGCTGCAGTGCTGTAAAACCAATTTCCCCTGTGGGACCGTAAATATAACTTCAATTTGTACCTGATGAATGATCTCTGACACGGGAAGCTGGTCCACATAAGAGTACTGCTCCTTTTCCTGCTCCTCACTCACCGCCCTGAAAAACAAAACACAAAAACAATGTTTTCAGCCTCTGACACAACATTTAGGACACGTGATTTACAGTTGATGAATGGTCTCTGGACTGTGCCCCCCACCTCCCATCGAAAAAAACAAACAAGCATCACAATCGAAATATTGTTCATATTAAAAAAAATTTTAAATGCTGTAATTGGAATAAGTCAGTTTTGTTGCTTAAAGAAAAGTACAATACAGCAGTACAACAAAATACTCAAGCAAATGGAAAAGTATCATGTGTCACAAGTTTAAAAATGTGCTTTTTGAGTAAAAAAAAGTCAAATCTGACGATCTAATAAAGACTTAGATGCACCTGTATTGTTTGTATGTATATATATTATTCATTTACTTCATTTACTTTTGTTTGCTTGAGGTCGGCACTTAAGGTGAGACGCTGCAGGTGAATAAGAAAAAATCTTACATTTAAAGAGATCAATTTGAAACTTCTCCTGTAATTTACACATTTAAATGTAAGAAAAAAAGTTCATCATGTCATGTTTTCATGTAGAAATAAGGCATTTTATGTCCAAAAATACACAAATTTAGGACATTTAAACCTGAAAAATGGACAGAACCAGGTTTAAATTTCTTGGTACATTTTGTACACATATTACAAAAAACTTTACAGAGGGGATTTTGGATTTGTTTAGTTTTTAAGTAAACTATATTGGACAGAAAATTGTCCTAAAAAATCAATTTTCACCTACTTTTAAGGACTTAAAACTTCAGTAAACCAGTTTTAGAATTAGATATCTAAAAATCCTTCTGTACGTTTCGTCAAAACGTTGAGTCCAAGATTGTACAGTCTGATGTGTGAAGAGCTACTTCAAGTGGTGATTATGTCCCGAGGAGAGAAAAATGCATTTTAAGAAAACACAAAAGCCGATATGTTGAGAGAGCAAACTGAACAAAAAAACAAAAAACTGGTGTAGTGTCTTTATGCAGGATGTCATCGTGAACATAAAAAGAACCTGTTCTAATTTTTACTTTTCAGTCCAGTTAAAAATGTAGTGGAGCAGGAAAGTAGAAAGTAGATAGCTGCTCCCAAATATAGTGAAGGAAAAGTATACACTGTAAAACTGACTTGAATAAATAAGTAAAAAATATGTGAAAACTCTACTTCCTTTCCACTGACTGCATGAGAGTTTTATAAAGTGGAGGATCCTGGAGAAGAGACCGCAGTGAGTCTGTGGACAGTGCAGCTGGACGTGATTGGCAGCTCATTTCCGGCTCAAAGTAAATGAAATGCAGAACAAACTCAAACACAAAATGCAAATGAAGCTGTTCCTCTGAGAAATAAGAAACACAGCCCAGGGAGCCGGAATCTGAAATTAGCCCCATAATAACGAAGACAAGACGAGCGGCGAGCACTCATCTGCGCATTATCGACAGCAGCAAACTCTTAACCAAAAACACAAAACTAAAGTAGAATGTTCTAGAAACTTCAAGGGGCTTTAATGGTTCTTGAACGATAAGACACAAGATTTAGGCACAAACTGTTGGTTAAAATGATGACAATTTCAGTCTCATAAATAAAGTGTTGATTTGATTGCAAAAGTGTCTCTAGTTGGTGACTTGAAAATGTTTGTTATTAACTTATCTGGGTGTAAAAATGTTAAATAAATACATATAAATATTGCTAATAAAGGCACAGTTAGGTCTGCAATAGTTAAGCTGATTAGATGAGGGCAATATATCAAAATAAATATCATGTCTTGAATGTTGCTTTGAAGATATGCCAAAACTGAGTATCAAGTATATTGTATATTGACCTTATTCTGCCCCGCCCACTCGTGAGCTCGTCTGCTCCGTGTAAACTACAACGGAAACAAGACGGCGGCACGTACGGCAACTTCAGGAATAAGGTGAATAGTAAAAAAAAGTTGTGTGGATGAAACTATGAAAAGTAACACAAATAAGGGTATAAAGGAGATATTTCTGCACTTGTGATTCATTTTACAGACATTCCACATTTGTCTGATAATTAAAACCTCAACCAAAAAGTTTAAAGACATGTTTTAACACATTTCTGTTCTCACAAGTGACGTATGAAGTCTGAAAATATGTCCGAAAATCCAGAAAGTTCAGCAGGACGTGTGTTCGACGCTTGGAGGGGGAAGGATTTTCTATTAAACATTCCTCAAAACAGCGTGAATGCAGCTGAATGCTACTCCAAGTGTGTTTTTGATGACAGAACATTGTTAGAACATGGTTTAAAGCTCAAGAAAGTCACTGTAGCCGAATGTGTCAGTTAAATAAAAATGTAAAACAAAAAAAGAATAAATAATTTCTGATTTTCACTCATAATTCACTTTATTCATAAACTTTCTCTATCTAAAAGCCTTCAGTCTTTATATTTCAACCTGTATTTGGTTGATAAAGTACTTAAAAAGGCCAGAAATATTGTTTGATTAGTCGACTAATCAGAAAAAAAAAGCGTACTAGTCAACATCTAAAATAATGCTAGTTGCAGTTGGGAAAAAAAGAAGAAAGGAAAGTCATTTCAGTTCATCTTGGAGACACTTCCCTTTGCTTGTGAAATGTTGAAACTTTATTAGATCTACAACATAAAAACCTTTGTAATGTAAATTAGTGACGCACAAACAACCGTCTGCATCTGATACTTGCAGAATGTCATTTCCTGTTTGTCGGTAAACTTTAGGCGAGAGAGAGCGCGGGTAAAGAGCAGGTCTCTGTGGAGCGGGGCTGAGGCTGGAGAAGGAAAGTCCAGGGGAAATGTCTGACATATTTAACGTCCATTACATTGACAGTTCCGGCTATTTTTATTTTAACTGGACACATTGTACAACACGTCTAGCACTGCGCTTCTGTTAGCTCGAGTCATTACAGAGTCTGCTCCAGCGCTCGCCGATAAAAATACAAGCTGATCCTGTGACGTTATGATATTTTATACATATTGTGATTCAGTACTCTTCTGTTGAGTGCTTTTATCAAACAGAGACACGTTTAAAGTTAAAGAGTTAATTCTCTCAAGCGTTTACTGCAAAAACAATTGAATAACATGAAAAATACCAGTTTATTACAATAAATGAGTTTTAGAATGCAATGAGCCTGATTGCAGTTCCATGACCCTCCAACAGGGGGTGAAGTCGCCCACTCAGCACCCCTATTTCCCTCAGTTATAAGGGTTTAGCTGGCTGGATAAACAAAACGTTAAATTATTCTCAGTGAAAATCATGAACAGCAAAATGCACAATTAAAAGTGTGATCATTTGATGTAAATTCATTTTTCACAGAGGACCTTTTCCATATGTCAAGACCACATCCGATAATGAAAGTAAATCACCTGTAAATTAGGATAAAAACAAATAAACCAACAGCATTAGTTGTTGGGCAAGATAAATAGTGTGGTTTTGTGAGAGTTCTTCCCTCGGGCAAGAGGACACGAGCTGCAGACGGCAAAACACACACGGCTCATGCTGCGCTCAACGTGAACCAGACACACAGGAAAACAGTGTCAAACTCACAACCACAGAGACAGAGACACACACACAGACACACAGACACACACACACACAGAGACACACACAGAGACACACACACACACACACACACACACACACACAACACACAGAGACACGCACAGAGACACACAGACATACACACACACACACACACACACACACACACACACACACACACACACACACAGAGAGACACAAAGACAGAAAGACACACAGACAGACAGACACACACAGACAGACACAGACAGACACAGACAGACACAGACAGACACAGACAGACACAGACAGACACAGACAGACACAGACAGACACAGACAGACACAGACAGACACAGACAGAGACAGACAGACACAGACAGACACAGACAGACACAGACAGACACAGACAGACACAGACAGACACAGACAGAGACAGACAGAGACAGACAGAGACAGACAGAGACAGACAGAGACAGACAGAGACAGACAGAGACAGACAGAGACAGACAGAGACAGACAGACACAGACAGACACAGACAGACACAGACAGACACAGACAGACACAGACAGACACAGACAGACACAGACAGACACAGACAGACACAGACAGACACAGACAGACACAGACAGACAGACACAGACAGACACAGACAGACACAGACAGACAGAGACAGACAGACAGACAGACAGACAGACAGACAGACAGACAGACAGACAGACAGACAGACAGACAGACACACACAGACAGACAGAGACAGACACAGACAGACAGACAGACACACACACACACACACACACACACAGACACAAAGACACAGAGAGACAGAGACAGACACACACAGAGACAGACAGACACACACAGAGACAGACAGACACACACAGAGACAGACAGACACAGACAGACACACAGAGACACACACACGCGCACGCACACGCACACGCGCACACACACACACACACACACACACACACACACACACACACAGACACACACACACACTATATAGACATGTGTTTGTTTTTAAAGAGGGATTTCTCGTTGCTCTTGATTGTTTGTAACTGTGTTTGTCTCGTTTAACTCTCCTGTCAAAAGCATTTAACACATGCTCTGATATGAAAGAGTGACCTAAACAAAACACAAACCACATCACAGAACAAAAACACGCAGCTTTGATCAACATCTGAGGCTGGGAATGACCTGGCTCTTTTGGCCGTTTTGGACAGAACGGATGCAAGTGAGAAGACACTTTATTTTTAAAGTGCTCATTTAAATTTTTGCTCATTTTTAACTCCATCTAATCATTTGACAAATCAACAACAACAACATTTGAAGCCCACAGGAATCCTTATGTTATATTTAAAAAGAATAATGCTTTTGTCTGCTATGTAAATTATATCTTTGACACCTGTGGATCATTATTGACATTTTGAACAACGTCCCGACTGTTGAGTGCAAGGATCACAAGCAGGGATTTTTTTTCCATTTGAACCAAAATGGCTACAGGACGCTGCTGAATCCTACGTGTTTCACAGATTAAGACAAAAAAATTGGTGAAAAAAATTACAGCGTATCCAGAGTATCTCAGGTCGATAAAAACACAGATTTTCAGAGCAATGGCATCTTGAATAAAGATTACTCAAACATGAATTAATCACTCCAAATGTTCCAACTTTGAGAGCATAAAAAAGAGAAAAGAGAACAATTATAGCATTGCCAAAAGCTCTTCAAAGCTCTTCACACTGGTTTGTTTTCCATTTATGTTGCCTATAAATCTATAAATAAATAACGTGCATTATTTGGGCCTGCCTCTCCACAGGTCTGGGATCTCATTTATCAAACTTTCTGTGGAATTCTAACTAAACGTTTACCTGCCTTGTCTTTCTGAGAAAAGACTGACTTCTGCCTCGTCTCTGAAATGTCAAATGGTCTTTTTGCACATCATAAACTTAACATGGAATGGTTTGTAACATTTTTGTGCCGCACGCTTTATAAATAACACCCTGAACTGTAACGTGGTCTGATTTACTTCAACCTTAATGGATACGTTTAATGCCAAACTGTGGTGGTAATAACACCTCCATGGAATAAAGCAGGTGCAAAGGTTTGACCAGACGAGCATCTTTAAAGGTTTACAAATGTCAGTCGTCTTGTTTAAAGGACAAATATTATACATTATCTGTATTGTTGTTACACTTTTCTTCTTTTTTTTAACTTCTTCAAATGCAAGGAACTGAGCGATGGGTTCCATCTAGTGGGAATAGATGGAAATACGTACAGTATTTGAGATCAAGAAATATCTGATGGAGGGAAACAGGTAAATGCAGTCGTGCTGTTGTAATGATTGTTATTAGAGGCAGAAATGCAGAGTCTTACGATGATTTAGGGACTTAAAAAGTTTCTCAGAGCCACGTCACACATCGAGGAAACGTCAAACACAGAGGAAATTCAGAGAGTGTGAGTTTTATAATCGGAGGGGAGAGGGCTTTCTAACCAACATTCATCAAACTAGTGTGAACGAAGTGTTTTTGATGACGGGACAATGTTAGAACAGGGTTAAAAGATTTTTAAAAATCAGTCCTTTAAATACTGTTCACTTTGTATTTTTCTATTGCCTTTAATAGAGCTGCACGATTTACGAAACATATCTAATTGTGATCTTTCTGACCAGTGTGATTGTGATTAGATTAGCATTTTATGTTATAATAATAGAATTCAGTTCAAATTCACATTTTAAACACAATTTTATCACTTTTTTGTCACGTTCAGTTGTGTTTGTCATTGGGCTGTGCACCTTTAGTCGATTAATCGGTCGATAGTGTCTTAGTCGACCAACATTTTTATTAGTCGACTAATTATTTTATTTAGATTTAAAGGATTTATATGGGGGGAAAAAATGAAAAAACTAAAATATATGGAGTGAACTTGAAGATTTAGGTGTCCAACATATAAATACAGTTTCCTAGTATCTTATTTACCTTACTTACTACCTTTTTACTTACTACCTTACTTATCTGTAAAAATAGTTGTTTTGCATGAACGTCTGTGCAGTTGTGGTCTTCTGAGTGCAGTTTGGGTTAGAATCATAGAAATACTTCATAGCTTTTATATATCTTTACCTTTTAGTCAAATAATCGGTCGATAGGGCAGGTCTTTAGTCGACCAAGAATTTCTTCAGTCGACTACAGCCCTAGTTTGTCATATTTAAACATGTCTTTGTTACTTTTAGTCACATTTTTGTTACTTTTAGCCGTGTTTTGGTGAGTTGTGTCGTGTTTGTTGGCATGTTATTGTCACTTTTGAACCCATTTTTATCGCCTGTGGTCGCACCTTTTTGGCTCGTTTCAGAACATGTTTGTACAAATCCAAACTACAGTGTTTTATTCAAATTAAAGCAAGACATTTTGTTGTTTGTGGAAGAAATTATTGCACTTCAAAAATGTCAGTCTTTGTGATTTGCTAATTGCATCCATTAAAATTGCGATTTTGTGTGGATTTGGTTTAATTGTGCAGCTCTGGTCTTTAAGAGGTAAATAAAGTCATCTGCTCAGAGGCTTCAGAGGCTAAACAACAGGAGAAAAAGTGTGTTTGAACAGACAGCTGCATTAAAGAGACAAACAGTCAATCACGATACGACGATTTCACAAAAACAGCAGATTGTCACAGGGACCAGCTCTCGATTCCATTTTCATCACCACATCGACCAGCTCTACTTCGCTCAGCTGTGAAGTTTGAAAGTGTTTTATAAATAAAGTTGCTACGGTGTGGTCTGGTACAGTCACCGGCCGTCGCATTGTCCAACTCTTGATGTTAAAATGGTCCCCGCGCTCAGCCTCCTCCGTCTGAAGTGAATAAGAGCCCGGAGCTTTTCCACTGTTAAATGTCTTGTGTGTTTAATGAAGAGCAGTGAGTAAGTGCATTAAAAGCCCTCCTCCATCAACAGCAATCGCCTTAATGCAAAGAGCCTGTTTGTACCCGAATGGAAAAGTGCTATTTGGAAACCAGAATATACAGGAAGTACAGACGCATCTATTCAACGATTTTGTCTAAGTGAAAGAACGGACGAGCAGAAGAGGATTAATGCGGCACTATATTTGATAAAAGCTTTCAGTGAGAAGGCTGTGATTCATTTTAAAAACTGCAATATGTAACTTTCCTGCTGGAGGGTCGGCCGCCTGCCCGTCTCCATGGAGATGTTAATGCTTTGCCATGGCTTTTTCACAGTCTGAGCAGGGCTTCAATGGTCAGAATAATCGTGACGAGCAGACTATTAAAAGAAATCATTTTGAATCGTTATCTGGACTGTACAAGCTCTAAACACCAACGGAAAAAGCTTTTAACGAAGAAAGTTGCAGTATTAATATCAATCAATATCAATAATGCAGATTTTAAACGACACATATTCTGCTGCAGTGACTTTTCTGAGCTTTAAACCATGTTCTAACAATGTTCCGTCATCAAAAACACACCTGAAGTAGCATTCAGTTGCATTCACGCTGTTTTGAGGAATGTTTATTAGAAAATCCTCTCCCTCTGAGAGTCAAACACACTTCCGTCTGAACTTCCTGGTTCTGGGACGTATTTTCAGACTTCACACGTCATTCATCTGAGAATCTTCTTCTGTTTGAAGTCCTTAAATCATCACCTGACTCGCTCTGAGCATTTCTGCCTCTAAACACGATCACTGCTGGAGTGCACCTGAAGCATAATGTTGGTTGACGGCTAACTTAACTAGGTTGTGTGAGTGCCAAGCGCCATCTAGTGGTGGGATGTACTCAGTAAGTTTCTTTTGACAAAAGCTGATAAAGCCTGTCATTTAACGATGGCATGAGATGAGATGGCAAATTTAAGGCACTCAAGAGCATGTTTAAAGGCTAATAACTATATGAAAAATGCTGAATATTTTTCCTTTAAAAGTCTCAATATTCAATAGAAATAATCAGCGAATAATCAGCGAATAGTCTACTAAAATACTTGTTTGTTGCAGTATGACTTGTGGGGTGTGGATCAAACTTGAGAAAAAGGACAAAAAACGGGGTACTAACCATTTTTTAAATTCAATTTTCTAATTTTATACGGTAAATATTGAATACATTGTTGCAAATCAAACAAGCCCCAATATCTGCCACTTTAAATGCAATTTTAATTTCAAATCAGTAGAAAACATTCCAAATGAACGCTAATTAAATGTTATTGAGCTATTGAAAAATAATTAATATGAATGATTTAATTACCCCTATTTTTTATGTTGTTACTTAATGTGTTTTTATACTTGAGTTATACTATAATTTTATTTGTTCTGTTTTCTATTCTTATCATATTTTGCAAGTTAAAACTACAGCATGTAATTATTCTCAAACAATTGTGTTTATTGGTTTAACAATTCAAAATGCACATGCGCCCTTGCACTATTTTAATTGCATTATGTAGAAAATGAATATTTCTTCCTCGTATTATCGTCTTGGTACTCAGTAAAATGGTATGTAAGCCACTGTTTATGGTCTTGTTGTATTCTAGCATAGATTAAATCATGATTGTTTGTTTTATCCACCATGTGCATGATTCATTGTGTGTGTGCGTGTCATGTGACTGCAGCATAATGACCGCCCTGACTATTTCAAGCGCCTGTGACCGTTTGTATGGCCGGGCTTGAAGACCTACGCTCTGGCATGTCCCTGTGTCAATAAAGGATTTTTATTACTTATATCAGAGTGCCTTGGTTCTCCTCTTTGCAGTTTTAGACTTCTTTTCCCACGGATCTTTGAAAAGCACTTGGTCTTTTAACGACATCATCCACAGACCCCTGCAGCACGCACTTATCTCCGTCAAACTGTAGTTGTTATGTCTATTTTTAGTATGATAATGACTTTAAACCATAGACTGTAGATCAGTGGACTAAGGGATTGTGACGTCACCCATAGCGTTTGCCTCCAGCCAAATGAAGCCCATCGCGGCTAGCAGTTATAGCGGCTAAAGCGGAGCCAGACTCCATATTTGGAAATCCGGGTGCGTATCGTGGCAACCACACGGACTAATCAGGAGCGCGGTTGCTAACGGTATCCGCCCCTCGGTGAGAGGAGACGGCGGCAACGTGCGGCGCTAACCGTCAATCAAACCTGTTGCTAACACGAGCGAAAACGGCCTCTGGAAAAGGAAGCACCTGATTGGTCAGTTATTATTGCTAATAACTTGATTAATGAACAACCTAACGAGAAAAAAAACACCTGATTCATGTAGAGTGTGTCAGACAGACATTTTAGTTTCAAGATGGTGAGCTTGACAGAAACAGTTACAGAGTAAAGCGCACCAGTGTCACAATAGAAAGTGAATGGCAGCTCGGCTTTATGGAGCCAGGAGCGCCTCCATAGCTGCTTCCTATTTGGAACGCGGCGGCTAGCATGCTAACATGGTCCACTGATATCTACAGTCTATGCTTTAAACTAGTCGATCTTACAGTTACTTTTTTTGTTTGTTGTTTTTTAATGGGTGTTTTTATTGCAAACAAATAAATTATGATTAAAAAATACTTGAAAAATCTCTCTGCAATCATTCATTCAGCGGCACATGTTCCTCTGGTGGTGTTCTTTGGTATTACAAGCCTGGGTCCTTGTGTTTAGTCCTGGTGTAAAGCAGTTTTCAGCCTGGTCTAAATGTGCCATAAACCTGGGTAGATTTAAGTTTACATCTAGTTTAATCCTGATTTAGTTCTTTTTACAGTCTTGTGTTCAATCAATGCCTGTTTAGTTCTGTTTTCATGGTATTTTCAAGTTTGTACAAGAAGTCGGAGTCACTGATTTACTGCACAATATTTTCCAATCGTATTCTTAAAGTTAGTCGTATTTAACATAACTTCACTTTAACTGTAGTGTTTAGTCCAAAAAAAGTAAAAAAAATTTTTTACTTTTGTTCACAGAAACCTACACTATATTTAAAAGCAATTCATTTTAGTGACATTCATTACATGAAAAGTAAATGACCACCTGCTTCAAAGTGTACCGTGTGTTCCTTTTAATGAACAACCATTTATTCTTAATTAAATGACAGGAAAGTTGAGTACTTTTATTCAGCAAATGTAAAAAGACGTTGAAATACCAACAAAAGAGCACAAATATCACTTTGTATCGTTGTTTCAAAGACTAAAACCTAAACTGTTCAACTAGCTCCAGCATTTTGAGCTAATTCTTTATAATAACTGATATATCATTTTTCTTTTTTCATATACCTTCAAAACAACCGCCACAATTTTGCAAGTAATTCATTATATCGTTCACCTCGACCTGCATTACTTTTTGTTTTAACCTGATTTAGTCCCAGGTTTATTATCAGACTTTCTTTCACACCTGTGATTACTGGGGTAAAACGGTATTTAGAAAAACATTTGTGACACTTTACACTGTAATGTCAGAGAACAGAACCCCTAACACTCTGTAACAGAGTCTACTAGGGCTGTAGTCCACTAAAGAAGTTCTTGGTAAACTACAGAAATCACCAGTGGTGGAAGAAGTATTCAGTTTCGTTACTCAAGTAAAAGTACAGATACGTGTGCAAAAAACTACTCAAGTAAAAGTATCACATTAAAAAATCTACTTAAGAATCTATGTTTGTTTGCTCTAAGAGTAAAAAGTAAAAGTATTTCATGCAGGTTATGAGACCAGTTTTACGTATTATATGTTGTAATTTTGGTAAAGAATTTAGCATAATTTTGGTCAAAGGTCTATTCAAATTCATTTCTCATTTCTGTAGAGAATTTGATCTGTCTATTTTTCTTTGCTTGTTGTTGAGCTTGAACTCAAAACCTTCAGGAAGAAAGTCACCATCAACCAGTGAAGAATAACTCCTCAAACTAAAGGAAAGACTTTCTACTTTTCACTTCAATTAAAAAATGTAATGGAGTAAAAAGTACAGATACTTGGTCTCAAATGTAGTGAAGTAAAACTAAAAAGTATCCACTGAGAAAACAATTTAAGTAAAATTTTTAGGTATAGGTATACTTTAGTTAAGTGCAATACTTTTGTACTTTCCTTTCTGCCCTCTGTTGTGGTTCACCTAAATCCTTTAAATCTTGATGAAATAATTAGTTAACAAATAAAAAATGTGGTCGACTGAGACACCAATTGATCAAATAATCGACTAAATGAGTATATCATTAAAACATGGAAGGATAAAACTGACACATGGTTTAAACACACAAGAAAAATGATCTTGTGAAATATATAGATTTTCTTCATTTGTTTACAGCTTTGGACAGAAAATTGGGTTAAACCTTTGAAGTTACACCTATTGCTACAAAGACAACAAAAAACAAAAGTATATAAATCAAAACTTGTGCATTGCTGCATTTCTTTATTATAAATTATGTCCAAATCTGGTCTTGTCTCGTTGTCAGACCCCAGTCTAGAGTCTCATCTCGTCTCGTTTTGTGGATATATCCCCTAATAATATAATAATATCCCTCATAAATACTACAGCTGCTCAATATATCACAAAAGTGTTGATATTAATGCAGTTTACCTTTAGGCTTAGACCCTTTTTCTTCTACCAGAAAAAGCTTTTTTAATTGTGCATTATACAGCACTTTAAGAGGAAAATTATACTGTAAAAAGATTGTGTGAATATAATGTTACTGAAAAGAAAAAGAAGGAAAGAAATGGAACAGAAAAAATATAATATAATCATCACCAGAAGATGAAGGGGCTGCGCAATCATGGATGAGTACGACGGATTTAGTGGAAAAACGGATTTATGGCTTTTGTCTCTGCTCTGGGAACATTAAGAAACTGAATGAAAACAAAATGACAAAAAAGTATTGATATTGCAGTATTGACTGATGCAACATTCAACTGCAACAACGCCAAGGTCCTCCGTCTTCTATGTATCCATCAACCTTTATTTAACCAAATTTCAAATGTCTTTTTTGACGAGTGACCTGGACCAAGAAATTTCCTGCATTTAAAATTAAAATATAAAAAAAGGCAAATCTTGTTAATGCTTTCTTAAATGTAGTGATTTATGATAAAGAAATCCAGACCCAGGTAGATGTTTGAAGTAGGGCTGCACGATATTGGAAATTATTGCAATATGCAGCTATTAAGATCTGCAATATCGATATGATTTATTATATATTCATTATTATCATTATTTAAATACACTTTTTGACTGAGGCTGGAACTAACGATCATTTTCAACTAGTCAGTGATTAGTTCTATTGTAGATTGAGACTTAGAATAAACTCACATTTTAAACCAGCCATTTTTCTGCTCATTTATTTTCCTTTTTCAACATTTTCATTTTATAAACAACAATACTTCGCCTCATGATGGTCGGCTCAACACTGAAGATGTACAAAATGAACCACCAATATTTACGCTGATTAGACTAAAAGTAGGCGTCCATAATATCATTGGGGCCCAGGACCAAAGTGAGGCCTAATTTAAACAAACATTGGGCCGAAGCAGATGTTTGAATGACCTTTGCCCTCAAATAGTAATAGTATTTTCCCTTAGCCTTCATTCAATCTTGATTTTGTCTGTTTTTATTTGAACAGTTTGACTAATGAATTACAGCATGTTGATTTTTACTTTGATATATCTGAAATGATTATTGTTAATCTTTATACTCGTTTAGTCGATTAATCGGTCGATATTGTCTTGGTCGACCAACATTTTTATTAGTCGACTAATTATTTGGGGAATTTAGGAGATTTATTCACAACAGCAGAAAAAAGGCATGTAGTGAATTAAAACCTGCTTTTTTTTTTACTGATAAATACACACTTTACCAGTAGTTTTCTGCATAAATGTTTGTAATAAATAGTCGCTTAGTTTATTAATCAATCAACGGAGTCTCAGTCAACTAAAATTGTAGACTATTATTTACTATTATGAAGATTTATATGGACAACGGCAGAAAAAATGTAAATGAGATGATTTGTGCGATTATAATAATCTAAATACACAATTTTATGACTTTTCTGTATAAGTATATATTTTTTGCAGTCAGAAGTCCCTTTTAGTCGACTAATCAATCGGCAGAGCATGTCTTCAGACGAAAATTGTGTCAAAAATCCCAATAATCACAGCACTTTAACAGCCATAACGCAATAATTTCCAATATTGTGCAGGCCTAGTATATACTTAAACATACTGTAAGACTAAAACTGCTGAATAACACAGCCAAAAAAGTACAGGAACTCATTAGATCTCTTTCCTACTCCAAACTCTTTTATAGCGTCTTAAAACTCGCCTCCATGTTTTTATCTCTGCATCACTAAACTCCAGCGTAAGGATCACATAAAGCGCAGATTGCCGCTTGCTTACATCAGATTGGGAGATAAATTGTGTGTTTCTAGGACTAAATTAAGCCAGTATTTCCCTGAAACCACAGCTCTAGCAGCAGACTAAGTGTTTACAGCCAATCAATGACGATGTTAAAGGGGAAGTTTTGCTCACTGCCTGACTATGGCCTCCGGCAAAGCGGCTATAAACATCACTTTGGAAATTGCCTTTAATTACTCGCTGGCATTCGATTACTGGGAACAAAACACACCGCCCACTGGTTCAATCAAAGCCTAGTTAAATTATGCATCTTGTGTTAGAGGAGAGAATTGTAAATGCAGAAAAAAAAAGTGTGAGAAAGTTTTAAAACAGAATTTCAGACTAGAAATAATACTAACTGGATAAATGGCATGATAAAAATAAGTCAGTGGCTCCATCTAGTGTTCAAACATCACAATCAAACCATAGTTGCTGTTTTGAGCTGGAATTGTGCACTGGAAGAATATGGACACTAGATGGCAGTGTAGGACACATTAAAATGATTGTATAGTGCTGTAAAGAGAGGTTTTGATTTGAGTTTAAGTTCAGAATTTGTTAATAAACTTTAATATCTTGCACTTTTCAAAAAAATGTTCTTTTAGTTAAAGTAAAGTAACATTTATTTTTTGTTTTAATGTGATGTTTTGGGGGTTAAAATGAATAAATAAAAATGAAAAAGGACATTGCTGTACCTGATTTTCATGTACTCTAAGATCATTTCTCTATACGTCATGCATTGTCTGGTATGAATAGCTGAACAAAATAAAATAAAATAGTGTCTGTAATATATAATCTAAGCAAACTATAAATGCATTTTCTACAGAATCGTTTTCCAGGGTCACTGTTTTTGTCCAGTCAGGCTTATTATTCCCAAGGAATCATGGGATAATAACTGCTTGACACTATCCCAGGCTCTTGATTCTCTGTTATGGTGCAGTGTGTCAAAAACACTAATTGTAGGCAGAGTTAGAGGGACTAACTGGAAACAACTGCATAAAACTATCCCAGGCATTTGTTTCTGAGTCATGGTGCAATAAGAAGTGGGCGGGGCTAATGGATCAAACAAAAACGTGTTGCTGTCTCATGGTTGAAAATCAAGTACAGACCCTTAAAAGCTGCAGGGGATGCTTGGCATGCACAGACTTCTGAACAATATAAAACCATAATTTGCTATAGTTGTGTTACACTTTTTATAACAGCCAACATTATAAAAGATTCTCAGGATGTAGGCAAAAGAGAAGTGGAACATAATGTGACTTCACTAGAGAAACTAGGATTAAAGTGCGTATGACAGGTTTTTATGATTTTCTAATTTTGACTTTATTTGGTGTGTTAATGCCTGTTGAAAATATAAATTAGAGTTTTAAACCAATCTGGTATCAGTTTGTGGAGAAAAGTTGAAAAATGTGTTGGAAAATTACCCGTAAACAGATTGATGACATCACGCTGGGGAGACAAAGGCTGGCGCACAATTTACAAAAAGAAACTACTTTTTTTGACCCTTTAAACATTCATTTAAAAAAATAAAGACATTCACATATATTTTTATTTGTCAAGTAAAAAAATGACTGACATTAGATGAGTTTGGGCCCAGTGTGCAGTGCGGCTCCTTCTTTATTTTCTAGTGTGATGTCATCATTTACAACCAGGAAGTGAATTTAAAAACATAAAAAATGCCTAAATTTGGATTAAATTTGTAAAGAGTTTATACAAAATGTTCAATGTATTTAGCTTAAATGCATTTTAGTTCAATGAGTAGTCCAACTTTAACCTCAGAAAATATCACAAAATATGAAAAAACAAGGTGTTTTTTGCAAATGAAAGCCACTCACACAAGTCAGTGATGACAGCCCGATTGAAGCAATTCACAGAATTTGTTTATTCAAAATTAATATTAAGATTATTATAGACACGTTTTTGTTGAAGGCAAAACCCTGATTTTTTTGTTCTACTGGTCAAATACAGGTCAATACTGCATAAATGTTTGCCACATAATAACTACAGATTTATTAGATACTTCACCACAAAATATACTTTTTCTGAAACTCAAATACAATTTTGAGGCCAGAAAATAGTATTGTTTCCATCCTTTGTAATAGAAAAAACAAACTAAATGACATTTCTACCCTGGAAATTCAAACTTGTTGCTTATTTTTTTGTTAGCAAGACTTACAATCATTAGCGTTTTGATCATTTCTCAGTTAATCGTGGAAATTTGCTATTGTTTATGACCTAATTTTGCCTCCAGTTTGGAACATTCTGAGGACAGAGGCTTTATAACCATGAATACAACAATAATAATAACAGATGTGGCAGTCAATCTTCATTCAAAGTCCGATGCAGATGTTTTGCTCAAGAAAAAATGGCAGAGATCCTTCAACAAAGCTACTAAATAACTATAACAAACCCATCGACAATAAACACACCTGACCAAAAGCCCGCCTTACCTCTGGTCTCTTTGCTTTATGGGCTCCGCCAGGTCGATGGCGTCTGTGGTGATCTCCACTTTCCGAACGCTGCCGAAGAAGTCCGTGATCAGAACACTTGCTGGATCCCGCAGGAACAGGTCGGTACGGTGGCCCGGAGTGGACACACACTGGCTCTTGGGACACACTTTGAACTAAGGATAAAAGAACATAGAGAATAGTGAATTTGCTGTTATTTAAACGTCAGATTGCAGACTTTTTTGACCTGGTTTATGGTTCATATCTTTGTAATTACTGGGTCTATTCACGTGAAACAAAAACTGACACAAAGTTCAATGTCTTTTCTGCCAGAACAAATAAAAAAAAAGGGAAATAGCTTCAGAAAGTGGTGCCACTATTCAACCCCAAAGATATGATTGTTGAACGAACTTTACGCAATGAAATGAATATGGCAAGTTTGACGAGCCAAGTCCTAATAATTAACAATAAATTCAATATTTATAGATCAAAAGTTGTGATATTTCTGTTAATCTTTAGTCGTTAAGACGATTAATCGGTCGATAGTGTCTTGGTCGACCAGCATTTTTATTAGTTGACTAATTATTTTGGGAATTTTAGGAGACAACAGCAGAAAATATCAATAATCTGCTTTTTTAACTGATAAATACACACTTTACCAGTAGTTTTCTGCATAAAAGTTTGTAATAAATAGTCGCTTAGTCTATTAATCAAAATTGTAGACTATTATTTATTATTATGAAGTTTTATATGAAAAACAGCAGAAAAAAATGTGAGATAATTTGAGAGATCATAATCTGCTTTTGTTTTTACATCTAAATACACACATTTGTTATGACTTTGTTTTTTTTAACTTTCTTTTAGTCGACTAATTGATCGGCAGAGCATCTTTAGTCGACCGAGACTTTCTTTGGTCGACCACAGCCCTAGATATTTCTTTAACATTCCATTAAAAACAGTATATTTCTGATAGATTTATACAGCCCCCTGCAATGTATCATGTGTGCGATCAATTATGTCGGTAAAATTAACCAAAAAAGTGCGGAAATATCACTTCTACCCTTGTTTGGCGTTTACACAGAAAGTTTGTTCTGTTTTTGAGCAATTTTTACGCCTTTTTAAATCGTTTTTATTACAGACAAGACAATAAACTTTTTTTTTTCTCTCCATACAACAATTGCACTGTTTAATAAACTTTTCAATCTACCTCCCACTTCTGTTTGCGAGAGAAACTATTTTATATAACAGTCCTTAACAGCGTGTCTTTAGCTTGCACAACACTCACAAAGATCACAATTAGACACTCAGTAGGAGGTGTTGGAAAGAAAAGAAATGAAAGACTAGTATGAATCACGAGGCGTTTGGCCTGATCGTTTAAATCCATTAGGCCTGTTACTTTAGCGACTCGAGTGCTAACACTGCTGCGCTAATCCTATTAAAAGCCCAATAAAAGGGTTCTTAGGGGAGCAACCGCTTTATAACAGAGTAAGGCGAAGGGAGAAGGATTAAATTAGATATAGCCGACTGGAAATGAGTATTATTGAATCTTAATAAACGCTCTTACTCAGCGCTCTTGGTCAAGACACGGTTCAGTCTTGGTTCAAGTAGTCGTTAGTCCTTATTCTTGGAGATTGCTAAGAGTGAGTCATGTTACTGTAATATCAGATCTATCGAAGAAAAAAAATGTTGGAAAGCAGTAAAAAAAACTTGAAAACACATTTACAGGTTGTTTTGGAGAATCCAGTCCATCTCTGAGGCCGGCCCCAGGCTCTGAAACACTCTGCCCCACAGCGGAGGGTTTTAAAGGGAAAATATTCTGAATTTTCATCTTGCTGTTGGCTTTTAAACCTGCTCTTGAGTGCCTTAAATTTGCCATCTCATGTTTAAAAACAACAAAAAAAAGTTTCTTATTCATTTTATGACCTGTTCACTCATCAGTCACTATGAAATTACACTTCTGAGTGCATCCAACCAGCAGATGGCGCCAGTGCTATATACAATTCAGTGAAGTTATGATGTGGATTTGCCGCTGCAGTTATCGTGTTTAGAGACAGAAATGCTCAGAACGAGTTTAACAATGATTTAAGGACTTAAAACAGCAGACGACTCTGAGTGATGTAAATGATCCGAAAATACGTCTGAAAATCTAGGAAGTTCAGCAGGAAATGTGTTTGACGCTCGGAGGGGGAGGATTTTCGATATATTCATTCATTCATTCATTTTCTACCTAAGTTGTGGGATCCTCTGTGTTTAAAATAAATTTTAAAAAAGGATTTAATTTATAATTCTGCAATTAGATAATTTACCTTTTTTATTTTACTGGTTTTATTGTTGCATAATTAGTAACTTTAAATTGGGCATTTATTATTTTTTATGTTGTTGTTTTTTTTGTCTCTTTTTGAATAAGGTCATAATGACAATGACATAATATCTTCTATAATATTAAAAGATCCTTCTACTTCATCATAGTTTTTGAGTTTATTGCAAACTGGTTTTAGTCACCAGGTGCTCATTCTGCTTTATAAAAGTATTATAATTGTTAGCGATATGGTAAAAAAATATTATCACGATTTTCTTGGGGCCAGATCATGATTTCGATTTTATCACAATCCGTGTTCACTTTGTATCTTTCTATTGTCTATAACAGAGCTGCACGATTTAGGAAAACTATCTCATTGTGATTTTTCTCATCAGTGCGATTGTGATTACATTTGCGATTTATGTTTTAATGATAGGATTCAGTTCAAAGTTACATCTTAAACACAATTTTGTCGCTTTTAGTCACGTCTTTGTCGTTTTAGTAACATTTTTGTCGCATTTAATCACGTCTTTGTGCATTGAGTTGCGTTTGTTGTTTGTTGGTGCATTTTTGTCGCTTTTGAACGCATTTTTATCACTTTTGGTCGCGCTTTCGTCACTTGTTTCAGAACAGGTTTGTACAAATCCAAACTACAGTGTTAGCCGTTTTTATTCAAATCAAAGCAAGACATTTTGTTGTTTGTGGAAGAAATTAGCCTTTGTGATTTGCTAAATGAATCCATTGAAATTGTGATTTTGTGTCGATTTCATTTAATTGTGCAGCCCTGGTCTTTAAGAGGTAAATAAAGTCATCTGCTCAGAGGCTTCAGAGGCTAAACAACAGGAGAAAAAGTGTGTTTGAATAGACAGCTGCATTAAAGAGACAAACAATACGACGATTCCACAAAAATAGCCGATTGTCACAGGGACCAGCTCATGATTCAATTTTTATCACCCAGCCCTATTATCAATTGATATGAACATATTTACTTCATATCTGACACACATTCATGTTCATACATTCATTTCCTTGAGACGGATCATAACTTTGACTAATTACTATTTGGCGAACCTTGGACTAAACCCTAAATGTTGATCTGATATTGAAGGATTTAGGTCCTCACAAAGCACATGGCCTCAAAAAAGTGATTTTCCAAACAGTTTTCAGTCTCCACAATGTGACAACTGCTAATTAAACAAAACAATCATACAATAAAAAACACTTCCATATCCATTTACGTCACAGCTCATAGAATTGTCCCCGATTTTCACATGATTGCCGGTGGTTGCGGTCAGAAAAGGGTGTCCCGCGGGTGCAGAATGTTGCAGATAAAACACGGGGTGGTACAAAGATCTGCAGCTGGCTTTGATGTTTGTGCATTAACTATTAAACGTTTAAGAGTCAAAGGGCACGGGGCGAACACATCAGACAGTCTGCTTTAAGTGCAGTTGAAAGGGAGCGGCTTTCATGTTGATTCTGTCGCGCCAAAAGCAAAACGCCGTGAAATACATCTGGCAAAGACACTTCTCAAATTGCTGTGGTGTTTGTACGTGGAGAGCAACTGATGTTATTGTACGGTTCAGTTGGCATTTTAGGACGTCTATTCCAAACATAAGATTCACAAATGTTGCACCTAATATGTCCTTTATGCATTGTGACCATGGATGTATTAAAAGAACTGGATAAGCCACGCCCCCTCTGTCTGTGTCCCAGATTGATTAGTGGTCGTGTGAGGTACTGCAGCCTCTTGGAACCAGCCTTTTTCTATAATTGCACATTATAATTGCAGACAGTTCTGAATTATTATCGGTATTTAAATAAAATAGAAGGAAATGTTCTTTTCTACCGTTTCTAAAATCACCGAAATTACCGTTTTTATATGAAGTGGGGGATTGTCGTCACGTTGCGCCCTAAAACAAAGATGGCAGCCTCCGTATCAGGAAGTAAAACAAAGATGGCAGCCTCCGCATCAGGAAGTAAAACAAAGATGGCAGCCACCGTATCAGGAAGTAAAACAAAGATGGCAGCCACCGTATCAGGAAGTAAAACAAAGATGGCAGCCACCGTATCAGGAATCAAATCAAATAAATTTATTTTTATAATGCCCAAAATCACAACAACAGTTGCCTCGATGGGCCACAGGTAAAAGCAGTTCAGATAACTGTCCCAGAATGGCCCTGTCCTTTGACCCTCCTTCGCGGCGAGGAAAAACTACAAAAAACCCCATGGGAAAGAGTAGAAACCTCGGGGAGAACCACAGTGAAGGAGAGATCCTACTCCCACGGACGGACAGGCTGCAGATGAACTAGGACTGACATCCACTTGGACTGTGGAGCCAGAACGTAAAACAAAGATGGCAGCCACCGTATCAGGAAGTAAAACAAAGATGGCAGCCTCCGTATCAGGAAGTAAAACAAAGATGTCAGCCTCCGTATCAGGAAGTAAAACAAAGATGTCAGCCACCGTATCAGGAAGTAAAACAAAGATGGCAGCCACCGTATCAGGAAGTAAAACAAAGATGTCAGCCATCGTATCAGGAAGTAAAACAAAGATGGCAGCCACCGTATCAGGAAGTAAAACAAAGATGGCAGCCTCCGTATCAGGAAGTAAAGCAAAGATGTCAGCCTCCGTATCAGGAAGTAAAACAAAGATGTCAGCCTCTGTATCAGGAAGTAAATGCGGAAGTAAGAAACTTTTTTGGGGTCATGCGCCAATGAGCACACTCCATAGGGATAAACAGGACGGCCATTTTGGATTCATCTTCCAGGTTTTATTATAGTTCTATGATTGTGAGTCATACAGCAAAACCTGTGTGATTAAATAATGCTGCCACTTATCATTTCATGGCGGTTATTTTGTGCGAACAGAGAAGATGTTTGACTTTGTGCCATTAACACGTAAACCTTAAAGTGCCTATGACAGGTTTTAACGATATTCTAATTTTGATTTTATCTGTTGTATTAATACGTATTGTACAAAAAAATTATTGTTTGACACCAATCAAGTCATGGTTTGTGGAGAAAAGTTGAAAAATCTGTTTAAAATTACAGGAAGTAAAAAACTGATGACATCACACTAGGGAGGCTCATTCTATCCAAAGGTTTTGCATAATTTACCAAAAATAAACAACTTATTTTACAGCTAAAACATGAATTCAACAAAATAAAGGCGTTCACATGTATTTTGATTCGTCGGACAAAAAAATCTCTGACATTAGCTGAGTTTTAGTTCGGCGTTCAAAGTAATTTCCTAGTGTGATGTCATCATTTACCACCAGTGATATTACAAAACTAAAAAAAATTGCTAAAATTGCTAAAACGTATAATTATTTTTAGCAAAACTTTAAATATATTTATCTTATCTGTATTTTAGGTACATGAGTAGTCCAACCTGTCATAGGCACTTTAAGTCACATGACCTTTTTCTGCAGCTGAAGCCATTTAGAGGACTTGTTTTGACCATATACATTTGTTGTATCTTGTTTTTTTGTTTGTTTGTTTCTATAATAGTGGTTCTTAATGCTTCCATCATGTGAAATCCTTGTTTTAGCTAAAGTTGACACTTGAGACATTTGAGATTCAATGTTAATCTCTATGATAACTTCTCATGATATTGTGATTATGACTTGTGAGGTCTCATCTGTGGTAAAGATCCAGAGTTTAACATTTGTGAAGTTGCAGTTTGTGAAGAAATTTTGAAAAAATAAAAAAAGTTTAAAATTACAGGAAGTAGAGCTGAGTTCTAAAACTGAATCCCTCTGTGATGTCATCAAAAAGCGACAGGCCATTGTAAACACAGACAATTTACAGCAACTGACACTTTTTTCTGACAGTTTAAACGGTCATTCAACAAAATAAAGATGTTATCAGGTATTATTATTTGTCAAATCATAACTATTGTGTAATTTATATGAATTTTAGCCATGTTTTCAAAATGGTTGCTAGGTAACAGCTGTGGAATTACCTCAACTGTCATATTTGCTGCTCATGTTCAACCAGGATGTAACACTGTAAACATAACAAAAACTGCCAAACTGTAGACAAATGTTTGTAAAATCTTTTTTTTTTTTTTTTTTTTTGTGAACTGTGTAGTCTAACCTGTCCTACAGACTTTAAATAGTCGGTCTATGTGGCACATTATGACAAAATAACAAGGCAAATAACAAATAATACCGTCAGCTGCATTTTGAGAGACTCTAGTGTCAGTTTTCTTTTAGTTTTTAGTTGAATTGATCTGTGTAGTGTCATTACCAGTACGCACGTCACAATAATTATGATATCAACTTCAATAAATGAAGAATGGAACAATATTTTTGGGGGTTCATTATTTCTTGTTTGTACTAATGGGGATTCTTTTGTAAATGTATTATAGAGTGATAAGATTTGAGCTGTACAGAATTAAATAAGCAACTTAAAAGATTAATTATTATAAGTAGAAAAAACAACCCCTGAAACAATTTCTACGATGAAACACGTCTGGACGAATGAGGGATTACATCGACAAAGTAGAAAAGTGTATAGTTCAGCTTACATTTGTTGTATAATGTATATTTAGAAAAGGGTTCACTGAAATTCATCGTGTCAGTGGCATAAATTTGTTTCAGTATTTGCATTTATCGTGATATTTGTCTGTAACAATACACAGTGTCACACTTTTAAAGTTGTTATCGTGACAGGTTTAATTACCAGGTCGTTCATGTTGGTTTTACTGGCCGGGTGGATGTCCTCCAGGAACTCCAGCAGGTAGAAGGTGTAGCGGTCCATCAGGTGAACCCCGATGGCCAGGTCCGGCTGGTGCTGCAAAGGGACACGGACAAAAAGTCAACAATTAGATGTCAAGATCTACAATATATTATGATTATGCATGTGATGAATAATGGAACTTATTTTAGAAGCAAATACAGCTGGTTTAAACGCAATCTTCTAAAACAAATACAAAGTGTGTTTCCAATGCAAAGAAAGAAAGATGTTAAATTACTATATGACCTTTTTTCAGGTGGTGTCTGCTTCTCTTCATGGAAATGTTAATGCTTTGCCTGAATACATTATTTATGTTGGATTTATTGTATTACAGGTGTGCACGGAGTCACCACAATCTCCACAGCTCAGGGGTCGCATTTATAAAACTTAACGTGGAATTCTTACCAGAAGTGTACGTACAGACAAAACACACATTTACACAAACTTCAATCTAGCACACGTCTTGTCTCTCTGAGCGAAGATCCCCTTTCATTTTTGAAAACACAGAAGCGCAAAGTTCAATGTCAAGTTGTTTTTTTATGAACTTAAGGTGAGACACTGGGGGTGAAAAAAATCTTAAATTTAAAGATATAAATTTGAAACTTCTCCTGTAGTTTACTCACATGAATGTAAAAAAATAAATAAATTACAAGTTTTTCATCATGTAATATTTTCATATAGAAATTAGGTATTTTGTTTGTAAAAACAGCTAAAAATGCACATATCTGGGACATAAATCTGAAAAATGGACAGAACCAGGATTAAATTTCATTGTAAAGTTTTTTGTAACTAATATGTTTACAAAATGAACTGAGGGGATTTCTTATTTAGTTTAGTTTAGTAAACTTGATTTGACTGAACATTGTCCTAAAGAGTAAAAAAAAAAATTTTAACTTAAAACTTCAATAAATCAGTTTTAGAATTAGATATCAAAAACTCCTGTACGTTTGGTCAAAATCTTGTTGAATCCAAGGTTGTAAAGTTTGGTGAGAGTGGGATCTACTTTAAGTCTGATCTTTATGTCTCGAGGGAGAAAAATGTATTTTAAGAAAACCACCTTTGAAGTTACAATGTCCCAGAGAAATCTATGGATGAAATGGATTGAAAATGAAAGAATAAAACATCTTTAAGAGCAGATTGGACAAGTTTGTCGTTTCCACTTGTAAGCCGACATGATAAGAGACCAAAAAACTAATAATTTTAATTGCCTGTAGTGTCTGGCCTTAATGTGATTAGTCAGGTATGTAACTTTTTTGTACGTACACACGCTTTATGAATGACACCCCAGACCTGTAACTTGACCTGTTGACACCACAAGTCTCCATGGTAATAGATTTGTTTACCGCCAAACTGTGGAACATTACAGGAAAAGCAATAAAGCCTCCACAGACAGAAGCAGGTGACATAGATTTGTAATGCTACTACTTTTTGACACTGTGGCCTCTCCTCTCAAACACCACCATCTCCGTTATTCCCGCGTGGCTCTGTTTGCGCCAATTTCAGCGGCCGGACCTTCCCTCCTCTGTGGAATAAACTGATAACTCCAACTTCTGATTGATGGCTTCATTTACAGTCACGGCGAGTGTCTCATCACAGCCATCAGTCTTGGAGAGGAAGGAAGCAGCACCCCTGGGTCCCATCACTTAAAACGGTATTACAATATTCAAATGAGCAATTACGACGACGAGGACAAGCCTGGAATAAAAATACAGTCGGAGTTCGTGAGAAAATGCCACATCAATCAAAGCAGGAGATAAGTTTATTCAGAGGTGTCGGTGTGCTCTGTTTTCAGGTCAGAATAAAAAGTAAGTAATGTCTCTCAACAAAGGAAACGAGTTTATTTAAAGGTGAGATTTTGGCTGGGTAATATTTGATGTATGGAAAACTTCAAATGGATAAGATATAAACAGAGAAAAACATCTAGCAAATTAGCATCCTGTTCTGTCTGTAACGAGCCTATTTCATTCAAAGTCAGGGATGCAAATGAACAAATGTACAGCTTTTCAGTGCGGAGGACACAGTTATTTATGATCTGAAGGTAGAACCTGAAGGACATGATCTTTATATAGTCTTTTTGTGCGCGCTCTCTGTAGCTTTAGAGTCTGAAAGCTGGAGCAGTATTTTTAAGAACAGATTAAGTTTCCGACCAGAGCATTATTCAGATCAGAAACTTGTAAGAACCAAAAAATTATAATAATTGTGAGCATTTTAGAAGCAAAATTAAGTGTTTTAAATCAATCCATTGTCATTCTGAAAGTTCAAAATTCAAAGTTCAAAATTCTGAAATTCTGAAAGTTGGTCACAAAATTAAGCGATAGTAACAGTGTTAGACAATGGGAATGAAAGATAATTAAAAGATTTCACTGTTGTTTGTTCATGTTCTTAGTAATTGTGAAAAACCGTTAAATGTTGCTGTTGAAATTATGTTTTTTTTTTTTGTAACACAAAAGTTCGATATCTTGACATCCCTCCAGCAGAGAAAATGATTGTGCTGTTAAGTTGGCGCCGTTTCCTGGGGGAATGACGGTACATATTCTCAGAGAATTGTGTTCATGTGAAAAAGAATGTGAAGAAAAGACATTTCTGCAGATTCAAGAACAGTTTCATATCGATAGTGGTAAAAAAGGTTTCAAAAGTAGTAATCTGGACAATGTTTTTTAAAATCAACATGTTTCAACTTCAATCGGATTGAGCTGAAAATGACAGAAAAAACCACTGTCCAGATGACAGACTTTGAAACTTTTTTATGATGGATCACTGCTGGACAAATGAGGGATTAAACATACATCTAAACACACTGACAGTCACTTCAGGATGGAGTAAAACACCACAGGATCGTCTGCATGTCTGGAGGGCAGATCTACAATAAGAAAACCATTCATCGCTTTGTTGACGTGGTTTTCTTTAGTCTCTCTCCACATCGCTGCAGTCACACCTGCCCCGGGGATTTTAACTTCCAAGTTTCCGGTTATTGACCGGTTTCATGTGACATCATCAACATTAGCAGAAGGTGTGAAGCTCACAGGAGGCACTGCTCTGTCTGAAGCTCTGTTACTCAAGTTAAGACTTTAATCTGAGCTCTGATATAACAAAATCTGACCACAAGAGCTAATTTTTCTTGAGTTTTCAGACCATTTCTAAACTTTTTTGGCTGTGTTTGCTAATCTGTGCATTACTTTACAATGTCAACAGCTCACCAAATAGTTATAATAATAACTAGAGATCATGGGTTCTGACGCCAAGGCAGTTGTGGCCGCCATCTTTCGAGTGGAGAAGCAGCAAAAATCGAACAGAAAATATTGTAATAACAGAGTGATAAAAATAATGTATGAAAGTGTTTGAATTGATGTATAATTGTAGAAGTGTGGTTCTCATAATGCAGAGAACTCTAACTGCGTCTGTCAGGACATTTCTTCTCTGACGCACTAACTTCTTGTCACGTTTTGTGTGAGTGATATTTTGACCTCTGTTTCCTCAGAGTGATGTTTCCACTCACAGACAGCGAGTCCTCCCCGATCTGACTGCTGGCCAGAGCCATGAGGTTCGGAGAGTAGAAGCGCTCGTACATGGAGGCGCCCTGACACGTGTCGATGATGAACAGCAGCTCGTTGTATCTGAAACACAAACACGTTCATCTAATGGAGTTTACACTGAGTAAACAAGCACGCTGTTAACAGGTCGTATCATCACGTCATTTAAACACTGACTGGAAACTCATCACCTCAAATTAATCTTTTCTCTTCAACTGAAACCTTTCCTGTCGTCCCAGTGTAAACAGGGTTAATAAAGTGCTTATATTGGGCAATTATACAGACAGGGTGTACATTTTTGCAGCCTGATGCACATGTTTTTAGTAACAACAACACAGATACATAACAAATTTGGCAAAGAGAGAAAGAATTAACAGTGGCAGAGCGGCCAGAGCTTCTGCCTCTCAATAAGGAGATCGTGGGTTCGAATCCCGGACCACCCCAACATCACACGCTCTCTCTGGGTGGAGTCTGCATGTCCTCCCCGTGTTACCGTGGGTTCTCTCCGGGTTCTCTCTGGCTTCTCCCACCGTCCAAAGACATGACTGTGTTCAGGTTAATTGAGAACTCTAAATTGTCCATAGTGTATGAATGTGAGAGTGAATGGTTGTCTGTCCTTGTCTCTGTCTCTGTGTCAGCCCTGGGACGAGTTGGCCACTGTCCAGGGTGTACCCCGCCTAAGGCCCAAAGTCACAGGGATAGGTTCCAGTCACCCGCGACCCTAACGGGAATAAGCGGTAGGAAATGAATGAGAGAGAATTATAGGTAGAGGAGGTATTGCATGAGAGACTTGCAGGTTTCACTTCAGTGTTGCACAGCGAATCTTTTCAGAAGGAATAGACTGAAAAATATCTGATGCAATGTATTAGATTTGGGATTTGCATGAGAAAATCTAGATAAAAGATTAGATTAAAAATCAGGTACATGAACTTCAAAATAGTAAAAATCATATATAGCACCTTTACCTTTAAGTAATTGCAAGTCTTTAATTTATTAGATGTACTTTAACATGTGAAATAGAAAAGATGCATGAAGCATTTGACAAATATTATACCATTAGTTTTACAGTTTAATTATTTTAAATTAAACATAACATGGGAGCGTTCATGAAATAAACACCAGTGCTCCGTGTCTGACCTCATCTTCTCCAGTCACTTAACCCCCAAAGGGGAGGACGCACCGCTGTCATAAAGCCTGCTCATTTATTATAATAGGCCTCAGCACCAGATAAACCTACATTCCCATCTATCAGACAGCAGTTTCCATGGAGACAGGAGGAAAACCACGCGCTCACTGTAAGACGCCCACGCTCCCCTCTGTCACTTTCTCCGTTTGATTTTAAGGTCATAGAAAACTCAACGGCAGCAGTGTTTCCCATTAACAGAGGAGAATGTGACTGTCCTCCGTGGTTTAAAACTGTCCTCCGTAATCTAAAAACACCCATTATCTGTGGCCATTTTTGTATCTGAGTGATTTTGCATTAGGGTCAAGATTATAATCGATAAATGTGATTATTCAAGTCACAAAAAAGTAATTATCATGTCAAATTTACAAGCAAAATTAAGTCTGTTATCTGTAGTCCAAAACTAAATCTAAATGTATAGTTCTTTTTTATCTGGTTGTTTGTGTCACATTTACTTTATTTTGTCATTCAGAAAGTCAGTTTTCATAAACTGGTCACAAATGTGGTACGTGGTAAAGTGGTTCCTGATTTTGATGAAGTAATAAAGTTAATCTGCATCTATTCGAACCAAATGTGACCGCTGTGTGCTGTCTGTGTCGGATTTATAAAAGGGTTTTACTCATGGATGTATTAAATGAACTGGATAAGACACGCCCCCTCTGTCTGTGTCCCAGATTGATTTGTGGCCGTGCGAGGTACTGCAGCCTCTTGGAACCAGCCTTTTTCTATAATTGCACATTATAATTGCAGACAGTACTGAATTATCAGAATCAGAATCAGAATTACTTTTATTTATCCCCAAGGGGAAATTCTTTTCGTTACATGTGCAACCGACCAGTAGAGACAGAAAGTATTAAAACAATATAAGATATATAGAAAATAAAAATAAAATACAATAGCTCTATATAATGTCTACCCCATTTAACTTAACTTATAAGTGTCTTTATTAATCAACTAAACCCCCGATATGAACAATACTCAACTAAACCCCCGATATGAACAATTTTACAATAAGATTAACTCTACTATCTTTGTCTATTTACATATTCACATGATCATGTACAGTTTGTGTATATAAGTGGACTTAATATTGCACAGTGGACTTAATATTGCACAATGACTTCACAAGCGGATTTACAGCACAGAGTTCAGTAGTTTGATGGCGACAGGCAGGAATGATTTCCTGTGTCTCTCGGTGGAGCATCGTGGCAGTAACAGTCTGTTGCTAAATGAGCTCTTGACCAGCACTTTGTGGAGCGGGTGGGAGGGAAAGTCCAGAATAGTCCTGATTTTGGACAACATCCTCCTCTCCGACACAACAGTCAGAGAGTCCAGCTCCTCCCCCACAACATGTCCGGCCTTCTTGATGATCTTGTTGAGTCTATTAGTGTCCCTCACGCGCAGACTGCTGCCCCAGCAGGCCACAGCATACGTGATGGCACTTGCCACCATAGACTCGTAGAACATCCTGAGCATCGTCCTGCAGATGTCAAAGGACCTCAGCCGCCTCAGAAAGTAGAGACGGCTCTGGCCCTTCTTGTAGACAGTGTCTACGTTCTTGCCCCAGTCCAGTTTATTGTCCAAATACACCCCCAAGTACTTGTACTCCTCCACAATGTCCACACTGACCCCCTGGATGGAGATGGGGGTCACAGCAGCTTTGGTCCTCCTCAGATCCACCACCAGTTCTTTGGTCTTCGTCACGTTGAGTGAAGGTGGTTGTTCTCGCTCCAGGTGACAAAGTTGTCCACCACAGTCCTGTACTCCCTCTCATCACCACCGCTGATGCATCCAACCACTGCAGAGTCGTCAGAGAACTTCTGAAGGTGGCAGGACTCTGTGCAGTGGTTGAAGTCTGTGGTGTAGAGGGTGAAGAGGAAAGGAGAGAGAGGGCGGTCCCTTGCGGCGCCCCGGTGTTGCTGATGACACTGTCAGACACACAGCTCTGCAGCCGCACATACTGTGGTCTGCCAGTGAGGTAATCCACAATCCAGGACACCAGAGGGGCATCTACTTGCATCGCTGCCAGCTTCTCAGCCAGCAGAGCCGGCCTGATGGTGTCGGAGAAGTCAAAGAACATGATTCTCACAGTGGTAGCCGGCTTGTCCAGGTGGGCGTAGACTCTGTGGAGCAAGTAGATGATGGCGTCGTCCACTCCGAGGTGGTGCTGGTAGGCAAACTGGAGAGGGTCCTGTAGATGCTGCACCATGGGTCGCAGCTGCTCCAGGACGAGTCGTTCCAGAGTCTTCATGGCGTGGGGGGTCAGTGCCACAGGCCTGTAGTCCTTGGGGTCGCTGGGGACCTTGGCGTCTTTGGGACAGGAACGAGGCACGATGTCTTCCACACCAGGGGGACTCTCTGAAGACTCAGGCTCAGGTTGAAGATCTGTTGCAGAACTGCACTGAGCTGGGGGGCACAAGCTTTCAGGACTCTGGGGCTCACGCCATCAGGGCCTGCAGCTTTTCCAGCACGGAGTCTCTGCAACTGTCCCCTCACCTGGTCAGCAGTGAAAGTCAGAGTGGAGGTGTCAGGAGGGGGAGGGGTGCCGGTGATCTCCAGGAGAGTGCAGTCAGACTGAGGGTATGAGGACGAGGTGTGAGCGGGGCCGTCTTGCAGAGGGGTGGGGGGCGGGAGGGAGAGAGGAGTGGCTGCTGGCTGCCGCTCTGCAGTAGAGACTTCTGGGAGGAGGTCAGAGACTGCAGTGTCATAACGGTTGAAGAACCTGTTAAACACATTGGCCTTGTCCACACTGCCCTCGATGCCTCCACCACTGGTTGGCTTGTATCCAGTGATGGTCCTCATGCCACTCCAGACTTCCCTGATGTTGTTCTGCTGGAGCTTCCACTCCAGCTTCCTCCCTTGCTTCTTCCTGGCCCTCTTCATTTGCACTCTCAGGTCCCTCTGCGTAGCTCGCACCTCCTCCTTGTTGCCCGCACTGAACGCCTTCTTCTTGTTGAGAGTGATTTTAATGTCCTTGGTAATCCATGGCTTGTTGTTCGAGTAACAGCTCACGGTCCTGGCTGGGACGACGTTGTCCTCACAGAAGTTGATGTAGCTAGTGATGCACTCAGTAAGCCCATCGATGTCCTCTCCGTGGGGCTCAGCGAGTGCCTGCCAGTCTGTCAACTCAAAGCAGTCCTGTAGTGTCTCCAGTGTTCCGTCAGTCCATCTTCTCACTGTCCTCGTACTCGGGGGCTGACGTTTCACTAGAGGCACATAGGAGGTGGTGAGATGAACCAGGTTGTGATCAGACCTTCCCAGTGGGGGAAGGGGGGCTGAGCTGTATGCATCCCGAACATTTGCATAAAGCAGGTCTATTGTTCTTCCCTCTCTGGTGGGACAATCCACAAACTGTCTGAAAGTGGAGAGAGTCTTGTCCAAGCTCACGTGGTTGAAATCACCGGAAACGGCAATGAAAGCGTTGGGGTGAGCGGTCTGAATCCGGGCTATTGCAGAGTGAATAGTGTCACAGGCGCAGTGGGGGTTGGCAGGCGGGGCACATAAACAGCCACGAAGATAACGTGGGAAAACTCCTGGGCAAATAATATGGACGTAACCCAACAGCACACAGTTCCACGTCCTGATTGCAGATGCGCTCTTTGACCGTGATGTGACCAGGGTTACACCAGCGTTCATTCACAAACACGGCAAGTCCGCCCCCTTTGCGCTTACCGGTGCTGGCGTGGTTCCTGTCGGCGCGCACCGTGTGGAAGCCCGTGATGGAAGCGCTGTCAGCGTTAATGTCCTGGTGCATCCATGTCTCCGTAAAGCACATTAGACTACACTCACGATATTCCCTCTGACTTTGGGCAAGTGCCGTGAGTTCATCCATCTTGTTTGCGAGGGAGCGTACATTTCCCATGACGATGGAGGGGAGACACGGCTTAAACCTAAGCCTCTGTTGTTTCTTCGCCATCCTCTTTCTTCGTAGCTTTTTATTTCCCCTGCATCCCCTGTTTGTTCTCCGCCTGCAGTCCTCGGGGATGTCGGAGAGGCTCGTCGGAGTTGCCGTAGCGGTAGCCGGCTTCAGCGCCATCAGCTGATCCTTTGTGTAAACAATGCGAACAGCTGGGGGTTGCATTGTAACATAAAGTTCCGATAACAATGAGCAGGAACTCCGAAAAGTCTCCAAGATTCTCCTGTTGGTGTCTTGGTTGGTTTGCAAGACGCTGTCCAAATTTTATGACAAAATAAACACTCAAAACAAATTATTATCGATATTTAAATAAAATAGAAGGAAATGTTCTTTTCTACCGTTTCTAAAATCACCGAAATTACCGTTTTTATATGAAGTGGGGGATTGTGGTCACGTGGCGCCCTAAAGCAAAGATGTCAGCCTCCGTATCAGGAAGTAAATGCAGAAGTAAGAAACTTTTTTGGGGTCATGCGTCAATGAGCACTCTCCATAGGGATAAACAGGGCGCCATTTTGGATTCATCTTCCAGGTTTTATTATAGTTCTATGGTTTTACTGCCACTAAACCAGGAAGTGCGCCATTAGCATGCTAGGTGTTGTTAGATGTATTATGACAGCAAAACTACACTCTGGTCTCTGAAAGTTTCGAAAATTTATCAATATCTAGGATGATCGAAATGTAAGAGGTAAGTAAGGAATCATTTTGGACTTCTGAAGTACTTTTCTTTGGGCTTTGATGAGAGGCTTGAGGTATGAAGGAGTAGACGCAGCGTGGTTGTAAACAGTGCTACGAGCTACTCATGAGATCAACCATAATCTATCGTTCAGCAGACTTTTTACAGACTTTTCTTTCCCCCTCACAAACTTGCAACTTTTTCCTTGAAATATTAGCACTTTTACCTTGCATATTTGCAGGTAAAAATGGTTGTTTTTATTTTCTTGCATGTTGAAAATCTAAAATATGCCATCTTCAGTTTTCCTTTCATCATTCATAAGTGGCCCTAATACGCCCCATTCTATAGATCTAGATATGAAAAGTAACCATAAATTATCAAGAAGGTTTACTTCCAAAGAAAATAAAGGTTCTTTTAAGCTCTCCTGAAAAATATTATCTCTTTGCAAAATCAAAATACCCAGTCGCCATGAAGTCTTATTCTCATTAAAAGATACTAATCCCGTTGTTTAGCAAACTTTTGCAAACATGTTCTGATTCGGCATTACGTATTTCAGTCTTTTTTTCTACAGGCTGTGTTTAAAATGTGCAATTGTACAGCCCTTGTTTTAAGTAAGTACTGGTTTTAAGGTGGAAGCAAATGTACTGTACTGGAGTTGTACTTCGACAGCCCACCAATTATTGCATAAGAATTTTAAGCTTTCAGAGCTGAGAACAGGCACATCTCTGCAACAGTGGAGTCCAATTATTTTGTGCAGCCTTTTCCCCAAGCAACAGTTTGAAAGAAAGAGATAGAGAGAAAAAATGGCACAAAATATGTATTTGAAAACAGAATAATGAAGGAAAAAAATTTAAAAACTAAGACAGGACTAAACCAGGTCTTATCCAGAACTAATACATGATTACATCAAGACTAAAAGGACTAAACTGGATAAATAAAACAAGTAATAAACGTAGATTAAGATTGAACCGGTGAACCTAGACTAAACTAGGACTAAACCAAGAATGAACCTGGACTCGACTCGACTGAATCAAGATTGAATCTGGACTAAACCAGGACTAAAACAAGAATGAACCTGAACTGAACTAGCACTAAACCAAGAATGAACCTGGATTAAACTAGGACTAAACCAAGGATGAATCTGGACTAAACCAAGAATGAACCTGGACTAAACTAGGACTAGATCAAGTTTGAACCCTGGACAAAACAAGGACTAAAGTAGAACTAAATCAAGACTAAACTAGGACTAAAACAAGACTGAACCTGGACTAAACTACAACTAAACCAGGACCAAACTAAAATTGAGCCTGAAGTAAACGAGGATTTAAGAGCTAAATCAAGATTGAACCATGGACTAAACTAGGACTAAAGTAGTACTAAATGAAGACTAAAACAAGACTGAACCTGGATTAAACTACAACAAAACAAGGGCTAAATCAAGACTGAACCTGGACTAAACTAGGACTAAACCTAGAATTAACCTGGACTAAACTAGGACTAAACCTAGAATGAACCTGGATTAAACTAGGACTAAACCTAGAATGAACCTGGATTAAACTAGGACTAAATCAAGATTGAACTAATTGGACTAAACTAGGTCTAAAGTAGTACTAAATGAAGACTAAACTAGGACTAAAACAAGACTGAACCTGAATTAAACTACAACAAAACAAGGGCTAAATCAAGACTGAACCTGGACTAAACTGGGACTAAACCTAGAAGACTAAACTAGGACTAAAACAAGACTGAACCTGAATTAAACTACAACAAAACAAGGGCTAAATCAAGACTGAACCTGGACTAAACTAGGACTAAACCTAGAATGAACCTGGATTAAACTAGGACTAAACCTAGAATGAACCTGGATTAAACTAGGACTAAATCAAGATTGAACCATGGACTAAACTAGGTCTAAAGTAGTACTAAATGAAGACTAAACTTGGACTAAAACAAGACTGAACCTGAATTAAACTACAACTAAACCAGGACAAAACCAAGAATGAGCCTGGACTAAACAAGAACAAAACAAGGGCTAAATCAAGACTAAACCTGGACTAAACTAGTAAAAAGGTTTGTGCCTGGTCCAAGCGAGGACTAAATCAGGACAAACCAAAATGGAACCTGGATGAAACTAGAAATATACCAAGATTGAAGCGGAATTAAACTAGGACTTAAGCAGAACTATATCAGAACCAAACCGGGAATATTAATGCTTTTGATTCAGTACTACTTTGGAGAATCTCTTCTATAATGTCATTCCAGTTTACTCTGCGTTAAAAGCCCAAGGAGAAAAATGACTGGTCTCTTCATAAATAAATAACGCACCTTCTTTTCTGCCACATCTGCTCGAAGGCATCGGCCAGCTCCACGTTACTGATCTCCTCCGAGTCCTGGAACTTCAGAAAACCGTTTCCGCCGTGACCTGTAAAAGAGACGGACGTGCAGATGATGTTTTATTCATCTGTTGTTTATGGCTTTTTAAAAACCCGAAGTGAGAAAGAACGCAGGGGCAGAGAGAAATGATCCATGTAGGAAGAAGAGGCAGAAGAGGAAAGTGAGAAAGTGTTTGACTAAAGCTGTGAAGATGGACATTAATAAGTAGAAAAGGTGTGATATTTTTGATCAAATGTGAATAATTATTAAAGTTAAATAGATACCTAACATGTAAAGTTATTAAAGTAACATCATTTCATTCGCAAACAACAAAATATTCAGTTTTATTCTGTGTAAAACCTGCCGCTAACCTTGTAGTTTAGACTTTCAAAACATGTTGTGAAATGCATGAGATTCTTGTATCAGTTTAGCAGCTCATATTTCAGTCTTCTCTTGAATCCTAATGCTTCTGGACGTGTCCCAGGATGCTCTTATAGAGAATTACCCCTTAAATTGGATCAATGTAGGGGGTAATTCTCTATAATATAATTTACGCTTAGAACAACAGTGGCAATGTTTATACGGCTATATTTCTGGAGTTATCAGATTATTTGGTTGCATTTGCCTTTGTGTGATTGTTATTTCTTTGTCCTGTTGCTATTTTGACAACAACCTGCCCAAGGACTGAAGATAAACATGAGTCACACTCGCAATAGTCTTTACATGAATAAAGTTCATTAAATAAAATATGTGTTTCTCTTTAAATATCATGTAAACAGGACTAAACTATGGCTTAATCAGGACATAAACCAGGACGCAACCAAGACTGAGCCCGGACTAAACTAGAAAAATGGTCTTATCATGGACTAAACTAGGACGAAAACCAAGACTGAACCTGGACTAAACTAGCAAAATGGTCTTATCATGGACTAAACTAGGACGAAAACCAAGACTGAGCCTGGACTAAACTAGCAAAATGGTCTTATCATGGACTAAACTAGGACGAAAACCAAGACTGAGCCTGGACTAAACTAGAAAAATGGTCTTATCATGGACTAAACTAGGACGAAAACCAAGACTGAGCCTGGACTAAACTAGAAAAATGGTCTTATCATGGACTAAACTAGGACGAAAACCAAGACTGAGCCTGGACTAAACTAGAAAAATGGTCTTATCATGGACTAAACTAGGACGAAAACCAAGATTGAACCTGGACTAAACTAGAAAAATGGTCTTATCATGGACTAAACTAGGACAAAAACCAAGACTGAACCTTGACTAAACTAGAAAAATGGTCTTATCATGGACTAAACTAGGACGAAAACCAAGACTGAACCTTGACTAAACTAGAAAAATGGTCTTATCATGGACTAAACTAGGACGAAAACCAAGACTGAACCTTGACTAAACTAGAAAAATGGTCTTATCATGGACTAAACTAGGACAAAAACCAAGACTGAACCTGGACTAAACTAGAAAAATGGTCTTATCATGGACTAAACTAGGACGAAAACCAAGACTGAGCCTGGACTAAACTAGAAAAATTGTCTTATCATGGACTAAACTAGGACGAAAACCAAGACTGAACCTGAGAGTAAATGTAAATAAAATAAGAAATTATCTAAATATCCTGTAAACAGTTCCATATGATGTGAGTATTCCTTCCTTTTTTAAGAAGTTTTTAAGAAGGAAAATTATAAGCAAACTATGGCAAATATGGCAATAAACTGTGGCAAAGATAAGGAAAAGATTTAAGATAAAATGTTAAAAGACACAGTATGTAACTTTCTGGAGATGGAAAGTCAACTGGATAATCCCATAGCAACAGAAAGTGAAAACCATACATTCTCCATGGAGATTTAAGCTTACGTTTTATGCGATACTGTGGAATATTTTTGTATAAAGAACAGGCTCCTCCAGGCCAAGTATGAGTCAGATTTATGGAGAACCAACGCTCACATTCTAGTGCATCCAACCATAAAAAAGCAGAAAAAGAAAGAAAAAAAAAAAGAAAACAAAACAAAACAATTTTGTTTCAGTCTATTTTATGGCTAAAAGGTTACGTACTGTGCCTTTAAATAAAATAACAGCAGTTGCATCTGGCTTTAACAAGGAAAAGGATGCAAAAAAGGGCAAACCAAGGTGACAAAGACAAAAGAATGATTTAAAAAAGGATTAAAAATTGAAAAAAAAAAAGATAATTCATTGTATTTAGTTTTGGAAATACAACAAATACTCTTAAAAATTCACAACTGAACAGTCACGTATGACCAGGTGTTTTAATAATCAGATTTCTCTTGTGCATTTAACACAAACTAAAAATCAGATCTAATTATTGAGTTATCTGATTACTGTAGTTATCAGATTTTTTTTTCCTGGTCATGTAAATGTGCCTGGGTTTTAGTCCTGGTTTGTGTCAAGTCTTTTGCATTCTGTACTCACCAGTCAAATAAATGAGTATGTTGCTTCGATCGTCAGAGAGGAGGCGTTTGGAGCGAGGGGTGCTGGGCGGTAACCTTCCCGTCAAAACCCGCAGAAAGTTTTCCACCGTCACCTTAAAATGAGAGGGTTTATTATTCAGTGACTCAGACGTGACCGAGACCAGCTCCACTTATCTCTTAATTAAACTGTGAAAATCAATAGTTCATGTGGCAATTTCTGAATCCATTTTCCCCACACAATTACAGTCTGGCAATGAAAGCAGATTATCTTGGGTAATGGGTATTGAAATAAAACCAAAACATTAGAATAGTAGATTATACACTGTCAGTTAAGGATGATTAAAAAAAAAGATTTATTATTAGGGGGATAATTTTCATGTAATAAGTAAAATGTGTTTTGCTCACAACAGATATATTTGTAAAAACAGCTCTTAAGAGTCCAAATGTGACCGCTATGTGCTGCCTGCGTCAAATTATGAAGCATTTTTATCCTCTGTGAACCACTGCTGTTAGCATGCTAGTTATTGTTAGCCTTACAGTTATGACAAAACTCCGCTCTGGCCTTTGAAAGTTGTCAAAAGTGCTTATAAACTCATTGTGATGAGTTAACTGCTGCTGCTGCACCTGACTCCGAGGGCCCCATTGAAAACGAGATGGTCTATCTAAAGAGGCTATTCCTCTAAAAAAAAAAAAAATGTAAAATAAATAAATACATTTGAATACTCAGAGCATGTTAAAGTGAGGAGTAAGTTTGGGCCACTGCAAACTGTTTAAAAAAGCACCTTTCAGGTAAACAAAAGATAAATTGCAGTTGTATTTTCAAAATTTGAGCCAGTTTGCCAACAGTAGGTAGAGTTAAAGATGTTTAGTTTCTTTCTGTTTGTTGTCTACATTTTGTTTGTTTTTTTTAACTTTTTTTAATCAATTCCATTTTGCAGCTTTTTAAGAGATGCATCCAATCCAGCTTTTTCAGTTCTAATACCAACATGGACACTTTTGCTACAGGTATAACGTATGACAAATGTGTTATGGAACTATACTAAAAGCTATATATAAATAAAAGTTGAAACACACAACAGCCAGTAAATAGTACAAACATTTACAGGCTCAACTATGGTATTGATTGAACGGACAGAGGCAACTCTTCTCATTTTGCACATTAACAACAATTTGGATATTCTGCAAATGCCAAAACACATCATTGTTTCATAGTGTGAAGTGAGACAGAGTCAAGTGAGTAGGGCTGCAACTAACGATTATTTTGGTAATTGATTAGTCTAGCGATTATTCTGTTGATTAATCGATTAGTTAAGAGCCAATTTTTTGCCCTTTTTTAGTCCTGTTTCATGTTAATAGATGCAATAATGACAAAGAGAAAAAGAGACATTGAATTAGTGGCCGATCTTATTTTTTATGGATCTTGGGTCAGTTGTTTTTGGCTGTTTTTCAAAGGCTTGCTTTCTTTGTCATTTTGATGTAATTCCTGATCTGTCTGAGCAATAAAACGTATTTTCTCAGCACACAACATGCTTTGAAGTTTGTGTATAATCCAGATAATGATTATTCAAGTTAGTTAGTTGACGATCATCTCAATAATCGATTAGTTGCAATCAATCGAATAATTTGTTTCAGCCTTACAAATGAAAATACAAAATTAATTGTTTATGTTTTGATTTTCATGTATAATGAAAATAAATTATTCCTTTCTGTTTTATTTTTATTTCAGTCCTTTGTGCAAAAATAACAAGCTTGTTTTTTCAGCTCTGAGGGAGTAAATAGTCTCACCTCGTATCCTCTGTAGTCCACCTCGACGTCGTCTCCGTACACATTCAGCTCCATGTTCTTGTGACTGAAGACCGTGGCCGGTTTGGGGTTTCTATGGTTACACGCCATGTCGTCTGCCAGCATCAATACTATGTGGCTACGGCGACAGGAAAATAATAATTATTATTACACTGGATATTTATAGAAATAGATTTTACACTAATTAGTGCTCAACTGAGAAGCAGTGGCAAAATTTTCTTTGATAGACTTCCTCAGTCTAATTGTTGGTGTTGTCACTGGAGCTATATAAATAAAACTGAATTGACGAGACACGAAATTGGTTGTTTGAAAACCCCATGTGCCTAATTAACAAAGACAGTTAACAAATCTGTCTCTTGTTTGAGTTTTTTGAAAATCTTAAAAGCATAAATAACCTTAATTGACTAATGTAATTTGCTCCACGTTGTCATTGTAGACCAAATAATACTCCGCAAGTAACAACTTCTCTACAGTAATTTTCTATAATGATCTTTTAGAAGTAAGGGCGAAAATAGATCCAAGTAGTATTAGTAGTAGTAGTATTTGTAGTCATCAACCAGCCATCTATTATTTTAGTATAAGTAAAACAATTATTCCTATTGTACATTAAGACTTTAAAAAACAGTTTTACAGATGGCTTCTAGATAGAGATCATTTACAGATAAAGTGTATTATTGATAATCAGAAAATGTTTACTCCTTTTTGACATTTTGATTTGATAATGCTGCGGTCTTCATTATAAAACATCTTCATGTGTGTGTTTTAGACTCTGTATAATCCACAAAATGATGATCAAAATATGTTTAGAGCTCATCACAGATATTCCAATTAATTGCTGGACCCCTAGATCTGAGTAGCTAACAGTGTAACGAAACCAAACACTTGAAACGTGTCCCTCTGTTATCATTCGAAAATAAATGATCATCAGAGAATCATGTTATGACATGATGAAGTACTAAAACATGTGAAGGTAGAAGCACTCATCTGTACAGTTACCTGTCAGGAATGCCCAGCCTCTTGACACTTCTATACACGGATAATGTGTTGGCCACGTGACGGTAGTTAAACCAAAATCTCGACGTACAAACCTGTTCAATAAATACACCAAAAGTCAGACTCAGCACTGCTCAATTGTCGTCCATTCTTCTGCTTTCATTCAATCAATATTCAACTCACCAGGACAGCCCAGTTATTGGTGTGCTGGCTGCTAAAGAAGTTCCCCACATTTTTCTAGACAATAAAAACAAATATATTAAAATTAGACGTGGAAATACGGCGTTTATTTCGTTTATAAGTGAATCAAGAAACCAAAACAGCCAATCAAAACATCTACATTTGAATGACAGCTAACACATGCTAACATGCAGCTAACTCTATATCAGGCTAAAAAATAAATGCTATTCGTTTTTACATTTGGCAATAACGCTTTTGAAATGTCTTCAAACTCACCTCAATGTGTGCTGTCCCCGAAAGAAGATGCGTGGCTAAAATTAACAATAAAACGGGTAATTTCATTGTACATTTGTTGATAGCTTAGCACCGTGCAGAACAAGGAAGTGAATGATCCGGAAGCTCCACCTATGCTTCCGGTCGGGAGGTTTTCAGAATAAGAGGAGAGTGAAAGAAGTTAAACGTGAAAAGTGGGCAAAATGAGTCCAGGTAACGCACATGAACAAGGTAAGTGCTTACAATAACAGTAAATAATATGATAAAGGCAAAAGTGTTGGCAAAAAATGGAGGCTGGTAGCACAATTTTCTTGTTACCTCTGAATCTAACTTGTTACTGCAGCATTTGTCTACAGAACTATGAACATATTTGAAAAAAAAAGAATTAGCATTAGCTACCACATATAGCAGGGCAAAATGAATATTGATGGGATTTTATTTTTATTTTTTTGCAACAGACAGCCAAAAATATAACCATATGAAACTGATAATATGACTTGGCTGCAGAGCCTGTGTTGGGGAAACTCTCTGGGAGATTTGATGCTGTATTTGATGGTTTAATTTACATATATATTTGCATGTTTGTGTATGCTATCTCACTTTTTCCTTTCACATAAAGCAGGAAAATGATCTCACTTTTAAGATATGATAGAACTGTACTGATCTGACTGTGGAGAAATTCACTTTCAGTCATAGCTTACACAAAATCGAATTCAGATAGCAATAAAAGAGTGTTTGCAATGAAAATGTGTGTTGCCTGTAGCTGTTACTTTTCCTGAAAAAATGCTGTGATATAGTAAATGCATTATGTCATTTCTAAATGAAAACACATAATGGCTAAATTAAAAAAATATTCTTCAAAATTATACCACATCAAGCTAAACAAAACAAATCTTTCTCTAGTATTAACAAACTAAATGTCTCTAAATACCACCTTTCTCTGGCTGAAAGTGTAACTTTGAGATGTCTGGCTAAGCTTTTTCGCTATGACAATGCCTGCAATTTCACGGGTTTTGTCTAATTTTATCTTGACACTATAATTACGCCGCTATTTCTGTTAAACAAACTCTTTGTGCCGGTGCCGTATGGTTATCATTTATCACAGTTTGTAAGCGGCTTATCTCCCCAACACCAGATCATTCTGTGGAGAAATAGGCTTATCCTAATCCAATTTTAACTCTATGGGAACCAGGGCTACAGCTCAAGTTACACATTTAAAAAGGTTATGTTCCACTTTGTCTAAGCACAGTGCCTCCTGCGTCATGAAGCATATTTTGTTTTGTCAGTGGCTTTTTTCTAAGTTGATTGCGAGATTAACTTCTTGCTTCCACGGAAATGTAATTGATTTGCCTGGAATGTTCCACAGTGTGGCATTAAACAGCTTTATCTATATGGATGGAGACAAGCAACTCAAAACTAAATTATCTTTTCTGCACCATTTTTTCTCTCTATGTGAGTTAATATTTTTGTGTTTTCGGTATAAATTATTTGCTTATCTTCTGTAAATTGATTTCTTATAGTGAAGCACCTTTGATTCTCCTGAAAATCGCTATAAATTAAATGTATTATTAGTATTCAAATGTATTATAGATCCAAATATATACTTGTCGTACATGTTTTGTGGCTCAATACAATGATAATTTACCCCGGAAATAAATAGTTTGATGGGAAAAAGTTTGTGTTGATCTCAGTAGTTTATTTCTCTCATTACTCTGGCACTCTTGTAGCTTGTTATGTTCAAATTATGAAAGCAATAACTTTTTATGAGTCGAGGTGCAAATGACTGTTTCATAATTTCATCTCATTTGGGCTCCACTAAATTAACTCGATCACACTCAGACACCCTCCACTTAATGAAGCCGTGATGATAAGACAGACTTTAATAAAACCAGTTTAGCTCCGAGGTGGATTAAGAGACTACTCCGCGCACGTTCAATTTCCCACATGTCAACTTAGTTTGGTCCTGGTTTAGTCCTGGTTTAGTCCTGGTTCAGTCCTGGTTTAGTCCTGGTTTAGTCCTGGTTTGGTCCTGGTTTAGTCCTGGTTTAGTCCTGGTTCGGTCCTGGTTCAGTCCTGGTTTAGTCCTGGTTTAGTCCTGGTTTAGTCCTGGTTTAGTCCTGGTTTAGTACTGGTTTTGTCCTGGTTCAGTCCTGGTTCAGTCCTGGTTCAGTCCTGGTTTAGTCCTGGTTTGGTCCTGGTTTGGTCCTGGTTTAGTCCTGGTTTGGTCCTGGTTTGGTCCTGGTTTAGTCCTGGTTCAGTCCTGGTTCAGTCCTGGTTCAGTCCTGGTTTAGACCTGGTTTAGTCCTGGTTTAGTCCTGGTTCAGTCCGGGTTTAGTCCTGGTTTAGTCCTTGTTTAGTCCTGGTTTAGTCCTGGTTTAGTCCTGGTTTAGACTCAGTTTAGTCCTGGTTTAGTCCTGGTTTAGTCCTGGTTTAGTCCTGGTTTAGACTCAGTTTAGTCCTGGTTTAGTCCTGGTTCAGTCCTGGTTCAGTCCTGGTTCAGTCCTGGTTCAGTGCTGGTTTAGTCCTGGTTTAGTCCTGGTTCAGTCCTGGTTTAGTCCTGGTTCAGTCCTGGTTCAGTCCTGGTTTAGTCCTGGTTCAGTGCTGGTTTAGTCCTGGTTTGGTCCTGGTTTAGTCCTGGTTTAGTCCTGGTTCAGTGCTGGTTTAGTCCTGGTTTGGTCCTGGTTTAGTCCTGGTTTAGTCCTGGTTTAGTCCTGGTTCAGTCCTGGTTTAGTCCTGGTTTGGTCCTGGTTTGGTCCTGGTTTAGTCCTGGTTTAGTCCTGGTTCGGTCCTGGTTCAGTCCTGGTTTAGTCCTGGTTTAGTACTGGTTTAGTACTGGTTTTGTCCTGGTTCGGTCCTGGTTCAGTCCTGGTTTGGTCCTGGTTTAGTCCTGGTTTGGTCCTGGTTTGGTCCTGGTTTAGTCCTGGTTCAGTCCTGGTTCAGTCCTGGTTCAGTCCTGGTTCAGTCCTGGTTCAGTCCTGGTTTAGTCCTGGTTTAGACCTGGTTTAGTCCTGGTTTAGTCCTGGTTCAGTCCGGGTTTAGTCCTGGTTTAGTCCTTGTTTAGTCCTGGTTTAGTCCTGGTTTAGACTCAGTTTAGTCCTGGTTTAGTCCTGGTTTAGTCCTGGTTTAGTCCTGGTTTAGACTCAGTTTAGTCCTGGTTTAGTCCTGGTTTAGTCCTGGTTTAGTCCTGGTTCAGTCCTGGTTCAGTCCTGGTTCAGTCCTGGTTCAGTGCTGGTTTAGTCCTGGTTTAGTCCTGGTTCAGTCCTGGTTTAGTCCTGGTTAAGTCCTGGTTAAGTCCTGGTTTAGTCCTGGTTCAGTGCTGGTTTAGTCCTGGTTTGGTCCTGGTTTAGTCCTGGTTTAGTCCTGGTTCAGTGCTGGTTTAGTCCTGGTTTTGTCCTGGTTTAGTCCTGGTTTAGTCCTGGTTTAGTCCTGGTTTAGTCCTGGTTTAGTCCTGGTTTTGTCCTGGTTTAGTCCTGGTTTAGTCCTGGTTCAGTCCTGGTTCAGTCCTGGTTCAGTCCTGGTTTAGTCCTGGTTTAGTCCTGGTTTAGTCCTGGTTTTGTCCTGGTTCGGTCCTGGTTCAGTCCTGGTTCAGTCCTGGTTTAGTCCTGGTTTGGTCCTGGTTTGGTCCTGGTTTAGTCCTGGTTTGGTCCTGGTTTGGTCCTGGTTTAGTCCTGGTTTAGTCCTGGTTCAGTCCTGGTTCAGTCCTGGTTTAGTCCTGGTTTAGACCTGGTTTAGTCCTGGTTTAGTCCTGGTTCAGTCCGGGTTTAGTCCTGGTTTAGTCCTTGTTTAGTCCTGGTTTAGTCCTGGTTTAGTCCTGGTTTAGACTCAGTTTAGTCCTGGTTTAGTCCTGGTTTAGACTCAGTTTAGTCCTGGTTTAGTCCTGGTTTAGTCCTGGTTCAGTCCTGGTTCAGTCCTGGTTCAGTCCTGGTTCAGTGCTGGTTTAGTCCTGGTTTAGTCCTGGTTCAGTCCTGGTTTAGTCCTGGTTCAGTCCTGGTTCAGTGCTGGTTTAGTCCTGGTTTGGTCCTGGTTTAGTCCTGGTTTAGTCCTGGTTCAGTGCTGGTTTAGTCCTGGTTTGGTCCTGGTTTAGTCCTGGTTTAGTCCTGGTTTGGTCCTGGTTTGGTCCTGGTTTAGTCCTGGTTTAGTCCTGGTTCAGTGCTGGTTTAGTCCTGGTTTGGTCCTGGTTTAGTCCTGGTTTAGTCCTGGTTTAGTCCTGGTTTAGTCCTGGTTTAGTCCTGGTGTGGAGCATTTGCACGGAAAATTCTACAAAAAGAGCTGATTGAAAATAAAAAATGACATAAATTTAGGTTGTAAACTTTCAAATAAGTGTAAAAGATGATATTTCTGCACTTTTATAATCACTTTTACAGACATTTCACAGTTGTCTGATTATTAAACTTCAACTAATACGTTTAAGACTTGTTTTAACACATTTCTGTTGGATTCACATCATATCATCCGACTTACGGTTTGTAAAGCGCTTTGGGTGCTTATTAGGTGGAAAAGCGCTCTATAAATAAAAATTCTTCTTCTTCTATCGTTATAGGGATACTCCAAAAAAATGTCAAGATATTCATTTTTGTCAATATTGCCCAGCCTTAGTTCCAGGTTTTAGTTTCGTACATGTTCACTCTTTTACATAGTGCATTTGAAGGGTTAGACATATATTTATTGTTCACATTTTTGTAACACATTCCACATTTTAGGTTTTCTGCATAAATTAACTTTTTATTTTAGTTCAAGCAGAGGCTGAAAGAAAATGATAGCCAAGGTAAAATTGTTCATAGTCATAGTCATCACTTGGCATCGGATCAAATAACAAATGTCACCTTTTACTACTAAAATGTTGTTAACATGATTAGATTTATGATTCAAGTTCATAATTTTACTCTGTCCCTGTAATCTTTTTCATTGATTGGGATTGAAAATTAGCTCAGACATAGAGACAAACACCTGGTTTCCTCCAGAAAAATTACCTTGTACACTTTTTATTTTTATGATAATGTTATAGATATAAATTTGTATCAATATTCACCTTTTTTTTTTCCTCAACATTTTATGACTTTTTTTTTTCTTCTCGTAATCCTTCATTTTACCGTATCTTTATCTTGCTTCTTTAGAATGTCTTTATCTGGATTTCAGTTTCAGTTAGTTTTGTTTTTTACATTTGAAGGTGCAAAAAGCCCAAAGCGCACAACATTCATTCATACAAACCAGGCATAAAAGTTTTTCGGAAACAAACAACATACAATAACTGAGAGCAAAGATGTTCCATAAAGTGCCTGTTGCATTGGATTTGTCGCGTCTCTCTTACATAAAGATCCCGCGGATAAAACAGTTCGTTCATCTCATGCAAGTCTAACGTGAGATCCCGCGCGGAGTGAAGGATTGTGGGTAAAGGCACAGTTCTGACCCTCAGCTGGGTTCCTCCGCGCTGCCAAACGCTGTAATCCTCTGGACACTGCCTCACCTCTGCAGCTCCACCGGCCTCTTCAGAGACGTTCACCGCTCAGGCCTAACGTGGAATGACAGCTGGACACGTTAACATGCACAAAAAAACATACGCTTGACTTCTGTTGTTGTTTTTATTTATTTTATTTAATTTAATTTAATTTAATTTAATTTAATTTAATTTAATTTAATTTAATTTAATTTAATTTAATTTAATTTAATTTAATTTAATTTAATTTAATTTAATTTAATTTAATTTAATTTAATTTAATTTAATTTAATACATTTTTTTCATTTTTTTATTTTTTATTTATTTTTTTATTTTATTTTATTTTATTTTATTTTATTTTATTTCATTGTTCATTTCAATTGTGCTCATACGCAATACATTCAAACCAAGAAAAATGCACCACCACAATTGAAAAGGAGCAGAGAGAAGAAAAAAGACTTATAAATGTCTGCCCCTTTTCTAAAACACCATTCAACTGAAATACAAGATGGTCTTATAACAAAATGTGTTCTAAGTTTTTTTTTACAATAACATGCAGTTTTTTTAATGATTTTATTATTGTTGATTTTTTTGCACATATGATTTTATTGTTGTAGCTTTAAATTGTTTCTTAAACCAATAGACATTTGAGGAGGTTTTTAAATGGCACACAGCAAAAAATGTAGATCTAGTCTAGTTTAAAATGACTTGAATTTATAATTTTCATCTGGATTTGAGAAGATTTGACTCATTTAGATTTAATTGCTGATGTGCCCCAGAATATTTCACTGGTTTCAAGGTATTTATGAGCAATAATTGCAATAATTTACCTTAAAATAAGAAAATAAATTCGCCAATGGGGTAAGTCAAATTATCTTAACCCACTGGCAGATAATTTGGCTTGAAATATGAGGAAATGTATGGAAACAAGTCAGAAACGGTTTGAAAAAGGTAAAATAATCTAGTTCCGGCAAATAAATAGTGTTAACAAATCTTAACTGGTCAAAACGTCTTAAGATTAATATCCGTAAATCAAGGCATTTAAACTCATCCAGAATTCCTTTTTGCAGTGCATGTACACAATGAAATCCGATGTGATTAATCTGATTTATTCCTCATCTTTCGCCTGTGCGTAGGGCTGGCCGCTGGACGAGTTTGGGAAAAACATCTGCGGCAACGGCGTCAGAGCGGCCTCTCACTCAGAAGGTACACGGTTTGACTCTGGGGCTGGGCGGAGTCTACGGCTGCACAATATATCGCAAAAGTATCGATACTGTCTGACGCAATAACGATATCGCGGCAAACAAAATATATCGCAGTGACGCCAAAGTCTTCATCTGATAGAAATGTTCTGTCTTCTGAATTAATGAACAGACAAATGGCATCAAAAATAAGGCTGCAACAATTAGTAGAATTATCGTGATTTGCAAAGACAGTGACGTTCTTAAAGAAAAATGGCAAAAAATAATAGACCATTTCTGATTGTCCTCAGTTCTACACTTTATTCATAAATATTCTCTCTCTAGAAGCTTCATTCACAATATTTCAACATTTATTTGGTTAAAAATGTTAATTTATTTTAATTCTAAATCTACTATACAAATAATCTCTGACTAGTTGACGACTAAAATACTTGTTAGTTTCAGTCTTAGTCAAAAAATGTATTTAAATATCACAATAATATCGATATCGCAGATCTTAATAGCCGTATCACAATAGTGGAGTCTTTCTGATTGGAGTTTTCATGTTTGGGGTGGTTTGCCCCATCATCCTTAAAGTGCGTATGACAGGTTTTTATAATTTTCTAATTTTGACTTTATTTACTGTATTTATACCTGTTGTAAATATAAATTATAGTTTTACACCAATCAAGTCGTTTGTGGAGAAAAATCTGGAGAAAGTTACAGGAAGTAAATAGATGGATGACATCACACTGGGGAGACAAAGGATTTGCATAATAGACACAAATAAAGCTCGTTTTTTGACCCTTTAAACAGTAATTCAACAAAATAAAGTTAATCACATGTATTTTTATTTGTCAAATAAAAACACATGTGATTAACTTTATTTTGTGACATTAGATGTGTTTTCCCCCCGTGTACAGGATGGTGATTTCATCATTTACGAAATACAAAACTTTACAAATTGCTAAACCGGGATCAAATATGTAAAGGATTTTAGCAAACTATGAAATACATTTATCTTCAGTGTGTTTTAGTCTAATGAGGAGCCCAACTTACATTACCCAACTTTTCTCTTATCATTTCTAAATTTTAGTTTTCTTCCCCAGAAAGTTTTGTAAAAGTGACAAAAATTGGACCGTTACACGCTGTCCTCATCTAATTATAAAATATTGTTGTACGTGTAAGAAAGAGCCACCTGAAGCTAGGGCTGTAATCCTTAAGTCATTTAGACGATTGATCAGTTGATGGTGTTGAAGTCGACTAATTATTTTATTTACATTAAAATGATATGTATGGCAAAAACGAGAAGATATGGAGTGAGTTAGCTGAAGATTTTGGAATGAATCATGATTTAAATCTAGCATAAATACCCTGCTTGTCCTTGTACTTTTCTGTATAAAGAGTTGTTTGTGCATGTGTGGTGTTTTGAGTGCAGTTTGGGTCAGATACATGGAGATACTTTATAGTTTTGAGAGTTTTTGGACGACTAATTGGAAATGCCCATTTTTAGGCAACTAATTGGTCAAAAGGGCAGGTCTTTAGTCAACCAGGAATTTCTTTAGTCGACCACAGCCCTCGATGAGACTCTTTGGGATGAAAGCTGAAGTGGTCCACCGTGCTCCACTTTTGTGTCTGAAAGAAAACAGGTCTAATTAAAGCTGTGCTGGTGACAAAAGCTCTGCATGTATATTCATGTGTGCCACAGGGTTTGTGCGAGCTGGTAAGTACTTAGTTATAGATTTAAATACCAACAATATCGTTGAATTGTTTGAAAATCAGACACTCCAGCCTTGAACATGCATAAGCCTAAACTAATCCTCCTGCCAGGTGCCATAAAGACCAGGCTGACGATAAACCACAGACTGTAAAGACAATCTATGCCATAAAACACATATTTACATCAAGGAACCATTCACACAATCACACTGGAGTCAGGGTTGAGTTAAGTTGCCCAAGGACACAACGACAGCATGCATGAGGCTGGGATTTAAGCGCTCCACTTCACAGACGGCTCATTACTCATGGCTGATTAGCCCCGAGCCCCAGTTCAAACATTTAGTATCATAGTTTTTCTGAATCCCTTGGGAAAACGAATGAAAATTTAACTTCCAGCACCAAACGATGGGCGGACACTGAGCTCCATTTAGGGGCGTGACGATAACATCAATATATCGCTTTAAAGGTCCCATAACATGCAAAATCGACTTTTCAGAGGTTTGAACCTTCCTACAGTGCTATTTGGGCCTCGTATGTTGTGCCCAAAGTGTTTTTTTGATTGATTCCCTCATGTTTTCTCTAGAGAACTGTCTTTTCCGTCCCCCTCGGCTGAGCAGCAGACGGGGGCTCCTCACAAGGATGACGCGGTGTTTAAGCCACGCCTCCAGGAAGCGCGCAGCCGCAGAATAAAAACAGCTAATGCTAATGCTACACAGTAATTACACGATGGATACGACAGATCGAAGAGTTAGCTTGTTATTTACCAAACGGCAGAGTCCGTCGTCGAGGTCCTGGAGCACGTCAAACTCCAGGTCAGATCCAGGACGTAGGACTCAGCACGACGCACCGTCAGGACGGATAAAATGTTTATTCAGTGTTTGTGTATCGCTGTTTACCGGAGCACACGGCGCATGCGCACTATCTCCGCTCTAGGCTTCGGCACGAGTTGGGCGGGGGAGCTGCGCGGGTTGGGCGGGGGAGGCAGCCTGCTCTCTGTTCGGGGGGGTCAGATCTCAGAGTGAGCCGTTTGCTTTTGCAAGGAGGGGGGCCAGTCCAACAAATGGGTGTTTTTTTGAAACTGTTATGTTATGGATATTACACAACGCAAAAATTTATCAACAAAGCCCTTAGAATAGACTGTGTAAAGGGGAAAATAGCAGAATATGGGACCTTTAAACCTCTGTGAAATATGTACTGCCATAAAATATATCTATTGTGATGAATCATACTTAGTCCATCAGTGAAGGCATGGAACGTAAGTGGTGTTGTGACCAGTAGATATTCAGTTATATTTTTGTTGTTGTTGCTTTATTGCCTGTAATTTATTCTATGGTTTTATTTCTTGCTTTGAGTGGCTGATTATGTGCTGATCCTAAAGTGGATTGGATTCATCATGCACTAGACTTAATAGAGGTTATACAGAGACATTCTTTTATTTGAAAAATGCTCCTCAACATTTCGACTGAATGGCAGAAATATAGGCAGCACAAACTGATCAAATGTGTTTCTTTGCCTTTTTTGGGCCTAATTTTTGTCCGTGGAGCTTTTGTTTTGCTCAAATCAACTTTATACAGTAAAAAAGTAGTTTCTCATTGTTGCTCTGACTGTGTAGAGCTTGTGCTAGCTTGTTTACTTACAACCAGTGGAGATAAAGGACACTTCAACTGCCTCACACCCATGAATTTTCTCCACACTTGGACTCAGAAACATTTTATTTAAGGACAGAAAGGTAATGTGTCCAAAGGTACAGTCTGTATCTGTGATAAATGTGAGCGTAGCTGCAGTGTTCCTTTTGTTCATCTGGTTTTCTTCAACCATTCACTCGTTTTTCTTGATATTTAACAGGGTTATCGACTTCTATATCAGAGATGAGCAGCTTTTTCACATTTTAGTTTGTGTTTTAAGTTTTTACAGGAGAAAACGTCATAACCTCATGTTTTTGATGTGTTTTTGCCACTCGCTGCTATAATTCAGAATGTTTTTATGTCATCTGCGGAACCTCTATTTCGGCATTTTTTATTATAACATCAAACATCATATTGTGGATGCATAAAATTGATCTTTGCTGGGAAAATTGTCTTCTGCATTTGAGTCTATACCTTCAAAGCTGCTGTGGAAACCTGTCAGGAGCAGCTGGCAACCCATCTGCAGATCTTAAATGGAGGTTTTTGCCGAGTGCGCTCCACCGGGATTGAGGGATGGGTCAAACGCAGAGGACACGTTTTCCTAAGAGCACAATCTGAACCGTCATTTCGTACGTTTGCCGACGAAGCACTGAGCTGTGACTTGGCGCGTTTGAGTCACTGACTGATTCACCGTTCGATAAACTCCTGAATTAATCCAGTGACATAAGCCTCACGGCCAGTTGTCAACAGGATTAGAGAGCGCTGAGGGGAGGAGAATCCTGGGGACGACCTAACAAGAAATCAAACTGGCCTGGATCTGCACAGGTCTGTGACAAGTTAGCCTCAAACTCCAACGTCACATCGTACACACTTCTGTTCAATTAGTAGTAGTTGTATCTTTAGATGTGGACAAACCAGTGGTGCAAAGTAAGAAAGTACAAAAGTGAAAATACCGTACTTAAGTAAAATGTTTAGCAGAATCCGTACTTTCTCCTCAACTGCATTTTTGAACTGGACTGAAAAGTAGAAAGTGCTTTTTTTATTCATGTTATGTTCATGGTCACATTTGTCCAAAGGTTCGAGTTCAGGTCCAAGCTTTGAGCAAACAAAAATATACACCTAAGAGTCACTGGAAGGGGTGCACGGTGGCAGAGCGGCTAGAGCTTCTGCCTCTCAATAAGGAGATCGTGGGTTTGAATCCTGGACCACCCCAACATCACACGATCTAAAGACATGACTGTGTAGGTTAATTGATAACTCTAAATTGCCCATAGTGAATGAATGTGAGAGTGAATGGTTGTCTGTCCTTGTCTCTGTCTCTCTGTGTCAGCTGTGATGAGTTGGCCACTGTCCAGGGTGTACCCCGCCTAATGCCCAAAGTCACTGGGATAGGCTCCAGTCACCCGCGACCCCTAACGGGAATAAGCGGTAGAAAATGAATGAATGAATGAGTCACTGGAAAAGTTATGAAATTGATTGGAGTTGCTACTGTTGACCAAAGATCAGCACAGTTCTTTATCCAAATCACCACATTCAACCCTTTAAAAGTTTTCAAAATCTGAGTGGAATGGTTTTACTTTTTACTCTTAAAGCACCTTTTTAAACGAGTATTTCAAAATGTAGTAAAAATTTTTATTTAGGTGATACTTTCCCTTGACCAATTTCTTTGAAAATGTAGCTGTCCTTTTACTGGGACATACAGTATTGATCCATAAGGATAATTACTTAGACCTGTTCAATTGTACAATTAAAATTGTATAATATTTTAATACTAGTAAACAAAAAATGTAAAAGTTTTACAATCTGATTCATCAGTAAAAAATAAAGGCACCGAGCCAAAGTCTACTCACATTCAGGGTGTGTTCACACTTGGGTTCGATTTTGATTTGGTGAGTGGGCACACCTATTTCAATGGAACTGTTGCACAAATAGTATAAACAAAAACTGATTTAAAAAAAAAGTACAATATAAGATAAAGGTATTAATGTGCAGGATATGCCCTCAGATAACACATGGATTAAGTACAATAAAAACATGTAATAAAGAGGGTATGTGTTAATCACAGGGTCAGTGTGACATTTGTTAAATTCTTTTTTTAAGCCTGTTTGTCAAAGCTGCTGTTATAATCTTCACTTAAGCTCCTTCTCATTTGCCTGGTCACATTGCTTTGATTGTATTTGTTTTCTCTTGCGTTTAAATGATCTTTACACTGCCTCTGTGCTTCTTCTGTCGACCGATCAATAGACGACATCTACACAGCATCTACACAGCAGAACAGTGCCATGTGTAACTTCACCATCTGGTTTTCTCTGCCTGTAATTTGTCGAATTAAAGGCCCTGTACCTGATTTGTATTTACTCTAGTTAAGATAAATCCTCTTTACATCACACATTGTTTGTCAGGGGCAACTTTATGGAAAGGCGTTTGGTTTGTAATGTAGAATCTGTGCATATTATAAATTCACAAGTCGAGAAGAACTAGTGCAGAAGCGTTTACCAGGGTCACCTCTTTTCGGCCAATCAGGCATATTATACACTATGAATCATGGGAAAATAACTGCTTGACTCTATCCCAGACATATGATTCTCTGGCATGATGCAGTTTCAAGTGCTAAAAGCTCATAGTGAGGAGAGTTAGAGGAACTATATGGAAACAACTGCATAAGATTATAGTTAGTCATTTTTGAGTCATGTGCAATATTGACCTTATTCTGCCCCGCCCACTTTTGCCATTTTTTGCACTTTTATTGTAAATGCACCCCCGTTTTACGAGAACACCGTTAAATCTAATGACGAACGAGGGAAAAGTCTCGCCGCTAAAATGTTACATAAAGTAGGTTGATTTGTGTAAAATGTTTAATAAACACGAGCAACAACAAGTCACAACGCACTGATTTCCTGGTCAGTCTGAAAACGGCTTTTTAGTCCATGTAGAACTTATTTTCTGTTGAGCTCGTCTGCTCCGTGTAAACTACAACGGAAACAAGACAGCGGCGCGTAAGGCAACTTCCGGAATAAGGTGAATTGAGTGAAAGGAAGGACTATGTGGGCGGGGCTAACTGTTCAAACAAAAACATGTTCCTGTCTCATGGTTCCAAATCAGGTACAGGCCCTTTAACTAAATTACAGGCGCTCACTTCTCCAAAGATCTGACCTAACAGGATCAAACTCTTTGTCTCCATTGATTTATTTGTTGCTGTGGAAGATTCCAGGCAAAGCAATAACATCTCCATGAAAGAAAGAAAAGTTACAGACACAATTACCTTTATAAACTTAGACCCACTTCTTTGTATTTATCAACTCAATAACCATTTGAAATGTATAAATGGGCAAATTAAAACCAAACCTCATATAGACAGTTAAAGTGCGTATGACAGGTTTTTATGATTTTCTAATTTTGACTTTATTCAGTGTATTAATACTTGTTGTAAATATATATTATTACAGGAAGTAAACAAACTGATCACATCACACTGGGGAGACAAACTTTATACATGATTTACATAAAATAAACTACTTTTTTGACCATTTAAACATGAATTCAACTAAATAAATAAGTTCAAATATATTTTTATTTGTCAGGTAAAAGAACTGATGACATTAGATGAGTTTTAGCCCAGTTTGCTATGGTAATTTGCTATGGTGCGGTCGCCATGGTAATTTCCTAGTGTGATGTCATTATTTACAACCAGGAAGTGAAATTAAAACTTATAAAACTGCTAAACCTGGATAACATTTGTAAAGAATTTTAGCAAAACTTGAAATATATTTATTTTATATATATATGCATTTTAGGTAAATGAGTGGTCCGACCTGTCATGGGCCCTTTAAAGCCATTGCACCTTTTTTTTACTGTTTTGAAACATGAAAAACAAAACTAGTTCATGTTAAAGTCTTTACATCAGTCACATGTATAGCTCACTTCACTCCTAATGCAGTCCCAGCATCCTAAATATTCACCGCCATGAGTTTCTAAGTACTTTTCATACCTTTCATTCAAACATTAGCATGCTAACGGTGCACTTGCTGCTTCTCGTTGAATAAAACACTTCATAAATAAGTGCAGAGCAAGCGTTGTGGTCTCATTTTCACTGTAATGTATTTTACTGTAGCTATTATGTTCTGGGGCAACTGTCTTTTTACAAAATTGGGTCCATGAACTAGCTCTGTTTTTCACATTGCAAAACAGTAAAAATCAGGTACTTTCTGGAGGGCGGCCCTTTAATTTAGTACGGTAGTATTGTTAATCCAGTTAAAAAAAGACCATTAATCCAAGTGCGTTTGGAAACCTATATCCGGATTACTGTATGCAAATCAGGCACCGCTGGACACGTGACGGCTTTCTGTGAATGAGAGCTCACAGCCCTGTTTACATTTGGGATCTGCACTCTTATGTCTTTACCATGTTTACTCTGCTTAATCTGACTTGTCATTTCTCAGCGCTGTGTGGAAGAACAATGCACAGAAGGATCGATGTAATGCCTCATTTGAGTGATCCTGGTAGACAGGTTTCAAAGACATTTCGACAAGATTTTTGAAACTGAGACGTTTGCCATCTGGAAATTATTTTCAATCCGAGGGTCCTGGACAGAGAAGCTAGACCTTGAGATTGAAAATGACTATACCTTCAGATTGAAAATGACTTTCAGAAACACTGTCCAGATGATAACCTTTAAAACTTCCAATGGACGTGCAGAAGATTGTGAGGGGATGAAAAGCTCTCAAATAGGAACTAAGGCCGTCCTCTGCATTTTGATGTCAAGAATTCAGTCTCAACACGTTTGCAAGAACTACAAATTCACAATCATGACAATTTATTAATCTTTTTATCATAAAGATAGTTCCATATTTATTCTGATCACAATAATTCAAACACTAAAATTTGCTATCATGACTTCCCTAACAGTGACAATATCAAAGTAGCTGAGCATGGATTCAGATTTACTTTTTAGTCTTCAATGTTATTACTGTTTATTTTATTGCTTTATTTTACAGATTCTTTTATGGGGCAGAGGGGAATGAAGGCCAAAAGACCATAAACCCGCATATTTATGATTAGTTATGTTTATGTTTATGCTGTGGTTCCTCTGAAAAAAGATGAAATAATGCATGAATTCTAAAGAAGAGGACATGTTTGAGAACCATAAAGCCCAGACTAGCGTTTCCACCTTTAAGCCAAACGATGAATATGTTTAAGTGTTCTGTTCACTGTTGAATTCGGGCACAAGTCAGAAGCTCGAAGGAGTCACAGAAAGGACAAATACCTGGGCGGACCTGGATGGATCAAAGTGAAGCTGGAGGCTTTGAACTGTGAGACACTTTTCAAACTTAGTCAAACTCAGCACTAAAGTTTGTGCAAAATGGTTGCAGTCACTGGTGTACTTTCTGACAGTCTACAAGGGCTGAAAGATGTTTTACATGATCTACTTTAGCAATGTTCATTTTGTCTGATATATCCTCAAAGTTAGGTTCTTTTTAAAGACAATAAGTTGTGACACAATTACCTTGTTGACATGTTTCTGCTGCTATCTGCGAGCCATCTTCACAACTGTCATCTCTCTGTGGTCTCTGGAGTAGCGTGTACAGATTACACAATGTCAGGTTGTTGTTGTTTTTTCAGCTTGTTTAAAATGAATGAGATATAATGTTTACATAAATACCATGCTGTGTCTTTTGAGCCCATCACCCCGGTGCTAGAGTGTCTTCTCTGGCTTCCTGTTCAGAATCACATTTAAAATCTTCCTCTTGATAAAGCCATAAATGATATGGCCCCATCCGACCTCAAAGATGTGATAGAAGCATACCATCTGAACAGAGCACTTTGCTCTGAAAATGCTGGGCTATTATTGGTCCCTCGAGTCTCTAAAAGCAGTAGGAGGTACAGCGTTTAGCTACCAAGCTCCTGCTCCTGTACATTTAAGACCAGGCTCAAAATGTTCCTCTTTGAAATAGCTTATGGTCAGACCAGCCAGGAACAGAAATAAAAACCGAGAGTTTTAGTTACGCCGCCTTAGGAGCCACTCTGCTGGGGGAAGTATGGAGCTGGAACACTGTCCTCTGGTTCTTCTACTTTCCCATTAACATTATTTACGATTTTAGTTCAGCTCCAGTCTGTTCATTGCTGTTCACATGTTTTACACTAGATGAACTGCTCCTCATCTGCCTGGAGGAACTCTCCCCACACCAGATGAGCCACCTTTCTTCCTCTTGAGTGGTTCTGGCTCCACAGTCCACATCTGCAGTCTTTCCGTCTGTGGCAGAAGGATCTCTCCTTCACTGTGGTTCTCTCAGAGGTTTTCCTTTTTCCCACAGGGTTTTTTATAGTTTTACTTTGCCGAGAAGGAGGGTCAAGGACAGGGGCTGCTTTAGGGATGGTTACGTCCCTAACAGCATCCTGTCAGAGCTACTTCCAGTAATTTTAAACTTTTATTTTTCATCACAAACTGCAACTATAGTTATATAAAACTATGAATCATACATGGGCAATTCTACCAAAAGACGTAGGCTATTAATAATGAGGAAAAAACGTGAGAAACTGTCATATGCCCTGCAAGCAAAATAGACGCAAATGCTTTTGTCTGTTTGCCTTGTTTTTCCATCTCTTCTGGCAAATGTGGAGCTGTTTAAATTTTGCCTTTCATTTAGCGTGTCTGTCAAACCGAAACTGTTGAAAATTGCAGAGCTCAAACTCCGGAGACGCTCAGCAGCACTTCTCCTTCTGCTCCAGGTCATGCATTATTAAACAGCACCAGCAGCAGCAGCGGCAGCAGCAGCGGCAGGTTACAGTCCACGTTACGCACAACTCGCGAAGGAACAAGACGAGAACGCGAGAGAGAGAGAGAAAGCAGCCTTCTTGTTTTGGCACCGCGCGCATCTCCGTGCCAAGAGCGCGCACAAACCGCCACAAGGAGGAGCGCACGGGAGAGAGGAAGCCACACACACACGGACCCAACACGCGCAGCATCGCATCACGGAGCGCACGCTGGATTGAAATTACGCCGGCTCTGGGTCCAGAAACGCGCCGAGCAAACATGCAGTGAGCGGCGGGAGAAGACTGACGCTGAACCAAAGAGAAAGTAACGGGACATTGCCCAAAAAATAAAGCAAGAAAAACCGCTTCGTAACAAGTCGTTTTAACAGCAAAAACCGACATGAACACGAACGATGCCAAGGAGTATCTGGCGCGACGGGAGATTCCACAACTGTTCGAGGTAACGCGGACGTTTTGGACTTTGTGTGACACGATTTTAACCCGTGTTTTCTTGGTGACTGGTTTGTGGACAGGAAAGAACATGCGTGACTGCGTGAATTGCCGGTGTACAGATGCAAAACTATGATGGTTTGAAAAGATAAGATGGAAACGCGTCTTGTCTCTGCTATTCAGGACATTAAAGCATTAAAAACCTTAATTATTTCCCGCATTAAGCTTATATTTAGATGAAAACACATTGGTAACACGTTCAGATCGCTTTTCTTGTACACATTGCAAGAAATTTAAAGTCATTTTTCGATCTTCGGACACTGCTTTTGTTTGTTTTACGCATAAATATGTAATGATTCACTGGTCCAAACGTGGGGCTGAGCTGAGTGACTTATAAAGCGCGGATGCTCAAAGGTTGTGACTGAAGTCTTAAAGCAGGAAGAAGCCTTCTCCTATCTCCTTTTGCATCAGGGGAAACCGGTGCACGCTGGTGTGTTTGTGTTCGCGCAAAGACAGCGGCAGTTCGGCGCAATTAAGGCGTTCGACTTGGCACAGTTTGTCGAGTTTTGGCGTTGCTTGTTGAGATTTCTGCTCAGTAATGACTTCAAATCAGTCGGCATTCTGGTTTAGAGCTGGAAATGTTAGAGTTTTAGTCCTGATTAGAGCTGCCCCTGATTTTGTCTGGGTTTAGGCCTGATTTTGGTTCGGATCTGGTTTATCCTGCATGGTTTCCTGCTTGATTAGTTGGTAATCCTTTATGTGTCATGCTTTATTAGAAGATGCAAATTAGACTGGGTGATATGCCAAAAGTGTAGGTATATCACTTTTTTTTCTTTGCACCAGATATTCGATTTTATCATGATTCAGAGGTAGATGATATTGATAAAAGTGAATATCTCAATATTTTTTGGAGCATCGCAACAACAATATTTGGGCGATATCATGTCAATCCAACAGAAATGTGTTAATACATGTCTTTAAACGTATTAGTTAAGGTTCAATGATCAGAAAAATGTGAAATATCTGTGCATTTTATCCCAAACGCTTATTTTTTGTAGTATAAATGCATGCATCGGTAAGGGCTGTTTCAAATTGTGATTTAATTAATGCTCTATTCACTTCAAAAACAAATTAAAAATCAATCGCCTTCTGTTCAAAATTACATGTGCGCTTGGAGCAAAGATTCTTTTTATTGGCCTCAGGAAAGCTTGAACAAAGACTTCATGAAGAATGAAGGCTGCACTACTTGGGAAAAATATTGAATTGAGTTTTTTGTGTGATTGTAATTAGTTTGGATTTTATGTTTTTATAAAAAGATTCTGTTCAAAGTTCATATTTTAATCAACAAGAAGACCATGAACTGACAAACTAAAAGAATCAGATCTAAACTACAATATTAGCTGAATAAAACCTGATATTTTGTTGTTTATGGAGGAAATTATGGGACTTCAAATACTGCAGAATTTAGCCTGATTTGCTAAATTCAATTCAATTAATTGTTTAGCCCTAGTTATTACTGTTTTGTTCATGTTATATTAAGGCTAATTAAGTTATAAAATGGTGTTGTACCTTTGAACATGTCAACGTGTCAAAACTTGGCTACTAAAATGTATTTGATCTACACTATATAGAGAAATAATTGTGATTTCAATTCAAGCCAAATCATCGCAGTTATAGTTTCCTTCACACTCAAACAGAATTTGTTTTGATCATAATCGCTATATTCCTTCTTATTTGGCACATCTCTCAAACAACAGTTGCGGCGTCTCCCCCAAAGACAGAGTAAATTCGCTCTACGCACGGCACACATTCATTTGCATAAAAATTTTCGAAAATAAACATTAGTATCTCTCGATCTTAACACACAAAGCAGGTGCTAAGAAAAGCAGAGGCGTCTCATCCCGGCTTATCCTCCTAATTAGACTCACGAGCCTAATTGCCGATATTGTTTATGTATTCCCACAATCTCCCTGTTTATTCACAGCAGCCAGGGATGAAGTGACAATGACATTTTCCCTGTAATTGCTTCTCGTAAAAGTGCATAAGTCGGCTAAACGCGCATTAGCTTTGTGCGATAGCGTCCCGCGGGAGAGGATTGTTCATTGCATTAAGGATTGTAGAGCAAATGTCAAAATAACATGGACTGAAATAAGTGAAAATTTGGCAGGAAGTCTGTTCACATTTATCTTGACGGGGCAGCCGCTGACTTGGTTTATTTACGAGGCCGGGTCTGAAATGGTAAAGCGTTTAAGGACAAAATGAGATGTTTGGATTTCAGGTGGAGCGACGCCAAGACGACCAAATCACTGTGTTTTTCCACTTCGCCTCGTTAGGGCACGAAAAGAGCGGCACTCGTCAACTTGTTGATTGGAAACTGAGCTAATCAGCAGTTTGAAGGGTTTTGTGCAAGATCAGAACAGTATATACTAAAATCCTGCTGTGTTTTCATAACACAACTGCAACTATTAATTGGAATTATCATGACTATTAGACTTAATTAATCATACTTACACTTACTGATATCATACTACAATAGTCATGCATAATAATCGTGGACTATTTCGATTCTAAAACGCATGACACATGATAAAAGTAGGGCTGTAGTCGACTAAAGAAATAAGAGATTCTGAAGACCTGCCCTATCGACCGATTAATCGACTAAAAGGGGTGTGGCAAAATTATAAAGTATCTCTCTGTATCTGACCCAAACAGCACCAAAAAAAACAACTGCACAAGAGTTCATGCAAAAAAATGACAATTTATACAGAAAAGTTCTAGGATCTTGGAGACATATAAATTAGATTAAACTCATGATTCACTCCAAAACCTTTTACTAACTCACTCTAGGGCTGTATTTTGCCCCTGGTGGTAGTGCAACACTGGCGTTAATGATGACGTTTTGCACCAGAGCAAACGGTGACGTCATGGGGAGTGGATTACTATCGTCATATGGACCAGACAATCCTAATAAAACATCCTTAATGGGCACAAAGAACCAAAACGATACATCACAGAATAATGACTATAGTCCAATAAGATCGTTTGCTGTAAATATCTGTAGCTGTATCTGTTGCACTTTTGCGCAAAACTGTATAGGTCTGCTTCAAATGTCGAAAACATCATGTTGAACCTGCATTAAATTATGAACTGATCGGTGTCAAACTAAAACACCTCAGTCCCCTGTCCCGCTCGTGTCCAGTGGAACAGTGTATACATAGAGCTGTGTGTGTGTCTGTCTGTCTGTGTGTCTGTCTGTGTGTCTGTCTGTGTGTCTGTCTGTGTGTCTGTCTGTGTGTCTGTCTGTGTGTCTGTGTGTCTGTGTGTCTGTGTCTGTGTCTGTGTGTGTGTCTGTGTCTGTGTCTGTCTGTGTGTGTCTGTCTGTGTGTGTGTCTGTGTGTGTGTCTGTCTGTGTGTCTGAGTCTGATCACTCTCGCTGCATGAAGACCGGACCAGAACTAACTTTATGAATGAATGCTGTGAGAGGTGCGTCATATCTGTCGATGCGCGGCGGCAACGCAGCAAAACAAAACAAAAAAAACATGGGGCTCTGAGAGGACAGACGCGGAGTGGCACTCAGGGCCGGTAGGAGCGGTCAGAGAGGCTTCAGAGCGGTGGTCACTGCACTGGTCTCTGTGGCTTCTGGACACACCTCTGGTTTGATCACAGCTGCAGCTGAACAGCTTATGTTTACATCGTGGGGCTTCAGAGCTGTTTTATTGTCCCGTATATGAGTCCCTCTCGTTCTTTGACAAGTGTCTCCTGTGAAGCGTGGCTTCTTTCTTTGCCTGGATGTGCCCTGGATGTAAACATCTCCTGCAGTGACGGCCTTTCAGATGCCACAGTCCTCAGTCATTGGTTCAAAGGCGTTCACCATATATGGACTGTCACCTCCCCCTCCAGCAGCCTCTTCCCGCGAGTGTTAACCACCGTGAAAATAGCAAAAGCCTGACCTGGAACCGCCCCCTGGTCATAGCGCTGATTCTAGAGGCAAAATATGGCCCCAAATCTTGACTTTTTCAATATTTCTGTCGTATAAATCCTTTTAAATTCAAATAAAATAATTAGTCAACTAATAAAAATGTTGGTCGACTAAAACACCATCGACCTATTGATCAACTAAACGACTAAAATACTACAGCCCTAGGTAAAAAACAGCACCATTGTTTGATTAAAATGTCAAAAATAAATAAAGAAATAGTTCAGAAGTACAGATTTTCATCAATGATACAATTTATTTGTAGATACTCTCGAGCTAAAAGCTTTGAGTCTCTGTATTTCAGCATTTATTTGGTTATAAATGTGTATGTTAGTAAGTCTCAGTATACAGTACAAATAATCGTTTGACTAGTCGACTACTGAAATAAGCCCTAGTTATCAATACTGTGCCTGTGGTAAACATATTATTCTTTTAATGAGTGATTGTCAAACAGTGGGGCAGGCTCTTTCTGGTAGAATACAGATTCCTGCGCAGTTTTAGTTTTTGTTTAGTTTAATGTGAGTTTGTTCCGATCTGTGAACCAGCAACAGAACTATTTATTTGGTTTGGTCTTTAGAGCTTTAGAGTTTTAAAGCTGGGGTACTTCATTTTCACAAGCCAAAATCAAAGACATCTATTAAACCCTCAAACCCTTTGGCACAACGTTAATATCCACAAGTATTCATTTTTCATTCCGTTTCTTTCAGACAGATCAGAGCACTGCTTTCAGACATAAATAATATTATTATTATTAGATAAAGACGGAGCACAGCTGTCTCACTTTTGTCACAAAGTGTTGCTTTCAAAAGATGCTCTGGGGAAAAAACACAAAATTTACTGAGTCGAAGATCCCAGCTTTAAGACGGCAACGATTCATGAACTAATCATAATCAAATATACAAAACTATCGTCTTTTGATCATCGCAATCGATATCTGGATTAAACAAACTTCATAACACACCTATGAAAAGAGGATTTTATAACAAAGACAGCTGCTTCATTAAATCAAAATGTCAAAACAATTTCTGATTTCTGCAATTTTCCACAATATATTATAATATTCTTCATCCAAGTCTTCAGTCACCACATTTCAATCTTTATTTGGTTGATAATGGCGTTATCCTAATGTATGTATAATGTAGTCCTAATATACAATAGAAATGATCATTTAAGGGTCAACTGCTAAAATAATTAATAATAAAATAGTTCATAGCAGCCCATGGTTAAATGCTAATAAGAATCAAATCAAATCAAATCCATTTATTTTTATAATGCCCAAAATCACAGCAACAGTTGCCTCGATGGGCCACAGGTAAAAGCAGTTCAGATAACTGTCCCAGAATGCCCCTGTCCTTTGACCCTCCTTCGCGGCGAGGAAAAACTACAAAAAACCCCACGGGAAAAGAATGCCCCTGTCCTTTGACCCTCCTTCGCGGCGAGGAAAAACTACAAAAAAACCCCATGGGAAAAAGTAGAAACCTCGGGGAGAACCACAGTGAAGGAGAGATCCTACTCCCACGGACGGACAGGCTGCAGATGAACTAGGACTGACATCCACTTGGACTGTGGAGCCAGAACCACTCAAGAGGGAGGAGGCTTTAAAGAGTTCCTCCAGGCGGACGAGGAGCAGTCCACCAGTGTAGAGAGATCCTCCAGCAGGAGATGAGGAACAGTTCATCTAAAGTAGATGGAGTTCGTCCAGGCAGACGAGGTGTGGCTAATCCAGCTGTCCAGGCGGGTGGAGCATAGATCGTCCAGGGTAGAGATCGATCCTCCAGACAGATTGGGGTGGAGCAGCCGCCGCAGTGCCTGAAACAGTCTCCACTCCCCGGGGGAAGTGGAGAGAAAGAGAAACATGTGAACAGCAATGAACAGACTACAGTTGAAGAAATATTAATATTGTTGATAGGTAAAGTAAGAAGAACCAGAGGATAGTGTTCAAGCTGCCATACTTCCCCCAGCAGAGTTGCTCCAAGGGCAGCGTAGCTAAAAAATAATCAAACCAACAATCACACAGAGTTGAATACAAAAACTAAATGAGCTCTTCACAGGCCTGGAACAGATCAAGACCAGTCCAGGAATTTATCAGAGCCAAATCAGGTCTCGACTAAATCAGTTCCACATTGTCCAGGTTTTGCATTTCCACACACAGATATTTCCACACACAGATATTTCCACACACAGATATTTCCACACGCTGATTAAACTTCTGTGTTTCCAATTTGTCATTTCTCAGGCAGGAGCATATTTCCTCATGCCTCTGTCAGTGCGGCTGTGTTTACTGGAGAAACACAATGTCACAGTGAGACCAGAGTGTACCAAGAACATGCTTTTCTGTTGTGGCGATGAGACGGCGCGGTCCACAACCAAATATAGACCTGTAATTTTCCACAAAACCATGACCGAGCATTTGTTTACGGACATTTTCCCCCAAAATATCCAGCTCTCATTACTGCATACTTTTGTCCTTGGTATTCACTGTGTAATTGTGTGCTTTATGGTTCAGTTATCAGCCTGAAACATGCACTTTGGGATATTTTTGTGTAGTCACCTTAAAATAGACAGTATGAAAATGTTTGGAAGCTTAGGGGATGTAGCAATGTAGATAAGTTTAATGCCGTACTGTGGAACATTCCAGGGAACGGGCCAGGTTTACCGAAACAAGTGCGACTTAAAATATGCTTCTTTACCATCAGAAACTGCACATGTCGTTAAAGTGACATAAATGGTTTGGATGTGGAGGTTGAGTGAGTAGGTCAGGGGTGTCCAAACTTTTTTCATCGAGGGTCACATATTGAAATATAGACCAAGCGGAGGGCCACAAATGAATTGCGAAACGTTAAAAAAAGCTGCATTTATCTGATGTTTTAAGCGCTGCCACATCTACATTCAGTCTCAGTGCCTTAATATCAGGTCTGCCTTGCACCAAAATGTTAGTTATTTAGGTTGGAATTGTAGAAAATCTGAAATGTGCTGTAAATAGTACTTATCAGGACAGTGTGGGCTGGTTCACCAGGAAGACTAAGGGCCAAGAAAAATTGGTCTGAGGGCCGCATTTGGCCCCCGGGCCTGAGTTTGGACTTGCCTGGAGTAGAGGATGTGCAAATGGCCCTCTGCTGCTCCTTTGGGAGAACAGAAAAGTTATTATTTTAATTTTTTAATTGAGTTTTGAAACATTATTAACATACCATAACTCATAAAACATGAGTTTTTTTTCTCAAAAGAGAAAGAAAAAAAAAAAACCAAAATAAAAATGAAATTTCAACTAAAATTAAAAGTGCAGGTTTTTATTATTTTCTAATTATGACTTTATTCAGTGTATTGATACCACTTGTAAATATAAATTATAGTTTTACATCAATCAGGTCGCTGTTTGTGAAGAAAAGTTGAAAAATCTTTAACTTTATTGTAAAAAAAACCTTTGAAATATAGTTGAAAAATCTGTTGAAAATTACAGGAAATAAACAAATTGGTGACATCACACTGGGGAGACAGTTTATGCATAATTTACACACAAGAAACTACTTTTGTGACCCTTTAAACATTGATTCAACAAAATAATGGTGTTCACGAGTATTTTTGTTGCAGTGTACAGGATTTCCTAGTGTGATGTCATCATTTACAACCTAAAACCTAAAAAAAAAGCTAAACTGGAGTCAAATTTGTAAATATTTTAGCAGAATTGGAAATATATTTATCTTAACTGCATTTTAGGTAAATTAGTAGTCCACCCTGTCATAGGCACTTTAAGGCACGAGCAGTTCAAAGAATACAAAGAATACGTCCCATTTTGTCCAACGTCATCAAATTTGTCTATTTTATGTGGGTTTTTTTTCCATTTTTCTACTGTCTATTGTTATATCTGTCCAGACCTTTTACCTGCAGCCAAACACTCACTCCAAAGATCCATCTATTGTATCCACGGCAGGGGTTTTGAGGCCCTAATACATAGGTCTGAAAACAAGATTTAGATTCTGGATAAATGATAAATGGCAATTAAGACTAGAATATTCATAGCCAGACAACATTATGTTTTAATTATACAGCACATCAACATTTTAACTTGGGCTATTGGGAAAGTCCTGTCTGGAAAACCCAGAATGATATCTATTATCATATTTTCACACAGATGGACATCTGTCTGGTCACTGCGTTCATCTCCCAGAGTTCAGATGGGCGTGGCTGACAGGTGAATTGGCCAATCAGGGACAGGCATGGTCCGACCGTATCAAAACCAACCTGGCTGTTTATGACGAAAAAAAAAAGAAGGCAAACAACATCACAAGAACTGTCTGCAGAAGTAACGAGTGAAGCACTAAACTGAATTAAACCCATCTGATTGCACAGTTCTGTCTGAGTTTGACTCAGAGGCGTGACCAGACACACTCCGGTGGAAGAACTGTACATGTGTGCATTCTGGAGCCCGAGGGAAAGTCTGGTCGTGTCTGTCTCCGTAAATCATTTTAAACCTCCACTGCGCTGATTGTGAAGAAAATGCCTCCTGTGTAGGGATGAGGAAACCTGCAGGCGTTTAACACAAATAAAAGGATAGACAATTGAATTCATATTTTTAAAACCCATTATATTTTTCTTAATTTATTCCTTTTGTCAGCCATGTGATAAAAGGGAACGATCAAGCTTCTGAGCAGGTAAAACATAAAAGGAAAGGTGTTTCTCATTTATTTTGGGTCAAATCTACCAATCTGGGGGCAAAAAAAATAATTATTGGCCTATTTCATATGAACGTTTTTGTATTTATCAAGTCTCTCGATCTCATTTTAAGATATTTTGGCTTCAGCTTTGAAATTGCAATTGTCAACACATGCTCAGTCCATTCCTCCAACAGCAGCTTTAATCCTTTTCATGTTCACCCACAAAAAATCTAGGCCTAATTGGAAATCTGATTTTCCTTTGTAGAGATTGTTCCCCCTTGTAATTAGAGTAAATCAGACACAGGAGGCCAAAATTACAAAGTCTCACAGAGCTTCACAGACAGTCCAAGCATTTGTTTACACTCCAAAGCCCGGCACTTTAGGGAAAGTCAGCCGGAATGACACGGGGAGAACTTTTCATGTCTTAAAAACGACAATTTCAACAAAACACTACCCCACCTTTGACATTACAAATAATAAATCACTGGTTAAACGTGTCCTTATCACGCTCTTGTAATGACAAATGATAAATAACCATGAATCAGTCGAGATTCACAGTTAAACACCGTTAATACTGAATGGAAAACATGACTGCAGAGACCGTCTTCTGTAAACATGTTGATTTCTCTGCCTAATACTCCGCCGGACCCCCAGGACTTTGCCGTCGACGCACTCTTGGAAAATGTCCCGTCCGTGTTTTTATGGCGGCCTAAAAAACATGAGGAGCGTCACGTGTTCTGCCAAAACAACACCTGAGTGAACAGTTGCGGTTTTGGAAAACAGCAGATTTGAGTCATTTGGATTCCTGTGCCAAAAGTCCAACAGATTGTCGTGATTTCCCAGTGGCCCTCGGCAACACCAGCCGCGTTTGGACACGTTTGGTCGCTCCAAATGTCCCGTAATGTAGGCATGTGACGTGAACTGATTGTTTAAGGTGAGACGCTGCAGGTAAAAAAGTGATCAATTTGAAACTTCTCCTGTAGTTTACTCAGAGTTTATTACAAGTTTTTCATCATGTAATGTTTTCATGTAGAAAGAAGGCTTTTTATTGTGTAAAAATGGCCAAAATTGCACATTTTTGGTTCATAAAAATCTGGAAAAATTGACAGGTATACATGTGTCATTTCATTTTGTACAAATATTAGTTACAAAAAAAATACATACAGAGGGATGATTTACTTTTTGAGTAAACTAGATCTAACGGAAAACTGGCCTAAAAATTCAAATTTCGCTGCATTTTTTCGACTTAAAACTTAAATAAATCAGGCCTGGAATTAGATATAAAAAAATCCTTCCGTACGTTTTGTCAAAATCTTGTTCAGTTCAAGATTGTACAGTTCGATGTGAGTGGGATCTACTTTAAGGCTGATCTTTATGTCCTGAGGGGAGAGAAATGCATTTTAAGAAAACAGCCTTTGATTTTACAATGCCCTGTAGAAATCCATGGATAAAGTGGAATAAATGAAGTAATGAAACATTTTTAGGAACAGATTGGACAAGTTTGTTGTTTCCACTTGAAAGCGGACATGTTGAGAAAGCAAACTGACCAAAAAAAAGAAAAAAAAAAAAGGTTTTGCTTGTAGTGTCTCACCTTAAAGTAATTGTACAACGTCTCAGCTTTAGTTCTGCTCCAGTGTTTCCACAGTTATCATCAGTTAATGCACTTTTACGCTAAAAAACACAAACGCAATATGAATAAATAAATAAATAAGATAAGATAAGATAAGAGATCCTTTATTTGTCCCACAATGGGGAAATTCCACTGTTGCAACACACAGTTTAGGACAGGAATGAAAGAAATGGGCGCATGCAATAAAAATAGGATAAATAAACATGATACTAAAAATACAATATAAAGTATAAAGTGCACACTCTTATTTACAGTAAAATGGCAACTAATAAATAAAATGTTAGCTTTCAATAAATGTATCTTGACTAAGGACAGGACAATAATCAATAATATTCTTTATCGGGATAAAAAGTTGAGACAATGATCGTTCGTGGTACAATTTGTGTAATCGTGATAATCATGACTAAAATAATCTCCATTTTATTGTCAGATTGTGCTGAGAAAAGCTGCTAATGTTCTCTTCTTCTAGATTGGTATAAAGTATATTTTAATAATAAAACTTGTAACGTATTCATAATATTCACCTTTAAATATTACTACCAAACATTTTAAACAGCTAAACATAATCATTATAGGGATATTATCGTTAATCGCAATTATTTTGGCCCTGATAATCATGATACAAAATATCAATATTGGCCCATGTCATTACATAATTTTCCATGCAATTCTTTGATCTAAAACGTTATTAAAATTTTAAAAGTGTGCTTTGTCACTTTTGTGGTGTGGATCTGGCGCCTGCTTGTCTTCATGGAGGTTAAACATTTGCATTCGTACTGAGCGCCGTGGAGAGTAGAGAGTTGAATATTATGTTTAATGCCAAACGCAGGCAAATCTGAGTCGACGCCTTAAAAGAACCAGAGCAGCATCGAGAGGAACAATAACAAACAAAAATCTTTTATACTTCTATTTTTAAACTGATGGACATTTTTGAGCTTGATTTCATTCTCTCCAGAGCTCAAGTTGGTCCTGGTTTGACTCCTCCGTTTGGGCAGAACTAATTATATGTATAAAATCGAACTGCAAAGTAAGTCAATGTAATCCTTCATTGGTCCATCGTAGAAAAGGTCATCCAGACGCTGTTTTGAAAATCAAGACGTTTCAACTTCCATCCAGAAGTCATTGTCAATGGAAACGAAAATAACTTGTGGATGTTTGTCTATTTCTGACTTGGTTTGGTGGGAGGGCACCTGTGGTAAATATTTATCATAGTTTTACATCAGTCAAGATTCTGTTTGTGAGGAAATGCAGAGCTCTAAAACTGAATCCCTCTGTGATGTCATCAAAAAGTGACGTACCATTGAAAATACAGAGACAAATTACACACAACAGACACATCTTTCAGACAGTTTAAATCAGGGATGTCCAAACTTTTTCCACCGAGGGCCGCGTATCGAAACATAGACCAAGCGGAGGGCCACAAATCAATCGTGAAAGGTTAAAAAAAGCTGAATTTATCTGATGTTTAAGTGTCTCAGTTTCTTAATATCAGGTCTGTATTGCATCAAAATGTTCGTTCTTTAGGTTAGAATTGTAGAAAATGTATGTAAATGAAATTTGCTGTTTAAAGTACTTCTCAGGACATTATGGGCCAATTCACCAAGAAGCCTAAGGGCCAAGAAAAATGGGTCTGAGGGCCACATTTGGCCCCCGGGCCTTAGTTTGGACATGCCTGGTTTAAATGATCGTTCAACAAAATAAAGGTGTTATCAGGTATTATTTATTGTCAGTAATTTATATGGATTTTGGCCCTTGTTTTTAAAATGGTTGCTAGGTAACAGTTGTGGAATTACCTCTATTTACTATTAGCTATGTCATATTTGCTGCTCATGTCAAACCAGGAAGTACAATAAACCACACAAAAACTGTCAAACTGGAGAACAATGGGCGAAATGTTTAGTAAAACTTAAATATAATCATGTTCAGCACGTTTTAGTGAAATGCGTCGTCTAACCTGTCTTTTTGAGTATTGTTGGGACAGGTTCATGATGGAGCACACACCGTTCTACCCACCTCTGACCTCTCGCCTGTAAACTTCCCTTTTCTCTCCCCCGCTCAGAGCCTCCTGACGGGGCTGATGTTCTACCGGCCGGACGACCCCATCGAGTACCTGGAGTCGTGCCTGAAGAAGGTGCGCGAGCTGGGGGGCACGGAGAAGGTGCGCTGGGACACGTTTGTGGGGCAGGAGAAGAAGTCGCTGCCGCCTCTCAACGGAGGACAGTCCCGACGCTCGCTCTTCAGGAACGGTGAGCACTTTTTGACAAGTGAGGTATTGATTTAAGAGCAGAGAAGTGTGTCTATCATTCCTGTCTTCAATCAATACGTGACTTCAAGTGGACATAGTATTTCTTTAGTCATCTTTGGCCTTGAAATGCTTTACTTATATGTTGGAATTTCATGTGTTAGAAGTGAAAATAACACCAATGTTATTTTATGGTTTGTTTGGCCTCGCTCCTGACCATCTCCTGGTTTCACAGTGAAAGAAAAACTATTTCTATCAACTGGACAAGAGTTTTATTTAAGATTGAAAATGTTTGGTCACAGTTGACAGTACTGCATTTTGTCATTGAACCGTCCTTGACAGCTGAGGGTCCACACAGGTGCGGCCATGTTTGGATCTGGAGGTATTCACCTTATTCCTGAAGTTGCCGTACGCGCCGCCGTCTTGTTTCCGTTGTAGTTTACACGGGAAAGACGAGCGCAACAGAAAATAAGTTCTACATGGACTAAAAAGCTGTTTTCAGGCCTCAGGAAATCGTTGCGTTGTTGACTTGTTGTTGCTCGTGTTCATTAAACATTTTACACAAATCAATCTACTTTATGTAACATTTTAGCGGCGAGACTTTCCCTCGTTCATCATTAGCTTTAACGGAGTTCTCGTCAAACGGAAGTGCGTTTACAACAAAAGTGCAAAAAACGGCAAAAGTGGGCGGGGCAGAATAAGGTGAATAGTCCTTTTTGCGCCATCTACTGGTGTTTTTCTTATTCCAAAATCAGGATAGTCTGTTTTTCCATTTGCTTTTATACTGTAAAAAAAAAAAAAAAAAAACTTAAAGTAAAATTGGCTAACTCATTGTGCTCTTGAGTACTTCCTGTTTCAATAGGGTTTTCGCCAAGTCGTTCTAAAATGGATCAATTCTATAAGATCGTGCAGTGAACAGTGAGTTGTGGTGAATGTCTCTGAAACATGTGAAAGGCTTTTCAGAACAGGAGAATACTTCACCAAGGACACTTGTGTGTTTACAAAGGGACGTGTTTGTGTCTCAATACTAACGCGAAAGCATAACAATGACAAAAATTTATGCAGGCCAAGTGACATTCCATGCACAGAGCCAATAATTCCCTGACTTACATTTCTGTGTTGATAAATGCGGGTCAGTGCTTATACTTACTTTGACGCATAATAAAGATAAAAATAAAACAAATTAAAATACAAAATTAAGTACAATACGGTAGTTTTTATTTACATTTTAAAGCAGAACTAAGTAACATTTTTACCTTATTAAACATCTGTAAGTCCATGTGGTGGTTGTAAATATATTTTCAGGACGTTTGTATTCCCCGCTGTCGCCCCCTGCTGTCTCTGCACAGAAAACCAGCTGCAACATTTCCTGACACCGACCCAAAGACAACGCTCCTGAGAAACACTGGCTCTCTTTTTTTTATTTGGTGACATGAAATGTTTTTTGTATGTGATTGTACTTCCTTATTTCATTAAAAAGCTAGGGTTAAAAAAAGGAAATAAAAAACATTTGCATCCTTTTACTGGCAGTAGATTTTCACAAGAGAGCTGCAGGGGGAGCTCTGACGCTGAAGTGACTTAGTTCTGCTTTAATTGTTCATAAAAGTTTGCATTAGCTGTGAGAATGTGTTATCTTAGCCAAGTTTCTTATTACACTTCCAGGTAAACCAAACCACCATGAAATAAGCAAGGCCCAAACCTGTATAATTTACACAATAGTTTGGATTTGTTGAATATAAACAACACATAGTTAAAATAAACAAACAGAAAGAACAGTCAGTTTCTTGTGCCTACATTTACTATACATTTTGGATGGGATTTTGTGTATTTCTGACAAAGAAATCAACTTTTTTACTCTCAACTTCTTCACAATCTCTTGACTGATCATGATAAATATTTACCACCGGTACGATCCCCGAAACATCATATGCTCTAAAAAAAAATCTATATTATTTTAAGCCTCTGTGCTCTGGTGGTTTAATCCTGAATAATGCATATAGTTTTAAAAAGTTAATGATAGCATGCTGTCTTTAAACCATGAAGGAACTATTTTTAGTGGAGATGACTTTGGTTGCTGCGTGTTAGGGTTGTGTTAAAGCGTGGTGCAGTTTTCTGAGAAGAGCTCTTTTTCTTTTTTTTTTATAACAAGCTAACTGGATTAATCAAGCACTAACTCACTAAGTGCCTTTTATCTTTTGGTTTGGATGACTGCTGTGTTATCTGCTCCTGGTTTATTCTGGTTTATTCTGTTCGTGCAACGCCACCCGCCGCCGTGATGTGTCTGGTCACGAACGTAAATGTAGACTTTAAAGGTCCCATATTCTGCTATTTTGCCCTTTACACAGTCTATTCTAAGGGCTTTGTTGATAAATTTTTGCGTTGTGCAATATCCATAACATAACAGTTTCCAAAAAACACCCATTTCTTGGACTGGCCCCCCTCCTTGTAAAAGCAAACGGCTCACTCTGAGATCTGACCCCCCCGAACAGAGAGCAGGCTGCCTCCCCCGCCCAACTCGCGCGCCTCCCCCGCCCAACTCGTGCCGAAGCCTAGAGCGGAGATGGTGCGCATGCGCCGTGTGCTCCGGTAAACAGCGATACACAAACACAGGAATAAACATTTTATCCGTCCTGACGGTGCGTCGTGCTGAGTCCTACGTCCTGGATCTGACCTGGAGTTTGACGTGCTCCAGGACCTCGACGACGGACGTTGCCGTTTGGTAAATAACAAGCTAACTCTTCGATCTGTCGTATCCATCGTGTAATTACTGTGTAGCATTAGCATTAGCTGTTTTCATTCTGCGGCTGCACGCTTCCTGGAGGCGTGGCTTAAACACCGTGTCATCCTTGTGAGGAGCCCCCGTCTGCTGCTCAGCCGAGGGGGACGGAAAAGACAGTTCTCTAGCGAAAACATGCGGGAATCAATCAAAAAACCACTTTGGGCACAACATACGAGGCCCAAATAGCACTGTAGGAAGGTTAAAACCTCTGAAAAGTCGAGTTTGCATGTTATGGGACCTTTAAAGGAGGAATTGTGCAAAAACTGCTCAAACATCAGAGTTAATCCCGTCTTTACTGTTCGCTGTGGTGGTTAGATTTATGCAGCGACATGTTACGTTGTATGAAAGAACAGTGGAATACTAAAAGGTAAAAGCGGCTTCATTGCAGCGAGTTTTATGATCAGCACACAGGTCAAATATTCATGGGATTCAGCCTTGCTTAGAATTACTAAAGAAAAAATGTGAGTAGTTTTGACTCGATGAGATTTAATTGCGTATGTTATGCAGAATATTTAATCAGTTACAAGGTATTTCTGGCTGATTATTTAGTTTTTTATTTAATTTAGCTTTGAAATAAGACAATAAATTTGCCAATGGGGTAAGTAAAGTTAAGTAAAGTTAAGTTAAGTTGACACCTTGGAAGATAACAGGGCTGCAACAAGTTAATCGATTAATCACAACTAATTGATTATATAAATGGTTGTCAGCTAATTAAGTTATCGAATAATTGTTAAATTATCTATACACAGACTCCAAAACATGCCATGAGCTGAGAAAAGAGGTTTTGTTACTCAGACAGAGCAAGAATCACTCAAAAATGACATACAAAATACAATTTCATCGAACAGCTTCACTTCAGCTTTATCTGTGTCAAATTGAGAAAAAATGTCATATTTACGGCCTTTCGCGTTCTACAACTACTCGATTAATCAAAAGAATAATCGCTCGACCAATCAATTACCAAAACAATTGTTAGTTGCAGCCCTACATTGAAACAAGTCACGAGCAGTTTGAAAGAAGTAAAAGAATCAAATAAATAACCAATCTAAACTGTCTAAAATAAGATTAACATCCAGAAATCAAGACATTTTAACTTGTCTTGAAATGTACTTTTTGCAGTGAAATGATATAATACAGTATGTTGTTTTAATTGTTAATTGCTCATTCTGAAAAACATGGACAGAAAAGAAATCTTCTACAGCCACTGAAATATGTCTCGCAAGTGTTTTCAGATGATTTTGACCTTGCCTTGTTGACTGTTTATTGTCTCTGTCTGTTATAAGTTTGTGTGTAACAAAGGAAAAGTCGGTCCATAGATCCTGTATGACGCAGACGGCTCCAAATTTCGTAGTTTTTTGGGATGCCGCTGGGCGTATCAGGTATCGTAGTGGGAAAGCAGTGGTCCTGGTGCATCGTCGGGAGTGTCTTTGGGTAAAATACACCCTCATTCCCTTCAGTGTTCATGTACAGAGGTGTAAGAACGAGAGTGTGTCTGTGAGAGCAAAACAACGGGTAGAAAATAGCCCACGTTTATCATGCGGCGTGTCCACATGTTCAGTCGTGATCTCACAAAAATGAAACACTGATATTGTTTTGTATCATCAAAAAGTCTGTCTTTGAGCTGCCACGATGTGTCCAATTACAGGCTCCTTTACTTAAATGCATTGTTTTTTCAGCCTTCTTCACATTAAAGGATTTTTGGTCTGATTTTAAAGTGCGTATGACGGGTTTTTACGATTTTCTAATTTTGACTTTATTCAGTGTATTAATACTTGTTGTAAATATATATAATAGTTTTACACCAATCAGGTCGCTGTTTGTGGAGAAAAGTTGAAAAATATGTTGAAAATTACAGGAAGTAAACAAACTGATGACATCACACTGGGGAGACAAACTTTATACATGATTTACATAAAATAAACTACTTTTTTGTCCATTTAAACATTAATTCAACTAAATAAATAAGTTCAAATATATTTTTATTTGTCAGGTAAAAGAATTGATGACATTAGATGAGTTTTAGCCCAGTTTACAGTGTGGTTGCCATGGTAATTTCCTAGTGTGATGTCATTATTTACAACCAGGAAGTGAAATTAAAACATATAAAACTGCTAAACCGGGATAACATTTGTAAAGAATTTTAGCAAAACTTAAAATATTTTTATCTTAACTGCATTTTAGGTAAATGAGTGGTCCAACCTGTCATGGGCCCTTTAAGCCTGATCTGAGCGGCAGTTCTCATATTCAACATTATTTGTGGTGGCTCTCTCATGTCTGTGACTCTGATCTGATTATTTGCCAAATTGTAAGGTTCCAATATATGAATCGAGCCAATCCGAGCAGCCGTACAGTGCCAGGCTCTGTTGCTTAGTGACGGCTCTAAAAATGTAGAAAATATCGGACAAAACCAACGTGGAGATTGTGTTCCAGCTCCTTTCCCGCCAATGAATACAGCAGATTAAATCCACGTGCGTCTCATCCTTTTGTTTTGTTTTCTCTGTACGTAGGAGGCGTGTAAAGGCGGCTGACGCTCGTCCTCGTGTGTTTGTTTTCACGACACTCTCTTCGGTCACGTGACACTTGTGCTCTCCTGCGCTTGTGGAAAATCCCCGAAAGTGTGTGGCGTCACTGCCCTAACTGTTGTAAAATGTCCTCATATCTGTGGCTCGCACTTTTCGTTTTTTTTACAAATCGCAGAAGATTTAAAACTCCTCTCGTGTGCAGCCAGCGAACATCAGCATCAGCAGACAACATAAACACATGATGTTTTTAGCGCTTTTATATTTAAGTTTTTGGATTATGACAGTAAATATTCCCACCACGGGCTTCTCAGTGCATTTTGAAAGGAAAAATATCACAATCAATTCTAGTTCTTATTATTTATCACAGTAAATAGATTACCGTGAAATGAATATTCACCTTATTCCTGAAGTTGCCGTACGCGCCGCCGTCTTGTCTCCGTTGTAGTTCACACGGAGCAGACGAGCTCAACAGAAAATAAGTTCTACATGGACTAAAAAGACGTTTTCAGACTGACCAGGAAATCGTTGACTTGTTGTTGCTCGTGTTCATTAAACATTTTACACAAATCAATCTACTTTATGTAACATTTTAGCAGCGAGACTTTTCCGTCGTTCGTCATTAGCTTTAACGGAGTTCTCGTCAAACGAAAGTGCGTTTACAACAAAAGTGCAAAAAACTGCAAAAGTGGGCGGGGCAGAATAAGGTCAATTGTGATAGTATTTTGCAGATGGATTTGGATATTGTTACAAGCCTAGTTTACAGCAACATGCACGGTCCCCGAATAATAAACAAATAATAGAATGAATCCCTGTTCAGTCCCAATAATGATGTGCATGTGTGATGGTGAACACTTCCTTAAATGTGTCAGTTATTCCTGCGTTTGTTGGTTTAAACAAATCAGGCCATGGTTTAGATGCAAATAGTATCTGTTTTTGCATAAACTTTCCGTCATTTATGTGAGAGGGCAGAGTTATTTTTACTACATGTAATTTCACTTAAGTAAGTTGAATGTTATAGCAAAGTTTACAGTTCAATAGTTGTAACAATGAAATGATAAAGTAAGCTTAGCAAGTATAGTTCAGGTGCAGTGAAATGTAAAACATGAATTACAGACGTTATTATATTCAGCTGACTTCGAACTGTTTGTCCTGCGATTCTCACAGTTTGTGTAGTTTTTATGTTTGATGGTTTATTCACATCAACAAATGAAAAGTGAGACACGCACATGCATTCTGAAAAGGCATTGTGCGGGAACAAAAGGTACGCATAACATAATTGGTCTGCACAAATCTTTATTTTTTTAAATGTTCATTTGCGCTCTGATGAAGCTGTACCCGAAACGTCACATGGTGAACTAGCAGTGCTTTTATTTCAAAAACATAAGAATTAAAACAATATTTAAGTGAAATTAGTGCATAAAACAATATAATACAACAAAAAGAGAATAAATGTCTTTACATTATAATTTATTTAAAAGACCAATCATGGTATTAACAAAGGCGTTACTTGAGTAAAAGTTGTAAGTCTTTTAAGTGACAATAGCTTTATGTTGAAGATTACATTACATTTTAATGTTTGCATTTATACATTTATTTATTTATAACATTTAACATTTATGGTCCAGTCTTTGGAAATACTTTTACAATGTGTGCATTATTCTGTGTTTTGTCAAATAAAACTCCATATCAGAAAAGATGGCATGTGTAAACAGTTTTGAGTAATTATTTGGGTCACTTTTCGTTTACTTGAGTAAAAGAAAACTGTGCTCTTCTGTTCCAAAGTAACCTCTGGCTCTGAATCCTGTAGTCCTCATGATTGACCTTGAGCGTCTGAGAGCTGCAGCTTGACCTCCGTGTTCACAGTAACATGTGCATTCCTCATGTTTAAGTTGAATACAAGCATAAACTTCTTTTCCTTTTGTCGACTTGAGTTATTATGGTATGACTCACAGCCATAATATCGTGATGATAATATAAGTGCTTTGCTTTTCATTCAAAGCTTGGATCTCTATTTTTTATTGAGAATCTGCTGAAGTGAATAGGCAATACATTTACAATAAATATATAAAGATTGAGCTCCACTTCTAAGCTGTTGTTAAAGCTGGGGTAACCTTCAAACCATGAAAAGAGGAAGTTGGTATAACTCATAGACCAGTGACATAATGAGAAATCGATTAAAAGGGCACTGAGAAAAGAGTCTCAAATGATTAGGATCCAGCAAAACAACAAGATACAGTCTATGGAGAAGTATTAGTGACCAGAATCTTCATAAAGACAAAGTAAACTGCCCCGTTACCACTGAAATTCCAGCTAACTCACGACATGCTGCCCGCTTTCCGCTGTTGTGCATATAAATCTGTCAACTAAGACAACACTTGACCAAGTAATTGACTAAACAACTAAAGGATTAAAACTCTTCAAGGAGAATTCTTCACCTACAACACAACTGCCACTCAGTGCAAACAATGTCAGGATAAATACAGAAGGATAATGGACCTTTACAATGATATATAAGCGGTTCAAGACTTCTTTTGGTTATCTTTCTGTACAACTTTACACACCCAGTTTGTCTTTTAGAAGAGGAGGACCTGACTTTATTTTTGTCAATTAGTTAAAATAAGATCTGACCTGATTGTAAACCAGTCTAAAGAACCTTTTCCTGTGGCGGTGATTATAACCTCCATATTCAGCCTCTATTAGATATCCAAACAAAGCGCTGGTAAAACGCTGAATAATACACTTTGCAAACTGGTCGGTGTAATCCCTCATTCGTCCAAGAGTGTTCCAGGAGGTTTGGAGGGTGATTGAGGCTGATTGAGAAAGACTTTCAGATGGAAGTTGAACCGTCTTGATTTTCAAAACATTGTCCAGATAACGACCTTTGAAACCTTTTCTATTTTGCAAACAAATTTAAACATAGAATAAAAAGATCTGAGGAGGAAAATTAACCCAAGTGCTCGACATTATACAATTTTTCCAACAGTCTATACTAGAATAGACGACTTTTTGTCTTAAAAAAAGATAGATCAAATCACTTATGTGGACATAGGCACAATAGATTTAATTGATCATGGTCCAATTTACTGAAGATTTGTTGTTAAAATCAGGTTGTTTTGTGCCATTTACATCCAGCCTATTATTCACCTTATTCCGGAAGTTGCCGTGGGCACCGCCATTTTGTTTTCGTTGTATTAGTTTAACACGGTGCAGACGAGCTCAACAGAAAAGAAGTTCTACATGGACTAAAAAGCCGTTTTCAGACGTCCAGGAAATCTGTGCGTTGTTGACTTGTTGTTGCTCGTGTTCATTAAACATTTTACACAAATCAATCTACTTTATGTAACATTTTAGTGGCAAGAGTTTTCCCTCGTTCGCCATCGCGTGGACAGGGTTTTGTCAAACTCGAACCACAGATTTGAGGCAAAAAGAGCCAAATTGGGCGGGGCTGAATAAGATCAGTAACATATTTAATTGATCCCAAACCTGGAAGTGAGAGCCGTAAGCTTCTCAAACATTAGCTGTAGTCGGAGGTCCACCCTTTTACTGTGCTGTCGGATAATGATGTTTTAATGCTGTACACCAGGCATGTCCAAACTCAGGCCCGGGGGCCAAATGCGGCTTTTTCTTGGCCCCTAGGCTTCCTGGTGAATTGGCCCACATTGTCCTGATAAGTACTATTTACAGCACATTTTAGATTTTCTACAATTCCAACCTAAATAACTAACATTTTGGTGCAGCACAGACCTGATATTAAGGCACTGAGACTGAATGTAGATGTGGTAGTGCTTAAAACATCAGATAAATGCAGCTTTTTTTTTACATTTCGCCATTGATTTGTGGCCCTCCGCTTGGTCTATATTTCAATATGTGGCCCTCGATGGAAAAAGTTTGGACACCCCTGCTGTACACGCACCAAACATCATATCAAAATCAAAATCACCAATTATAACGATTTTGTGTTTGATTCATACTTTGGTCTTCTCTCCTCTCAGTGATGCCGGAGAGCCCCAACTTCCCGTACAGACGCTACGACCGGCTGCCTCCCATAAACCAGTTCTCCATCGAGAGCGACTCAGACCTGTCCGAAACCGCAGAGCTCATCGAGGAGTACGAAGTGTTCGACCCGTCCCGCCCACGGCCCAAAGTCATCCTGGTCATTGGTAAGACGCACAGAAACACTGTATTTATGTGTCACCAGCATGTCTCCTAAAAAATCCTAAAAGCCTGACTTAACAACTGCGCTGATCTGTTGGGTTAATATTTTTACTTTTAATACTAGTTGTGCGGTGTTTTTTATTGATTGAGTTATTTATTTTATTGTTTCGATATTTATTTTATTGTTTCTATTTTGTTTTTAGCTAATATATATTGTTTAAGAGTATTTATTTACTGTTATTTATCTTTTGATTATTGGTTTTATGAGCACTAGTACAGCAATCGTAACTTTTTTATCTTCATCTTCATCATTTTGAAAACATTGAACTTCATAAAATGTGCTATGTAATCAAAGTGGATTGGATCATTTCAAATAATTGTTTAAACCAGGACTCAAGGTGTGTTCCAGTCATCCTTGGGGGTCAGAATTTTTGAGTTTCGATTTGTAAATTCACGCCAGAACTGACTTCCAACTCAAAATTCCTATTTGAAACTCGAGGAATTTTCAGAGCCCTAATTAGAAAATCCGTGGCAACGAAAGTAAAAATTTACTCTCAAACAATGCTTTAGAAACTGTAAATGTAATAACAATGTCCGGGTTAAGAAATGAGCTTAAATGGATCAACAGTTTGGCTAATTTTAACAGTTTCCTAGTTTTTATTACTTGACTGAGTCGTTACGGTAATGCACTGCTCATGGGTTTTTCCGTCTTGATAACTCAGAGAAAACATCAGACTTTACTCCATTTTCTTACATTTCATTAACAGCTTAAATACTTACTTACTCTTTTATACTTTTTTTCTTTATTATCTTTGATGAAATATCAGTAAAACAGACAAGCGTAAATTTGATTGATCGAAGGAATCTCACTAGAGGTTTGTTCCAAGTAGGTGTTCACAATTATCACAATTGAACCTAAATAGTTGTGTTTTTGCATAAACTTCGCATCATTTGCTTTGGTCAAATGTTTTCCATGAAACAAACCTCTGTTTCGTGACACAGCCGTTTATGATCTTTAGTTTCTGTTCTGTCTCTCTGTCCCTGAAAGGCTTCCATTGTTCTCCAGAGGTGCACTTTATAATTGACGTGATGAAATTATCAAGTACGCTAAGCAAGAAAGGTTCAGGTGTAGAAATGTTTCAGTTATTTGTAATTTATAACAAAAAAAACATGAAAAATACACATAGCTTTAAACTGTTTGTTCTGTAATGCTCGTTCTTCTTTGTGTAGTTTTTGTTCATGATGGTTTATTCACATCAACAATTTTATTTTGGTTAATAAAAAATAACTATATAATCCTTTGAACAAATTAATTTTAAAATTTGAGTTTGCGCTATTAACAAATCTTCACTCCAAGATCCAACCTTCAAGGACAAGGTACGCACCATGAAAAAAAACTTAATGAAGCCTGAACGATGGACTGTAACTGGACTAAACCTGGTCTAAGTCCATGAGAACTCAAAACTGGACCAATAGAACCATATCTGTAAATACAAACCAGATCTAAACCAAGACTAAACTTTACCAACCCATTGCTTAAAGTGCCTCACACAGCTTGGACTACTCATTTCACTAAAATGCTAAGATAAATATTTTAAACATTTTGCCAAAATACTTTACAAATTCTATCCCGGTTTAGCAATTTTTTTAGGTTTTTAATTTCCTGGTTGTACATGATGACGTCACACAAGACCCAGCAACCTCACTGTACACTGGCCTAAATCTCCTCTAATGTCACAGATTTTTTTTTAATTTTACAAATAAAAATACACCTGAACACCTTTTTTGTTGAATCAACGTTTAAAGGGTCAAAAAAGTAGTCTCTTTTGAGTAAATTATGCGTAATCTTTGGCTCCCAATAGTGTGACGTCGTCAGTTTGTTTACTTCCTGTAATTTTTTAGGATTTTTCAACTTTAACTGATCGGTGTGAAACTATAATTTTTATTCATAACATGTATTTGCACACGAAATAAAGACAAAATTACAAAATCATGGAAACCTGTCATACGCACTTTAAACCTCATTTCCTCCATTTTTGCCTGTCCGATAAATCACTCCCCAAGCTTTTTGCCAGCCACACAATTATCTTAAGTGTACATATTCCTTTTGCTTTCTGTTAATCCCTTTAATCTCTTTAATAAATGCATGTTATTCCCACTGTCCTCGCACTCCCCCGTCAGATTACTACACTCAAAGCCATGTTCTGGTTACATAACCTCTATAGCATTAAGGCTCCTTCGAGTGTAAACATGAAGAAAACATGCTTCACTGAATTCTGAACATTTACATAAAAAGTCCACAAAAGCAGTCTGCATTTGAATGTTAAGACTGGAACCACACAAAGAAATACAGAGGTAAAAAAAAGGCTTAATTGTACCAACATGTTGATCTTTTGCAAAAAATGTATGTTTACAAAGTGGTTAAACAGGGCAATGTTCTTACTTCAGTTTCAAGAGTTTAATTCTCAGTTTAGTTGTGGTTTTAGAGTTGGTTTTATCCTTGGTTTTGTCCTGGTTTAGTCCTAGTTTAGTCTTGGTTTAGTCCTGGTTTTGTTCTGGTTCGGTCTTGATTTTGTGCTGGCTTTGTTTTGGCTTTGTCCTAGTTTTGTCCTGGTTTAGTCTTGGTTTAGTCCTAGTTTTGTCCTGGTTTAGTCTTGGTTTAGTCCTGGTTTTGTTCTGGTTTAGTCTTGGTTTAGTCCTAGTTTTGCTCTGGTTCAGTCTTGGTTTTGGGTTGGTTTAGTCCTGGTTTAGTCCTAGTTTTGTCCTGGTTTAGTCTTGGTTTAGTCCTGGTTTTGTTCTGGTTCGGTCTTGATTTTGTGTTGGCTTTGTTTTGGCTTTGTCCTAGTTTAGTCCTTGTTTAGTCTTGATTTAGTCCTAGTTTTGCTCTGGTTTAGTCTTGGTTTTTTTGTTGATTTTGTCCTGGTTTAGTCTTGGTTTAGTCCTAGTTTTGTCCTGGTTTAGTCTTGGTTTAGGCCTAGTTTTGCTCTGGTTCAGTCTTGGTTTTGGGTTGGCTTTGTCCTGGTTTAGCCTTGGTTTAGTCCTAGTTTTGTCCTGGTTTAGTCTTGGTTTAGTCCTAGTTTTGTTCTGGTTTAGTCTTGGTTTAGTCCTAGTTTTGTCCTGGTTTAGTCTTGGTTTAGTCCTAGTTTTGTCCTGGTTTAGTCTTGGTTTAGTCCTAGTTTTGTTCTGGTTTAGTCTTGGTTTAGTCCTAGTTTTGTCCTGGTTTAGTCTTGGTTAAGTCCTAGTTTTGTCCTGGTTTAGTCTTGGTTTTGGGTTGGTTTAGTCCTAGTTTTGTCCTGGTTTAGTCTTGGTTTAGTCCTGGTTTTGTTCTGGTTCGGTCTTGATTTTGTGTTGGCTTTGTTTTGGCTTTGTCCTAGTTTAGTCCTTGTTTAGTCTTGGTTTAGTCCTAGTTTAGTCCTTGTTTAGTCTTGGTTTAGTCCTAGTTTTGTCCTGGTTTAGTCTTGGTTTAGTCCTAGTTTTGTCCTGGTTTAGTCTTGGTTTAGTCCTAGTTTTGTCCTGGTTTAGTCTTGGTTTAGTCCTAGTTTTGCTCTGGTTTAGTCTTGGTTTTTTGTTGGTTTTGTCTTGGTTGAGTCCTAGTTTAGTCCTAGTTTTGTCCTGGTTTAGTCTTGGTTTAGTCCTAGTTTTGCTCTGGTTCAGTCTTGGTTTTGGGTTGGCTTTGTCCTGGTTTAGCCTTGGTTTAGTCCTAGTTTTGTCCTGGTTTAGTCTTGGTTTAGTCCTAGTTTTGTCCTGGTTTAGTCTTGGTTTAGTCCTAGTTTTGTTCTGGTAGTCTTGGTTTAGTCCTAGTTTTGCTCTGGTTTAGTCTAGGTTTTGTGTTGGCTTTGTCCTGGTTTAGTCTTGGTTTAGTCTTAGTTTTGTCCTGGTTTAGACTTGGTTTTTTTGTTGGTTTTGTCTTGGTTGAGTCCTGGTTTAGAACTAATTTTGCTCTGGTTTAGTCTTGGTTTTGGGTTGGTTTAGTCCTGGTTTAGTCCTAGTTTTGTCCTGGTTTAGTCTTGGTTTAGTCCTGGTTTTGTTCTGGTTCGGTCTTGATTTTGTGTTGGCTTTGTTTTGGCTTTGTCCTAGTTTAGTCCTTGTTTAGTCTTGGTTTAGTCCTAGTTTTGCTCTGGTTTAGTCTTGGTTTTTCTGTTGATTTTGTCCTGGTTTAGTCTTGGTTTAGTCCTAGTTTTGTCCTGGTTTAGTCTTGGTTTAGTCCTAGTTTTGCTCTGGTTCAGTCTTGGTTTTGGGTTGGCTTTGTCCTGGTTTAGCCTTGGTTTAGTCCTAGTTTTGTCCTGGTTTAGTCTTGGTTTAGTCCTAGTTTTGTCCTGGTTTAGTCTTGGTTAAGTCCTAGTTTTGTCCTGGTTTAGTCTTGGTTAAGTCCTAGTTTTGTCCTGGTTTAGTCTTGGTTAAGTCCTAGTTTTGTCCTGGTTTAGTCTTGGTTTAGTCCTAGTTTTGTTCTGGTTTAGTCTTGGTTAAGTCCTAGTTTTGTTCTGGTTTAGTCTTGGTTTAGTCCTAGTTTTGTCCTGGTTTAGTCTTGGTTAAGTCCTAGTTTTGTCCTGGTTTAGTCTTGGTTTAGTCCTAGTTTTGCTCTGGTTCAGTCTTGGTTTTGGGTTGGTTAAGTCCTAGTTTTGTCCTGGTTTAGTCTTGGTTAAGTCCTAGTTTTGTCCTGGTTTAGTCTTGGTTTAGTCCTAGTTTTGCTCTGGTTCAGTCTTGGTTTTGGGTTGGCTTTGTCCTGGTTTAGCCTTGGTTTAGTCCTAGTTTTGTCCTGGTTTAGTCTTGGTTTAGTCCTAGTTTTGTTCTGGTTTAGTCTTGGTTTAGTCCTAGTTTTGTCCTGGTTTAGTCTTGGTTAAGTCCTAGCTTTGTCCTGGTTTAGTCTTGGTTAAGTCCTAGTTTTGTCCTGGTTTAGTCTTGGTTTAGTCCTAGTTTTGTTCTGGTTTAGTCTTGGTTTAGTCCTAGTTTTGTCCTGGTTTAGCCTTGGTTAAGTCCTAGTTTTGTCCTGGTTTAGTCTTGGTTAAGTCCTAGTTTTGTCCTGGTTTAGTCTTGGTTTAGTCCTAGTTTTGTTCTGGTTTAGTCTTGGTTTAGTCCTAGTTTTGTTCTGGTTTAGTCTTGGTTAAGTCCTAGTTTTGTCCTGGTTTAGTCTTGGTTAAGTCCTAGTTTTGTCCTGGTTTAGTCTTGGTTTAGTCCTAGTTTTGCTCTGGTTCAGTCTTGGTTTTGGGTTGGTTTAGTCCTAGTTTTGTCCTGGTTTAGTCTTGGTTTAGTCCTGGTTTTGTTCTGGTTCGGTCTTGATTTTGTGTTGGCTTTGTTTTGGCTTTGTCCTAGTTTAGTCCTTGTTTAGTCTTGGTTTAGTCCTAGTTTAGTCCTTGTTTAGTCTTGGTTTAGTCCTAGTTTTGTCCTGGTTTAGTCTTGGTTTAGTGCTAGTTTTGTCCTGGTTTAGTCTTGGTTTAGTCCTGGTTTTGTCCTGGTTTAGTCTTGGTTTAGTCCTAGTTTTGCTCTGGTTTAGTCTTGGTTTTTTTGTTGATTTTGTCCTGGTTTAGTCTTGGTTTAGTCCTGGTTTAGTCTTGGTTTAGTCCTAGTTTTGCTCTGGTTCAGTCTTGGTTTTGGGTTGGCTTTGTCCTGGTTTAGCCTTGGTTTAGTCCTAGTTTTGTCCTGGTTTAGTCTTGGTTTAGTCCTAGTTTTGTCCTGGTTTAGTCTTGGTTTAGTCCTAGTTTTGTCCTGGTTTAGTCTTGGTTTAGTCCTAGTTTTGCTCTGGTTTAGTCTAGGTTTTGTGTTGGCTTTGTCCTGGTTTAGTCTTGGTTTAGTCTTAGTTTTGTCCTGGTTTAGACTTGGTTTTTTTGTTGGTTTTGTCTTGGTTGAGTCCTGGTTTAGAACTAATTTTGCTCTGGTTTAGTCTTGGTTTAGTCCCAGTTTTGCTCTGGTATAGTTTAGGTTTTGTGTTGGTTTTGTCCTGGTTTAATCTTGGTTTAGTCCTAGTTTTGTTCTGGTTCAGTCTTGGTTTTTTGATGGTTTCGTCTTGGTTAAGTCCTGGTTTAGAACTAGTTTAGGCCTTGGTTTATCAACTTAGTTAAATCGTGTGTTGTCCTCCTTTGGTACTAGTTTAGTCCTGGCTTAATCTTGTTATTATTTGTTTTGTCCTTGTTTAGTTTAGAGCTGGTTTTATCTTGGTTTAGCCCTGGTTTGTCCTTACCTCTAATGGTTATGGAGAAAACCAGAAACTTATAGAAAAAGAGTTGTGTCATGCAATTATTGGATCCAGATTGTACTTGATGTCTGTTTTATTTGTTTATGAACATTCCTCAAAACAGCGTGAATACAACTGAATGATATTCCAGGTATGTGTTTGATAGTCAAAAGCTATAAAAAGTCACTGTAACAGAATATTTGTCCTTTAATACTGTTTTAGGAGCATTCACACTTGTCATTATTTAGTCACACATGGATCCCGTTTTAGTCCTGATGTGGACTTGGTTTGGTCCTGTTCTAGTCATTCTTTAGTCCTGGTTTAGTATTGGGTTTAGTCATAGTTTAGTTCTGGTTCAGTACTAGTTTAGAATCAGTTTAGTTCTTCTGTAGTCTTGGTTTTGTCCTTGTTTAGTCAGCTTTAGTACTGGTTTAGTCAGTCCTGGTTTCATTTTGGTTTTATCCTGGACTAGTCGTGGTTTAGTACTAGTTTAATCCCGGGTTTGTTCATAAATCATTGCTGTAAAACTGAAATGATTTGGATCTGTGGGTCAGCAGCACAAATGGATGAGATTAGAGCTGTGTTAGCGAAAGGCGCTGTAAGCTGACGTTTTCCTGGTATTTTGCACACGGCCCTGGTGTGGTTGTGCTTATCCTGTTGCATGTCACTCTGTCTGTCACACACTCTCACTGGTCTAATCTGATTAACATGACGAGGCTGCATTAACCTGTCAAACACTGGCTCTAGTCTGGAGAGCCAAGAGTGGCAGCTGCACAGTAAGAGCCACGGCATGACTCAGATATGTAAACGAATGAACATTTTTAAAGCATTTGGTCTTTTCCCCCAAAGAATACTGTGTGAGCCAAATTATTGACATTAGGGCTGCACAAAATTGGAAATTATTGTAATATGCCTGTTAAAGTAATGTGATATTGATATAATTATGATATTTTAATATAATTTCTAACACAATAATATGAGTTATATTAAAAGCAATATGTTTATGCCTTATATCAGTCAAATTCTGTCAAAATAAAAACTTAAAGTCTTCAGGACAGGTTCTCATGTTTGTCTAATCATGCCTTAGTTTGGTGGGAGGGCACCTGTGGTAAGTATTTATCATAGTTTTATATCTGTGAAGTTGCATTTTGTGAAAAAGTTTTGAAAAATAAAAGTTTAAAATGACAGGAAGTAGTGCTGAGTTCTAAAGTGGAATCCCTCTGTGATGTCATCAAAAAGTGACATACAGTTGAAAATAAAGAGACAGTTAACACTCAACAGACACATTTTCTGACAGCTTAAACTGTTATTCAACAAAATAAAGGTGTTATGAGCTATTATTATTTGTCAAATCATAACTATTGTGTAATTTAAATGGAACAGTTGTAGAATTACTTCCACCTATGTGCCATATTTGCTGCCCGTGTCCAACCAGGAAGATGCAAAATGTGTAGAAAAATCTTAAATATAATCATGTTCACTACATCTTAGTGAAATGTCATGTCTAATCATTTAGAGCCGTGAGCTTTTATTCAACTTTTTTTTTACATTAAAACAGTACATTTCTGTCATATGGAGGACCTCGGTGTTTTTGTTATATATTTGATTTATTTGCAATAACAATTTTTGCAAATTGTCCTCTGTGGAGCCATTGTTTTGCTCAAATTAACTTTATACGTAAAAGGGAAAGTGAAAGTCATTTCTGTTGTTGCTCCGACTGTGGAGCTGGATATAAAGGACACTTCAACTGCTGCACAACAATTAATATCCTCATCATTTGGACTCAGAAACATCTTATTTAAGGACAGAAATGTAGTGAGTTCAACTGTCTGTGATTCCAAAGTCTATTAGCTGCTGTGTTCTGTTGTTTGTTTTTCTACAACAATTTGCTTGATTTTATTTTTTAGATGTCAGGTACAAGCTTAATATTTATTTGGAGTTGTAGACCTGTATGTTTGTTGGTAGCTTTTTCACACTGTAGCTGTGTTTTGAGCTTTAACAGGAGAAAGTGTCATTACTCACCATCGACTCTCGTGCCTTTGTGTGACTCACTGCTAAAATTCAGAATGCCGTGATGTCACCTCTGTTTTCAAATATATAAAACAGAACAGAAAACACACAGAACAGAACATGGGAAAATGAAGGCACATGTGGTCCAATGAAATGTTCCCAGCTTTCCATCCATTTTCAAAATAAGTCAGAATGTGATTTTTTTATTTTTTCATTTTACACGTGTCAAGGATGATGTCAGTCTGGTCCTTGATTACAGTTTGTGTCGTCCATTTCTTTTTAATGGCCTTTTTCACTGCTGCCAAAAGTATGTTCCAAAGGTATCCATTTATTGTGCCCATGGCAGGAGTTTTTAGGCCCAAATGCATCTGAAATCGAGGTGGATGATGATGTTAAACAGTTTGAAGAGCTGAGGACAGTCCCAAACACATAATGATGGACCCTGTGCTGTTTTTAAAGTCTGTATGACAGGTTAGACAACACATTTCACTAAAATGCAGTGAACATGATCATATTTAAGATTTTACTAAACATTTTACTTATCTGTCCCCAGTTTGACTGTTTTGTAAAGTTTTTAATGTTACTTCCTGATTGAACATGAGCAGCAAATATGACACAGATAGAGGTAATTCTACAACTGTTACCTAGCAACCATTTTGAAAATAAGGGACAAAATCCAGATAAATTACACAATAGTTATGATTTGACAAATAATAATTCCTGATAACTCCTTTACTTGACAGTTTAAAGTTAAAAAACAGTTTACAGCGTGTAAATTGTCTCGAAATGTCACAAACTGCAACTTCACAGACAATTAACTAACTAATTAACTAACTAATTGACGTGACCTAACCGGCTCCTCCTACTGGCAAAGTCATTTCCGGTCCAGTTTGTAGTCCAGCTGATACGCTTTTGGCGTTGGGCTTAAAAATCTCAACCATGTGGGGCTTTTCAGACGCCTCCAGGACCTGCTGAACATAAGTGTAAATTATGTCCATAGACTTGTGGATTCCCTCTCTCCTGCTCCCTTGAGTAAGCGAGAAAAGGGAGTTAAATGGGACATTTCCAGCTTCATCCACAACTACGAGGGTAAGTAGGCTATGCTAATGAGCGGTGCTAGTGTTGCTGATACGCTAACACTTATAAGCAACCTAGCTCTCTAGCTTTCATTAATAACGCGTTTTCAATAACACAACTAACACTTTTTTCTTGTAACTTCTCAAGAGCTAGAGTGTTGCGTAAAGTATCGTGGTGAGAGCAGTGGAGTGCTGGACTGGAAGTGACTTTGCCGATAGGAGGAGCAGCTGTAGAACATTATGCACAAGTCAATTGCCACAGGTGCCCTCCCACCAAACAGAGTCATAATTAGAAAATGTTGAGAACCTGTCATACAGACCTCAAGTCCATAGATCACTGCCAGATCATTTCTGTCACGCTTACTTTAACATGTCGGGGTGATGTTAGCTTTTGTTTATTTCCCCATGGTAATTCCCTTTGCTGCCGGTAGAGGCCAACACAGTATCCTGACCTGCACTTCAGTTTCTTTGTACAGTTGGATGTAAACGTGTAGGTGAACACTTCCTCGCGATGTAAGCATGAATTGTTCATAATGTTCCATTCTGTGCACAGACGAACCAAGGCCACCTCCAGTTCCATTTCTTACTCTATTCATGAGCGCCGTAACTGTCACAGGATTTGTCCTTCACACACTTTTGAGTTTCCATTGTCAGTCCGCCTCTTAGAAGCTTTGTGCACTTCTCAGCTGGCCTTTTCTTTGTGTGGAAGCACAGGCAGACTTGAAAGGACAGTTCTACCACATTGTGTGCAGTGTTTATGTCTTTGGGTCTCGAACTGGTGGTAAATAAACTTGTCCTGCCTCAGACGCACAGAGTCTTGTGTCTCTCTGTACGACAGGTTAATTATTTCATCGATATCAGACAATAGGTAAGAGCTGGTGTATTATCTTGCCATGTTTCGTCAGTGTCTTCGCAGCTTTTGTTTCCAGGTGGAGATGCAGCCAGCCGTGTTCTTGTTGTTTATCTGTCTGTTGTTGTCTGGCTACCGTTTATCCAATTTTCTTTTTTCAGATGTCAGGTACAAAGTAAACATTTATCAGAGCTGTAAACATTTACATTTGTTATTGAACTATAGAAGTCGCTTCACATTTTGGATGTTTTTACTTGAGAGTTTCATTACTCAGCGCTGACTCTCGAATGTCTTTAGGCCTGCAATTAACAATCATTTCAGTAGTCGACTTGTCAGTGATTATTTTGACATTTTGATTTAATCATGTCCTTGTTATGAAAGGTCCTCTTGTATGTGATTTAGAGCGTCTATTGTTCAAATAATGATTACAACTATAAAAATATGACTACTATTATTAGTCAACATAATCAATAGATACTGTATATATAGCCCATTATTTGTTTAAAGGGGCTGTACATGATTTTTGAAACTAGTTCATTTTAAAGTCTTTACATCACTCACATGTGTCGCTCACTTTCCTAATGCAGTCCCAGCATCATAAATACGCTGGTACCATCCTTTTAAGGGCTAATCCATACCACAGCATAGCAACTTTATTCATAAAACACAGCTGACCAAAGTGCTGTACACAAAACATAAAGTAGACTCAGCCATATCCTAATGGCAGCTGGTTCCACAGCCGAAGGACGGCCAGGGAAAAAGCCGGTCTCCACCAAGCTTGTGTTTTGTCTTAGGGAGTGTAAGCTGCTCTGTTGACCTCAGAGTGTGAGAGGGAGCCTGAGAGTGGATCAGGTCAGAGAGGTGGGAGGGAGGGAGCTCGGTTGTTGAAAGTAAATAAAAGAATTGTAAAATCAATGTCAAAACACACTGGAAGCTGATGGAGGGAAGCTCAAATGAGTCAGATGGTCTCAAGGTCTGAACACGCTGCAAACGAGAAAGTGCATGTTGACTGACACCAGCATTAAGTGCATTACGATAGTCCGATCAGGTCGTTACAAAGGCTTATATCGCGTTTTCAGACTGTTCTTATGACTAAATAGGCTTCATTTTGGACACAACTAGACTTCACACTGCACTGATTTGCTGATTGATTTTGAGATTCTACTAAATGACGCGAAGAACCTAGCTCGAGAGTTATTTTGAGAACAGATTTTCCCTGGTTTCGGTGCAGAATGTTCAGCGAAGTCCAAGATTTTATGCCACTGAAACTGTCCAAGAGGAGAGTGGCAGCCTGTGGATCACAACGATACAACTACACTATTGAGAGAATTGTCCACTTAGTGCCAGGTCCTACATACAAAACTGATTTCTAAGTTTTCATCTACGTCATACTGCTGTTCTAATGTTGTTTCATCAGCAGAAACATTTTCTGGACGGGTTCTCCTGCATTATTCAGTCCCTGTCGTTCCTCGGAGCTCCATGCGCGCTCTACATCCGTCACCAGGTGGTAATCCAGGTAGCAGTGTCAGCGCTGTGACGACGCTCGCGGTGATTTTTAAGAGGAAGATGGAGAGGCTGAGGACACTGATGGTTCTGCTGCTGTGATGGAGATTTTCCTGTCAAATAAATAACTTAATAGAAGGGCTGTAGCAGAAGGAGAGAGAGGGGAAGGAAACATATTCTTCTTCCAGGTGGCTTTAGCGTCATTGGGTATATTTACATTTACCATTTACAGAAACCTAGAATAATCAGATAATCCAATAATTCAGTTGATTTTTAGAGTAGCTGTTGTGTTTTGAAGACAAGGTACAATGTGTTTAAAATAACTCTGTCAATCTTGAGCATTTTCTCTTTTATTTTTGTCTTTTCCACATTAGTCTGCTCTTTTCTTTTGCACAAGTTTTCCTCTTCACAACCTGAAAGAAACCAGACTACATATCATTATCAGATGAAACTGTTTACGTGACATTTCAATAATCTGATAGCTCCAGAAATCAGATAATGATTAGATTTTTATGCAAACATAGCCATTGAGTGATGTGTCATCCAGATACTCAAGTAAAAAAGAGAAAAATAGAACTCTGTGGACACAAATGGATGTTTTTATCCATTTGTGTTCACAGAGTTATATTTTTCTCTTTATATCTTCACTATCTGCAAACTCTAAAGAGCCAGAAAGCCATTAAAGAAATTATGCCCTGACATGGTGCACTTATGCTCAGTCTGGTAAATAGTTTCTTAATGTAAACCAGGTCTGGAGCTGCTTTAACAGATAGAAATGAACAAATGCACTGGAATGGGATAGAATTTATATCCATAAAGAAGCTGCATCGAGGGATTTTAAGGACACATATGTGTTATTTGTGTTGTTATTGGCCTTTAAACATGATCTTGAGTAACTCTTGTATGTTTGAAAACCATACATTACTTTCTCCCACATCAGGATCTTCTGGTAGCAGAGGGAATTACCAAAAGAAACAAAAGCTAGCTTGCCCCAAAAGGCTCATTTAAACGTGCAGTTGAAATTAACTTGATTTAAGGCAGAAATGGAGATTATTTATTGACTTAAAACTGTACATGAAACCTCCTGATCTTAACAATGTCACAAATCTGGGGAATTTGAAACTGATTGTTTTGTGAGGCTCGGCAGAGAAGACAGCCTCATAAACAGGAGTAATGGAAAAAGTATGAATGAAGCCAAACACAAGCATGCAATTTGCCCAACACTAATAAAAACACAGCTTGTGACATTATTATCACTAGTATTATCTGTTTGCTAACGTTATTCCTCTAGCTCAGGCATGTCCAAACTCAGGCCCGGGGGCCAAATGCGGCACTCAGACCAATTTTTCTTGGCCCTTAGACTTCCTGGTGAACTGGCCCACATTGTCCTGATAAGTACTATTTACAGCACATTTCAGATTTTCTACAAATCCAACCTAAATAACTAACATTTTGGTGCAATACAGACCTGATATTAAGGCAATGAGACTGAATGTAGATGTGGTGGTGCTTAAAACATCAGATAAATGCAGCTTTTTTAACGTTTCGCGGTTGACTTGTGGCCCTCCGCTTGGTCTATATTTCAACATGTGGCCCTCGATGGAAAAGGTTTGGACACCCCTGCTCTAGCTGAAAACACATTTTGACTTCCAAGTACTGAAAAGCTGCAGGGAAAGACTCGTTTTTGACATAAACTGGCATGGTAGATCTTCTGAGACAGTTTTAGCACTTTCTACCTCATGATCACAGCACTCTAAAAGGTTCACATATGGAACTTATCTGGCGGTAGGTGGTCCATCGCCCGCTTGTCTCCATGGAGATGTCATCGCTTTGCCTGAAACGTTTGACAGTCTGGCATTAAACCTTTGTACTGCATGGATTTATTTAGTATAGACCTGTTTAAGATCTGGATTAGACTTTGATTTTCCTGGTTACAATGTGACGTAGATCAGCTGCGGTAAACTTGGCCCTTGAGCGCTCCTGGATTATTTCGTGCTAACACCAGCTGCTTTTTCAGCTCACTGATTATCTGGCAAATGAAGCCGGGGTTTCTCTGCAGATTGGCTTGTGTTTTCATGTGGTAAGGCACAGCTCATCACGGATTGGACCGAAAGCTGCAGTGTATCATCTTCTACGAGTCATTTGCCAACTCCAAAATAATTGAGAGGTGAAGCCATTCAGATGTGGCTAAAAATCAAGCTTAAATTCAGACTCAAGAATGTCAATATAGATCATATTATGGTACTTTTTTGAGCTTTAATTCATGTTCTAACATTGTTCCATTATGTAAGCTTCATTCACGCTAGTTTAAAGAAAAATGTTATGCATTTTTCATATAGTTTTTAGCCTTTAAAGGGGACATATCATGCAAAATCTACTTTTTTGGCCCTTAGATACCCTTTATTGTGTACTGTGGGTGTCTGGTAGTGGCTAAAAGTTGAAATTAATCACTTAAGTAGCTGCAGAGATATATTTATATAAATTTTGCAACATATTTCTCAGTTCGTTCAAATATCCGCATTATCTGTTACGTATTTTTATCTATCACGTCACAGCGGAACTACTAAACAAGGTCAAGAGCTTCCGGCAGAGACCGCCATCTTTATTTTCCTCGTAGCGATTTTGTAGTCCAAGCGCAAAGATGTCAAAGGTGCGAGTAGACAAGTTAAAATGCTCTGTTCTTGGTTGTGTTAACCAGCACAACTCATTACACCGACCGCCTGCATCCGAACAACTGAGATCGGCATGGTTACGTTTTATTTTTCGTGGTAATGTACCACCGACAGTTGGGAAAGTTCAGTTTGTGTGCTAAGCACTTCAAAGAGGAGTGCTTCAGTAACCTCCGCCAGTACAACGAGGGATTTGCTCAAAGATTGCATTTGATCGAAGGGTCAGTTCCTTCGGTCTATGGAGATGACGATATAGCGGAGCGGTAAGTCAAGAAACGCTGAAACACTGTTTATTAGACCTATTTTTTATTCAGTCATTCTTTACCTGTGTTCTGGCCATTTGTGAGGGATTAGCATTACACCTGTAGCTGCCCATCTTTTACTAGGCTGTTTACCAGCTGCTTAGGGCACATGTCTTTATATATACATAGAATACATTTATTTTTTAGGTTTTCATAAGGCAGAACTCACATCAGACTGCTCGTAGCTGACGTTAGCATGTCGCTAGCGTTAGCATGTTGCTAGCATTAGCGCGCAGTAAGCGTAGCCCGCAGCACCTTAACTACGCTGACTGACTTGACAGTAGCCTTTTTCCCCGGACTGTTGTTGTAGTAAGATGGTAAAGTGAGGGTCCATTAGACAACCTGCTAATATCCTTCACACACAGTTAAGCTAACGGAGCGCATAGCGAATGACATAGTAGTAAACAAACCATTGAGATGCAGCCATTTGAAGTCTTTGCTGCGGAGGATCGTCTTCTTCGATTGCTCGTACATGTAAGGCTGGATGTTGATTTCTTCGCTTGTTTCCATTTTTTCGATTGTCATTACGTTTTTTTCTAACTTTGGAGAAGTTTTGGATCCGACAGACAGACTGTGTTTGGGACTACAACAATGGCTGAATGGGGCGGAGTCTGCGTGCAAAGCGCATGGGAGGGGGTGGGGCGCGAACTAACTCATTTGCATTTAAAGAGACAGTGCCAAAACAAGGCGCTCAAAAGCGCTCCTTACAAAAGGGGTAAAAGAGAGGCATGTAGAAAGAAAATTAGGAGGAATTCAGACTGTAGATTGCAGGTATAGTTTATTTAGACCCCAGGTAAATGTTTTAAATGTTCAAAAGGTGAAAATAAAAGCATGATATGTCCACTTTAAACCTGCTCTTCAGCGTCTTCAGTTGACATGTCATGTTTTAGAACTAAAAATAAATGCTTTTACCAAGAAAAATATAACTTTATCACTGCGTTGGGAGATGCCATTTTGACTCAGCTGTGGCTCCATCTACTGGCTGCAGAGGCAATTACACACATGTAAATATATACCCACAATGCTTTGCAGTATGCAGTGGATCTGATGTAGTTGTAGTCATCGTGATTAGACAGAAGAAATGTTCAGAGCGAGTCTGGTGATGATTTAAGGACTAAAAACAGCAAAAGATTCTGGGATAAATCACGTCAGCATCATCTACGTCACACAGTGTTTGAGAGAGAGGATTTACAAACCAGCATCAAACAAACATGAATCAAGCTGAATGCTACTCCAGATATGTTTTTAATGACAGAACAATGTTAGAACATGGCTAAAAGCTCAACGTCAAAGTCTTCGTCTTCGTCTTCGTCTGCATAATATTTGTCCTAATCCTGGTTTGAAACTCCTCTCCGCTCTGAGCGTCAAAAACATTAGATTCTGAATTTCCCCAATGTGTGACGTTTGCTTGTCGTGTGGCGTTTTCTCGATTTGTGTCATTTTCTCGATGTGCGACGTGGCTCTGAGAATCTTCTGCACTCTTTTCCGTTCATCAGTTATTGTCAGACTCATTCTAATCATTTTTGCCTCAAATCACGATCATTAAAACTGCTTAGCTAACAAGCATCTTTTGGAGAACTTTCCAGTTTATTTCTAATTTGTGTAATTCACTCTGCAGCCAGTCGATACAGCCAATTCTCAGTTAGTGCCTTGGCAAATGCAGAGATACAGATGTGCATTTTGTTTTTTTATACACACGAGATGCCAAACTAAAGGCACTCAAGAGCATGTTTAATGGGTAATGACAATCCAAATAATGCACAATATTTGTCCTTTAAACAGCAAACTATTCAGTAACATTCTTCAGCCCATATTTGCAGTTCCTCTAGTTCAGGGTGTCCAAACTTTTTCCATCGAGGGCCACATATTGAAATATAGACCAAGCGGAGGGCCACAAATCAATCGTGAAACATTTAAAAAAGCTGCATTTATCTGATGTTTTAAGCACCACCACATCTACATTCAGTCTCAGTGCCTTAATATCAGGTCTGTATTGCACCAAAATGTTAGTTATTTAGGTTGGAATTGTAGAAAATCTAAAATGTGCTGTAAATAGTACTTATCAGGACAATGTGGGCCAGTTCACCAGGAAGCCTGAGGGCCAAGAAAAATTGGTCTGAGGGCCGCATTTGGCCCCCGGGCCTGAGTTTGGACATGCCTGCTCTAGTTCCTCCTGATAATGCTTTGGCTTCATCAAAACACACCATCCATTCAGTTAGTCCTGATGGTGCTTCATAAACATATGCACTCAGTAACTAATCATAAGCATTCAGTGTGGGAACTTTATTTTGCACCAACAGCAGACTGGCACGATCAGTAAAACACAGTTCATCTAAAGCAGTGGTTCCCAAAGTGGGGGTCGGGACCCCTCGGGGGGTCGCGAGGGGTGTGCTGGGGGTCGCGAGATGATTTCAAGATGTAATTTTAATGAATATGACATTGTATTTGCTCTGTTTTTTAATTAATACCAGCATCTTTTAGTCAAATAGGGTCCAATAAGACAACAAACTATTCAAATAACCAATATTAAACCTGATTTAACATGTTTTGACACTTAAGATTATTGCTACTCTCATTTTCATTTTGCTTTGGGGGTCCGTAGTCAGTTGTATGGCTATTTTGGGGGTCCCGGCCAGAAAAGTTTGGGAACCCCTGATCTAAAGCAACCTGCCGTTTCATTGTCGCAGAGTTCCCTCCTGATGATGCAACCAAGATGTTCGACCCCTTCCACAGCCGACTGCTCCCTCCTGAAACGTACGAAGCAAGAAGCACCGTCTTTAGGAGCCCCTTTGTCCTCACCGCCGTCGGCACATTCTTTTCAGATTTAAAGCTGATGTCAAATTGCTCCTCACGGTTTGTGCAGACTCCGAGCAGCTGTTGCAGACTCTGAGGGGACGCAATGAAAGAACAACAGCTGCTGACGCTGAAGTTTACTGGGTGCTTAGTGAAGGCAAGTGGAGCTCTGCGTGAGTTTGATGTAGGTGGAAGGACTTTGAAAACACAGAGGAGCACTTTTGGATTACCACCTAAGGACGTTATGCAAGTGTTTTGAGACGATCTAAACACTCAAACTCAAAAATGCTCCAATAAAACAAACATTTAAGTGGACGTAATATGCATTCTTGTGGCTTTAATTGGCTGTAAAACTCTTTTTGTCACCTTCCGAACTTAAAATAGCGTCTACATTTGGAAAACAGAAATAAATTCAGCCATTAGGCAACGTGACTGCCATGCTATTAGAGCCATGCGATCGCTCTGAGCACAGTTTGACGGCAGAGCGAGCCCAGTTATGGTTCATGGACTGCGCAGGAGGAGTCTGGAATTTTAATTGTGATGGAACAATATGGGGTCGATTGAAGTGATTTGTGAGGCTCAGAGAAGATGAGCTCGTAAAAAGGATCAATGAAACAAGCGTGAATGAAGATACAACTCCAAGGCTCATTTATGCGTAATATGAATCCTGTAAAGCAAATGTCAAAACCAGACTAGACCGGGAATAAACCAGGACTAGAACAAGACCAAACCGAGTCGGTCTTAATTGGGCTTAAATTAGGACCAAACCAGTGTGAACGCACCTAGACCTGTTACAATAATTACTATGACATATTGTTCAATAAATAATACATGTAACTATCTTTTGAGGGTTGAATATTCATTGTGTGATAATAGTGGGGAATTATTTGGTTATTTCTGTGATAAAAATGTAAGATTTGAGCTGGAGAAGGTTGAATAAGTCGCTTGAAAGACTCATTATAAATACTTTGAGGGCTGTAATCTTTAGTCATTTGTCGATTAATCGGTCGATGGTGTTTTAGTCGACCAACATTTTTATTAGTCAACATATTATTTATTTAGATTATAAGTGTTTCTATGGCGTAACAGCAAAAAGAAAAAGATTTGGAGTGAGTTAGCTGAAGATTTTGGAGTGAATTATGAGTTTAACTTGTATATCTCTAACATATAAATACACTGTTTCTCAGCACTTTCCTGTTTTAAATAGTTGTTTTTGCATGAAATCCTGTGCAGTTGTTGTCTTTTGAGTGCAGTTTGGGTCAGACACATGGAGGTTCTTTATGGTTTTGATAGGTTTGATTGCCACACCTCCTTTTAGTCGATTAATCGGTCGATGGGACGTCTTTAGTCAACTACAGCCCCAGTAACTTACATCCTGCTATTTATTTATTTATTGCAGCATATGTGTTTCAACTGCATTGTACATCTAGAAAAGGGTTTTGGCATGTGTCATTTATTGTTTGTATTTTCTGTGGCAACATATTGCTCTTGAAAATGGTTTGAATCATCCAAAAAGTCCATTTGCAGCATGTTGTAAAGGACTGGCCCTGTTACGGTTGATGATGTCTTTCTGTCATTCTCGCCCCTAAAGTAAATCAGGGCGAGTGTAACAGATCAGATCTCACACTCGGCTCGTGGTGATTTCTCGTCTCGTTTTGGAGGTTCCAGTGCAGTTGACATCACTATGGAAACTGACGGTGGCTTTGTGACGGGAACGATGCTCCATTGTCTCACGCAGCAACACTTTGTTTAACGGGAACACAATAAACCAGATCTGCAGAGGTTGGACTGAATCATAGAAAAGGATTTTTTTTTTTTTTCTATTTTGAGATTAGCTCTGTTTATTGAAAGATTAGGGGCAGCAATGGTGCTGTTGGTTTAGTCGTGCCGTAGACTTGGTTTGGGTCCTGTTTTAGTCCTGTCTCAATATGACATTTTAGTGTTAGGGTTATTGTGAAAAAAAGAACATCATGATTTAATGATTATGTACAAACAACAGCAAAACCTTAACATTTCTTCCATTCCCATTGTCTAATATGATACGATTTCTTAAAACTGGACAAGTTTATGACCAGCTTCATGACATCAAGTTAATGTGACAACAAAACAAAAGTTCTTTATATTTGGATGTATTTTGGATTATGTAAATGTAATTAAAAATACTTAATTTCTTCTCAAATTGTCACAATTTTAATTTTTTTGTTCTTCTGTTAATATTGTTCATTTAAACTGCTCTTCTACTTGTCGCTCATCGAGGCAACTGTTACAAAAATAAATTTTAATTAATTGAACTGAAATTAATAATCCCAATTATTGATTAACCATTAATAATCTTGACATGCCTAGCTCTGGTTTAGTTCTGGTTTTATCCTTGTCTAGTACAGTTAGAGTCAGTGTTGGGAAGAACGTTTAAATGTAACAGTTACTTTTATCACTACTGAGTAATCTAACGCAGTGGTTCCCAAAGTGGGGGTCGAGACCCGCCGGGGGGTCGTGAGGGGTGAGCTGGGGGTCGCAACATGATTTCAAGATCTAATTTTAATTCATATGACACTGTATTTGCTCTATTGTTTAATTTAAAACAGTATCTTTATATTTAACACACTTTGACACTTAAAATTATTGCTAGTCATTTTCATTTCACTTTGAGGATCCCGAGTCAGTTTACTGGCTATTTTGGGGTCCCGGCCAGAAAGGTTTGGGAACCCCTGGACTAATGAATGACTCTTTCCTCTGCCATAACGCCGTTATAGTTAGTGTCGCTGTCATTATTTTACTGTGAGTCACAGCAGCAGGGCTTGATCAGACTCAGCTCCTCGTCTCATTCAGAAGCTGCAAAGTTTGTTTTCAGAAGTGAACCCTTCTCAAGCGAACAGGAGCAAGACAAAGAATCAGAGACTGTGATTGGCTAGAATAAAGAGATTGACTCTAAAAGTAACCAGGCACTTAGTAGACACTTGATTGGTTTTGCAGACACGCGCTCTGAACCTTTGTCTTTCCAAAACGCTGAGGAAATATGTCAAAACAAATGGATTTTATGGATTTTTTGTGTTTGTTTTGGTGCTTTTGAGTTCTGTAGAGAAGATTGGCCAATAACCAAGCTGGTTCTTGTGCATTTGGTGATCTGCAGGAAAAATAAGTTTGACTAAAGCTGCATTTTTACTTGAAGAAGCAGCAGTGGGTTAATTTTTTGTCATTTAAAAGACCTCCCAGTGTCTGTAAACAAAACATTGCCTGGTATCGTTCCTTGTCCAACCGACGTGCAATTTTAAACTTTTTAAACACAAAAACTGGCAAAATGTTTAGTCAGATATTAAATATAATCCTGTTCACTATACATTTTAGTGAAATGTGTCGTCTAAACTGTAATATAGACCTTAAATCTGCTGTTTTTCCAGACAGTAATGCACCAAAAACAGTGTCAAAGTACAACCGTTTGACAGAAAAATGTATATTTCATTTTAATTGTAAGTAAACTTTAGAAACTAGTGGATGAAATTTGATATTGACAGTTATAACTTATTGCCAAATGTAATGAACATATAAACAACAACCGTCTGTCTGCGCCGTTTACAAATGATAAAATTACAGTTTGTTATTTGCTGCTCGGTCAAAATGAATTGATGGAATGTAAAACACAAGAACCCGTCTGCGCGCACATCCTGGTACATGCAATAGGGACTTTATTTGGTTATTAGTTACTTTCATCCTTCAAATATGCAGTTACTATCTCAGTTACTTTTGGGGAGAAGCAACAGGTAACTATAACAAAATACTTTTATGATTGAACTTTCCCAACACTGTTTATAGTTAGGTATAGTATAGGTTAAAGTGCCTCTGACAGGTTGGACAATTCATTTAACTAAAATGCAGTGAAGATAAATATATTTCAAAGTTTGCAAAAATACTTTTCAAATTCAATCCCGGTTTAAAATTTAGGTTTAAAATTTTACTTCCTGCTTGTAAATGATGACATCACACTAGTAAAATACAAGAAACCATCCTGTACAGTGCATCAAAACTGCTCTAATGTCACCGATTCTTTTATTTGACAAAGAAAAATACATGTGAGCATTGAATTCATGTTTAAAGGGTCAAAAAAATTTTGTTTATTTTGTGTAAATTATCCATAACCTTTGTCTCCCCAGTGTGATGTCATCAGTTTGTTTATACCTGTAACGTTCTACAGATTTTTCAATTTTCTCCACAAACAGCAACTTGATTGGTGTAAAACTATAATTTATATTTACAACAGGTACAAATACAGCAGATATAGTCAAAATTAGAAAATGATAAAAACCTGTCATACGCACTTTAAGTTCCAGTTTGGTCTCAACCTTTTACAGATCGATTACATATCCGTTATAATGTTTGTTTGGATTTTTTTCATTCATTCATTCATTCATTTTATTTAATTGATTAATATTTATTTATATTGAATCATGGAAAATGTACCACTATATTTACAATTTCTAGTTTAAAGTGCCCATGACAGATTAGACCACTCATGTACTTAAAATACTGGTAAGATAAATATATTTAAAGTTTAGCTAAAAATAATCATACATTTTATCATTTTTTAGCAGTTTTGTAATATCACTTCCTGGTTGTAAATGATGACATCACACAAGGAAACTACTTCATACACTGGGCTAAAACTCGGCTAATGTCGGAGATTTTTTTGTCCGACAAATCAAAACATGTGAACACCTTTTAATTTGTTGAATTAATGTTTTAAGGGTAAAATAAGTTGTTTATTTTGGGTAAATTATGCAAAATGGATGAAATGAGTTTCCCCAGTGTGATGTCATCCGTTTTTTTACTTCCTGTCATTTTGAATGGATTTTTCAACTTTTCTTCACAAACCCTGACTTGACTGGTGTAAAACAATAATTTTTATGTACAATATGTATTAATACACCAAATAAAATCAAAATTAGGAAATCGTTAAAGGTCCCATAACATGCAAAATGGACTTTTCAGAGGTTTTAACCTTCCTACAGTGCTATTTGGGCCTCGTATGTTGTGCCCAAAGTGGTTTTTTGATTGATTCCCACATGTTTTCGCTAGAGAACTGTCTTTTCCGTCCCCCTCGGCTGAGCAGCAGACGGGGGCTCCTCACTAAGATGACGCGGTGTTTAAGCCACGCCTCCAGGAAGCGCGCAGCCGCAGAATAAAAACAGCTAATGCTAATGCTACACAGTAATTACGCCATGGATACGACAGATAGAAGAGTTAGCTTGTTATTTACCAAACGGCAACGTCCGTCGTCGAGGTACTGGAGCACGTCAAACTCCAGGTCAGATCCAGGACGTAGGACTCAGCACGACGCACCGTCAGGACGGATAAAAGGTTTATTCAGTGTTTGTGTATCGCTGTTTACCGGAGCACACGGCTCGTGAGTTGGGTGGGGGGGGGCACGCGAGTTGGGCGGGGGAGGCAGCCTGCTCTCTGTTCGGGGGGGTCAGATCTCAGAGTGAGCCGTTTGCTTTTACAAGGAGGGGGGCCAGTCCAAGAAATGGGTGTTTTTTGGAAACTGTTATGTTATGGATATTACACAACGCAAAATTTGATCAACAAAGCCCTTAGAATAGACTGTGTAAAGGGCAAAATAGCAGAATATGGGACCTTTAAAACCTGTCATACGCACTTTAAGCAAGAGCATTTGTAAAGTTTGCATTGCTTGTATTTGTTGGACAGTTTTGTTGAAGGCCTGTTTCTTTACCCTCAAGTGAACAAACAGGAAATGGCACGTTCAGGTTTGTGGTTGAAATCCCTCGCTGTTCACCCCGTGTCCTTGAGCAAGACACGTCCCCCACATTTCCTTACTTGCTTTCCCCGGTGTCTAATGGTGCGACAGTGGATGGGTGAACAGTTGTGTGATTTGCGTGGGCCTTTGGGTGCCCGTGGACGTACAAAGTATTACATAAATACAGCCGTTTGACATTTAGACGCTTTCGTGGCTCCAAGCAGGATTCTGTCCGGCTTCATTCCTTTTGATTTCCTGCCTTTTTCCTTTCAGACAGTTCGTGCTTCGTCTTCGTGCGCAACATGGATGTCATTTTGTGTGACTCCCTGTGTTATTTCAACCAGGAGTTACTTACACAGACAAACGAGTGGAGTCAAATGATAGTTTATTGAATATGTCCGCCACCTGCTGGTCTTTAGCGCTGTAACTGGGCTTTAGTTGCGTAGTCGATGGTGTCGTGGTCAACCAAACATGTTTGTAGTCGACTAATTACTTTTGGGAGAATTTTCAAGGGTTTATCTTAGAATTTTCAAGGGTTTATCTTAGAATTTTCAAGGGTTTATCTTAGAATTTTCAAGGGTTTATCTTCACAACAGCAGAAAAAAAGAGGGCATGTCGTGAATTATCAGTGAATAGTGAGTTTAATCTGTTTTTTTATGCATTTTGGTTCAGATACATGGTCAAATCAGAGATACTTTAGAAGTTTTAGAGCAGGGGTGTCCAAACCTTTTCCATCGAGGGCCACATATTGAAATATAGACCAAGGCGAGGGCCACAAATCAATTGTGAAACGTTTAAAAAATCTGCATTTATCTGATGTTTTAAGCACCACCACATCTACATTCAGTCTCAGTGTCTTAATATCAGGTCTGTATTGCACCAAAATGTTAGTTATTTAGGTTGGAATTGTAGAAAATCTGAAATGTGCTGTAAATAGTTCTTATCAGGACAATGTGGGCCAGTTCACCAGGAAGACTAAGGGCCAAGAAAAATTGGTCTGCGGGCCGCATTTGGCCCCCGGGCCTTAGTTTGGACATGCCTGGTTTAGAGCTTTTGTCAGCGCCACGCCCACTTTTGGTCGACTGATTGAGGCACACGGCATGTCTTTAGTCGACCGCGATTTTTTTAAATTCTGCTCTTGCCCTATAGTTTTATTTCATGATTTTGCTTTGGAGTGAATCGGTACGGCCTGAAAGTGTCTCCACCGTCATAAGTGAACCACACTGGGTTGTTTTAAGGGTTCAAAGTGGCTCCCAGTCTGCTTAAAGGTGCACAATGTACATTTTCTAGCTGATGTCATCACCTCATTTTTGCCTAGCAGGTTCCACAGTATGATATAAACTCATCCAGTCTTTATTCATCCAGTTAAAGACGTTTTTATTTCCCAAAACGTACTTGGTTTGCTGCTTGTCTCCGGGAGATTGCTTGGTTTTATTCCGTCTCCAGGAGAATAGAAAGTGCCCCTTTAATCTAAGAAAGAGCTACACACCAGAGTGAGACGATAAAGAAGATAAACGGCTGTATTTCCAGTGCTGATAACTCTACACATCAGCTGTTTCCTGTTATTGATGCACGGCACTCACATAAAGATCAAAAACATTATATTTCCGGTGTGTAATGCGTCTAACATTATCCAAACCCGATGCATGACATAAAGATACATTAAAAAGAGACGACAGACAAAAAGTTACATAGTGCACCTTTAACCATGGAAGGCTCATGAAAGAAAGAACACGGTGAAGAGTGTTTTTAAAGTGATTGGTCGACTGTGATTGGCTTTTAATAGTTTGGAAGAATACAGTATCAGGATTAATCATGTGTTTTATGTTCCATTTTCATCTCTCAATTAGTGGTTGAATAACTTGTGAGACGGGCCTCTGCTTTTGGTTCAAATCCAGCTATAAAACGGTTCTGTTCAGTTGTGCATGATTGATTTTACCTGCGTCCTCCTCCTTTTAACCCTTCGTCATTCCGTTAAACGATCCCTAATTGAAACTGAAGCCATTTCTGAACCGTTTGGGGTTTAAACAAATGGCTCTGTACTCTGATTTACTTTTTGTGAATGCCATCTATGTGTCTTTCTAGGGCTTTAGTCGATTAATCGGTCAATCGTGTCTCCGTCGACCAACATTTTTATTGGTCGACTAATTATTTTCTGTAGATTAAACGGATTCAGAAGGCAAAAACGGCAAAAACAAAAATATACGGCGTGAGTTAGCGGAAGATTTTAGCGTGAATCATCAGTTTAATCCAGGGGTGTCCAAACTTTTTCCATCGAGGGCCACATATTGAAATATAGACCAAGCGGAGGGCCACAAATCAATCATTAAACGTTAAAAAAAGCTGCATTTATCTGATGTTTTAAGCTCCACCACATCTACATTCAGTCTCAGTGCCTTAATATCAGGTCTGTGTTGCACCAAAATGTTAGTTATTTAGGTTGGAATTGTAGAAAATCTGAAATGTGCTGTAAATAGTACTTAACAGGACAATGTGGGCCAGTTCACCAGGAAGACTAAGGGCCAAGAAAAATTGGTCTGAGGGCTGCATTTGAGTTTGGACATGCCTGGTTTAATCGAACTTCTGACATATAAATACACCGTTTCCTAATACTTTTCTGTTTGAATAGTTGTTTTTGCATGAAGTCCTTTGCAGTTGTGGTCTTTTGAGGGCACTTCGGGTCAGATCGGTCGATAGGGCAGGTCTTTAGTCGACTACAGCCCTCTGTCTTTCTATCTTGTATTTCATGTTTTACTTAAAGTTTGGGCGCTTGTTGGTAATAAAGCCTGAGCCGCACAAACCCAGTGTAAGTGACTCTCATATTCTTCTTGATATTAGTGTTTACCCAGAATGCCCAGCGCCGCCTCGTCGTCAGTCTGTTCACAGGGTTCTGGATGTGATGTTGTGATATTGAGTGTGGGCGTTTCTCACCTGATCCTCTGCTCCTGATCTCGCCCACACACAGCGCTCACAGACACAGCTACAACATCGATGCTCCTCTCTGCTCCTGTCTGCTCCTGTCTGCTCCTGTCTGCTCCTGTCTGCTGCTCCTCTCTGCTCCTGATCTCGCCCACACACAGCGCTCACAGACACAGCTACAACATCGCTGCTCCTGTCTGCTCCTGTCTGCTCCTGTCAGCTGCTCACTGCTCCTCTCTGCTCCTGTCTGCTCCTGTCTGCTCCTGTCTGCTGCTCCTCTCTGCTCCTCTTCTGCTCCTGTCTGCTCCTGTCTGCTCCTGTCTGCTCCTGTCTGCTCCTGTCTGCTCCTGTCTGCTGCTCCTCTCTGCTCCTCACTGCTCCTGTCTACTCCTCACTGCTCCTGTCTTCTCCTGTCTACTCCTCTCTGCTCCTGTCTACTCCTCTCTGCTCCTCTCTGCCCCTGTCTGCTCCTGTCTGCTGCTCCTCTCTGCTCCTCTTCTGCTCCTGTCTGCTCCTGTCTGCTCCTGTCTGCTCCTGTTTGCTCCTGTCTGCTCCTGTCTGCTGCTCCTCTCTGCTCCTCACTGCTCCTGTCTACTCCTCACTGCTCCTGTCTTCTCCTGTCTACTCCTCTCTGCTCCTGTCTACTCCTCTCTGCTCCTCTCTGCCCCTGTCTACTCCTCTCTGCTCTTGTATGCCTCTCTCTGCTCCTCTCTGCTCCTGTCTGCTCCTCACTGCTCCTGTCTACTCCTGTCTGCTCCTCTTCTGCTTCTGTCTGCTCCTGTCTTCTCCTGTCTACTCCTCACTGCTCCTTTCTACTCCTCACAGCTCCTGTCTACTCCTCTTCTGCTTCTGTCTGCTCCTGTCTTCTCCTGTCTACTCCTCACTGCTCCTGTCTACTCCTCACTGCTCCTTTCTACTCCTCTCTGCTCCTGTCTACTCCTCACTGCTCCTCACTGCTCCTTTCTACTCCTCACTGCTCCTCACTGCTCCTTTCTACTCCTCACTGCTCCTCACTGCTCCTTTCTACTCCTGTCTGCCACTCTTTGCTCCTGTCTACTCCTCACTGCTCCTGTCTTCTCCTCTCTGCTCCTCACTGCTCCTGTCTACTCCTCTCTGCTCCTGTCTACTCCTCACTGCTCCTGTCTTCTCCTCTCTGCTCCTCACTGCTCCTGTCTTCTCCTGTCTACTCCTCACTGCTCCTTTCTACTCCTCACAGCTCCTGTCTACTCCTCTTCTGCTTCTGTCTGCTCCTGTCTTCTCCTGTCTACTCCTCACTGCTCCTGTCTACTCCTCACTGCTCCTTTCTACTCCTCTCTGCTCCTGTCTACTCCTCACTGCTCCTCACTGCTCCTTTCTACTCCTCACTGCTCCTCACTGCTCCTTTCTACTCCTCACTGCTCCTCACTGCTCCTTTCTACTCCTGTCTGCCACTCTTTGCTCCTGTCTACTCCTCACTGCTCCTGTCTTCTCCTCTCTGCTCCTCACTGCTCCTGTCTACTCCTCTCTGCTCCTGTCTACTCCTCACTGCTCCTGTCTTCTCCTCTCTGCTCCTCACTGCTCCTGTCTACTCCTCTCTGCTCCTGTCTACTCCACACTGCTCCTGTCTGCTCCTCTCTGCCCCTGTCTGCTCCTCACTGCTCTTGTATGCCTCTCTCTGCTCCTCTCTGCTCCTGTCTGCTCCTCTCTGCTCCTGTCTGCTCCTCACTGCTCTTGTATGCCTCTCTCTGCTCCTGTCTACTCCTGTCTGCTCCTCTTCTGCTTCTGTCTGCTCCTCTCTGCTCCTGTCTACTCCTGTCTGCTCCTCTTCTGCTTCTGTCTGCTCCTCTCTGCTCCTGTCTACTCCTCACTGCTCCTGTCTACTCCTGTCTGCTCCTCTTCTGCTTCTGTCTGCTCCTCTCTGCTCCTGTCTACTCCTCACTGCTCCTCTCTGCTCCTGTCTGCTCCTCTCTGCTCCTGTCTACTCCTCACTGCTCCTCTCTGCTCCTGTCTGCTCCTCTCTGCTCCTGTCTACTCCTCTCTGCTCCTGTCTGCTCCTCTCTGCTCCTGTCTACTCCTCTCTGCTCCTGTCTACTCCTCTCTGCTCCTCTCTGCTCCTGTCTGCTCCTCTCTGCTCCTGTCTACTCCTCTCTGCTCCTGTCTACTCCTCACTGCTCCTGTCTACTCCTGTCTGCCACTCTTTGCTCCAGTCTGCCACGTTCTGTCTCTGTCACCCCTCTGTTATATTAATAAATGTTCAAAATGTATAAATATAACAGAACGTGTCAGTTTAGACATCCTCCTGACAAACCGTCTGTAGCCTTTTGTGTTTTCTAAATTCTTTGTCCTGCAGCAAAAGAGGGAGGGGAGAAGATCTGCACGTCAGGATCAGAATCAGAAAGTTTTTTTTTGCAATTGTCGGTGAAAAACAACTCCCAAACTGTGTGAAGCATTGAGCTGGAGCAGGGGCGGTGCAGAAAAAACTAGGGACTGTGGGGGAACCTCACAATAAACTGAGTAATGAGTCAATATTAATATAAACTGCTTCAGAATACAGGATTATATGATTTATGTATTTTTTTCAAAACAACTTGCCCCCCTAGTATTGTGATTAATGTAATATTTGTCAAATTAAATAAAATAGGCCAAATAAAACTTCAGAAATAGTCATCGTAAAGGACACATATTCTGCTACATAGACTTTTTTGAGCTTTAAACCATGTTCTAACAATGTTCTGTCATCAAAAACACACCTGAAGTAGCATTCAGCTGCATTCACGCTGTTTGGAGGAATGTTTATTACAAAATCCTCCCCCCTCGAGCGTCAAACACACTTCCTGCTGAACTTTTACGGACGTATTTTCAGATCGTCTACGTCACTTATCCGAGAATCTTCTTCTGTTTTAAAATCATCTTAAGTCATCTGCAGACTTGTTCTGAGCATTTCTGCCTCTAAACACGATCACTGCTGGAGCTTGCTTGATATTTGCTTTTAGCACATTCGCTTAAAAAAATTATATATCTAAGCATTAATTAAGTGTCTTTTGCAGACTCGTGAGGAAAACATGAATGATTTAACAAGAAACCCTTTTTTGTTTGTTTCAAAACATGAGATAGCAAATCAAAGGCACTCAAGGTACATGGTGGCAGAGCAGCTAGAGCCCCTAAGGAGATCGTGGGTTAGAATCCCGGACCAGACCAACATCACACAATCTCTCTGGGTGAAGTCTGCATGTCCTCCCCGTGTTACCGTGGGTTCTCTCCGGGTTCTCTGGCTTCCTCCCACCGTCCAAAGACCGTGCATGTGTTCAGGTTAATTGGAAAATCTAAATTGTCCTAATCTAAATTGAGTGAATGGTTGTTTGTCCATGTCTCTGTGTTAGCTGCGACAAGTTGGCCACTGTCCAGGGTGTACCCCGCCTGAGGCCCAAAGTGCGACCCCTAACGGGAACAGGCGGTAGAAAATGAATTAAAAATATACGTATTCAAAGCCCTGTGTAGTTTTTACACTCTCGAAGCAGATTGGGTGGATAGAGGCACCAACCAGCCATTCTGCTTAGGGCACCCTAATGACTAGCAGCGGCCCTGTCCTGTCTGCTCCTGTCTGCACCTGTCTGCAGTGTCTCATAAACAGCCTTTACCACACACAAACACACACGCGCACACACAAACACACACGCACACACACCTACGCTCTTAATGATGCCTCTCTGTCACAGCATCAGAATTCACACGTCCCTTCGCTCTCTGCACACACCGGCGACACAAACGACTGAAGAAAAAACACCGGCAAATAATCACATCAAATCAAAAACGCTTCATTTATCTGTTTGGAACTTTGTTTGCAGACACAGCGCCAGCACAAACAGACACATCCTTACAAAATACATTCATCACAATACATAATAATTAGTACAGTAAATACCCACAAACTGAGCACTACCTAATGAATAATTAAAGAAATACTTTGGATGCCGGTGTGTGTGTTGCTCAGAATCCAGGCAGAAGCTTTCACAATAGCTCCCCGAGAAAAATCTAGGCAAATAGATTTAGATTTTCAGTGAGAAATTAAATAATGACTCATTTGTAAAATAAAAAACACTGATTGATGATTGAATGATTTCCCTGTTTTCTATTTTGTTTTGAGATCAGGTTGGATTTCCTATTTCTACCACTAAAATTAAATATCTAGTCCTGCAACAAATGATCTGAATTCAGAATATTAAGTTGTTTTGACCAGTTTAGGCGAGTTAATGACTAATGTGATGTAAACTATTTCAATTAATTCAATACATTTTGGACTGGTTACAAGATTATTTAACTTGGAATAAGAAAATGTATTTGGCAATTAATGAAAATAAATGTTTGACTGAGTTGCTTTCACTGTGCTTTATAAATAATACTGGACTGAATGTGTCTGTAAATGTAAACCCGGTGTGTTTCCTCAGGCGGCCCGGGCAGCGGTAAAGGCACCCAGAGCCTGAAGATCGCCGAGCGTTACGGTTTCCAGTACGTGTCTGTGGGAGAACTGCTGCGCAAGAAGATGATCCACAACGCCACCAGCAACCGCAAGTGGAGCCTCATCGCCAAGATCATCACCAACGGAGAGCTGGCCCCGCAGGTAACAAGCTACAACTTGAGCTTCTTCCCATTCAAAACATATTTAATTTAGTTTCACTGAGGGCGGAAACAAGTTAATCGATTAATCGCAACTAATCGATTATCGAAATGGTTGTCAACTAATTAAATAATTGAGTAATCGTTAACTGGTCTATGCACAGACTCATATAAACATTGTATGTGATGAAAGAAGAGGTTTTATTACTCAGACAGAGCAGGAATGACAAAAAAACACATCGAAAACATGTAAATTGTGTGTTTTTGATTAAAATCCTTGTTCCTCTATAAATATTTTCCACCAGGATGTTGTCACAAGCCTTCACTTCAGCTTTGTTTGGGTAAAGTTCAGTCAAATTCTCATATTCAAGGGTCTGTCGTGCTCCAAAACTAATCGATTAATCGAAGGAATAATCGTTAGACTAATTGATTACTGAAATAATCATTAGTTACAGCCCTAGTTTTACTTTTTAACTGCTATGGCAACGATCCTAGAGTCACCTCATTCTATTAACATTTAGCTTTATTTAGCTTGGAAATAAACAAATAAAATAGCTCTTGATTGCTCGGGGCACTTGCTGTTAGCGATTGTTTTGGTTTTTTGATAATTGTTAGCAATGGGTGGATCGATACCAAAAATCGATACTAATAGAGGTTTCAAAAAGTATCGACACTCACTTTAAATTTCTGATAAAAATGTTGGTATTCAGATACGTTTTGTTTACATTCCTGGAATACATTGTTTATATTGTAGGTTTTCTGCACTTGTGTTTATTTTTCTTATTAGTTCAAGCAGAGTTTGACAGAAATAAATAAGTAATAGCCAAGTTAAAATTGTTCATAGTTGAGGCGTTTCAATGCATTTTAGTGCAAAACTCATCGCATCGATATCACAATATTTGTTACTCGATATTGGATCGCGTCATAAATCAGTGCTATCGCCCATTTCTAATAATTGTGATTATTCAGGTAACAATATAATCAGAAAAAATAATAATAATGGGATTCGTATGTAGCAACAATGAGTAATTTCAGGTCAATTTCTACTACAAAAAAGCAAAACTACGTATCGCTATTTTTTATCAGGCTGTTTATGAGCCAGTATCATAACTTTTTCATTCATGACGTTTAATTTAAAGTCGATGTGACAGGTTAGACGACACATTTCACTAAAATGTAGTGAGCGTGATTATATTTAAGATTTTACTAACATTTTGCCTATTTGTCTCCAGTTTGATGGTTTTTGTGAAGTTTATAATGTTTCTATTTAATCTTTCTAGTTGAACATGAGCAGCAAATATGACATAGGCATTTGTCAGTAATTCCTTTACTGTTACCTAGCAACAATACTGTAAATAAGGGGAAAAATCCAGTTAAATGACACAATGGTGAAGATTTGACTAATAATATTACCTAACACCTTTCTTTCATTGAATGACCATTTAAAATGTGTCAGCTTTCTGTAAATTGCCTCTGTATGAACTCAGCACTAATTCCTGTCATTTTAAACCTTTATTTTTTAAGATTTCTTCACAGACTGCAACTTCACAAATGTTAAACTATATTTACCACAGGTGCCCTCCCACCAAACTAAGTCATAATTAGAATGACGCTAGTGAGGAATGATGAGGCACTAAACATTGTTCATTAAAACAAATCAAGGATTTGTGTCAATAATCCTAAAAGTCTGATATTTCTTTTCACAATAATCGTAACATTCAAATTTGACATTGTATATCCCTAGTTGCAGTATATTATAGTGTGTTTTGATCTATTTTTCTGTCCTTTTATGATCTTATTATGTCTTGTAAGTGATCACAGTCTGATTTATCCGTGGCAGAATTGGTCAAATACTGAGGACACTTTTCTATGTAGGCAATTATACCTTGAGTTTTGTCAATTTTCAGCTTTTTTAAATCTATTTTTCCCCACAGCAGTTTTCCAATTTTCATTCTTCAAACTGGTGGTGCTTTAGACTTGATGAATCTTCTTCATGAGAGTGGAAATGTCTTCACCTCAAAATCTCGTCTTCTAAAAACTTAAATGCCTTTTCGTAACACGCAGGCTGCTTATCGATCCCAAATCTACCCGAAAGTCCACACAGTAGCGATGAGGAGAGAAGGAGGCCGAGTGCAGCGTTTGTCCAGTTATTTCAGGATCGTTAGCGCTGCGTGTGTGAAACCAGGGGCTAATTAGCATCATTCATAATAACACAAGCAGCGAGAGAGGGAGGGAGAGAGGCTGAAAGAAGAGGGGAGGAACAGCAGTCATTAGCAACCTACACGAGTATAATCTGTCGTCATGCAGCGCCGAGGTGAGGAGACGAGTGGATTGTAACTCTGGAGGGGTCTAAAATCTGCAAAACGCTCAGAGAAAGCGACACATTTTACTGTCGTTCATATTTAACCTCTGCATTAAATAAACCTGGGACTAAACGCAGATTAAACTCGAAAATAAACCTGGATTAGGCCACGATTACGCTTGTTATTGTATAGTCTCGGTTTGAGCTCAGGTTAATTCTGATGAAGATTTGACTTGGTCCTGTTTTAGTCTTGGTTTAGCCCAGCACAGAAAAAAAAATTACATCTACCCAATGTTAAAATGACTTGAATTTATAACATTTTAAATCTGGATTTGCGTAGTTTTGATTCAGTGAGATGTTTTTGTTCATCTGATAAAGAATATTTCACTGGTTTCAAGGTATTTCTGACTAATCACACAATAATTTAGCTTAAAATAAGAAAATACATTTGCCACTGGGGTACGGATAATTATGCATAATTTGTCTTGAAGTAAGAAATAATGCAGAAACAGTTTGAAACATGCACAATAATCTCGTTCCATCAAATAAATAGGCTTAATCTTATAGTCAAAACGTCTGAAATTAAAGTTATTATCCTGAAATCAAGACATTTTAACTCATTTAGATATTCTTTTTTTGCAGTGTGGTCTAAACCAGGACCAAACCAAGGTGTGCATTCAAAGTTGCCATTAAAATTAAGACTAAACTAGGACTAAACCGTAAACTAAACATGGAAAATGCCATGGCCGAACCGGGACTAAAACAGGATCAAGCACAAGTGAGAATCCTGACTGAGCCGGGCGGGATCAAACCAGGACCAAACCAGGACTGGCCCGGGACTCAAACCCGTGGCCTTCTTGCTGTGAGGGTAGAGTCCTGGCTTTTTAGAGCATTTCTGATGGATTGTAAATAAAACAAAATAGAGAAATGATTGTTGTCATTGTAATAAGAATATTTTATTTTTTCGTATTTTTTGTCACGCTTTTTTGACATGATCTTGTTTATTACTGATAAGGTTTGTGATTTATCGTTGGTTTATTTACTCCCCTCTCTGCTTCATGTCGTGTCCTGCCTCCTGAGTCCACGCTCCAGATGTGAGCGAGCAGATAAACACAAACTAGGGCACTCACATCCTACAGACATACAGTATACATGACAGAGGCTGCAGGCTCATCTATACTTCACTGATCGCTTTGATAAACTGAGAGCCATCTACGTTTGCCATGTTGAGTTCAACTGTTAAATGTCAAATTAGAGCGATGGAAAGTTAATCAAATTTAACTTCAATTTGTGATCCTAGGAAGCGTTATCTTTGAAGCACTTTGCATCTAAAGTGTAAGCGCCATTTCATATAGTTTACATATTCACATGATTTATTTGCAATTCATAATAATTGATTTGTATTATTGTTTAAAAGCAGTGCTAATATGTACATGATTATATGTTAATTTAGAAATGGGATACATGATTTGGACATTGGGGGCGCACTACTGTTTTCCTTCTTGTTTGTCATGTAATTACACGTGAAGAAGTGTTCTGTTCTTGAACTTAGAAAATAAAGAAAGATGGCTGGAGCAACAGGGTGGTTTTACCGTGCTGCGACGACATCAGTGTTGTTCTACGCGTAAAACAGGCTCTGTTAGTCATCTTTTATTGAAGAGGTTAAATTAAGAAACAAGGAACTGAACGAAACTGGACGAAATTACGATTAGCCTCTACATAAAGTGTTGTATTTCTTATCTTAAATTACATACATTTAGTAGATTTCCTGTGTATTTATTAGGGCTGGAATCCTTTAGTCGTTTAGTCGATTAATTGGTCGATGGTGTCTTAGTCGACCAACATTTTCATTACTCGACTGATTATTTTATGTAGATTTAAAGGATTTGTTTGGCAAAAACAAAACTACAAGGTTCAAGGTTCAAGGTTCAAGGTGTCTTTATTGTCCCCCAAGGGGGAAATTAGTTTTGCAGCACAGCTCAACATAAAAGGACAATGTAAAAACAATATACACATACAGATACAAATAATAAAACAAACCCAAAATCACACTTCCCTCAAAGTGCAAAATAGCAGATTAAATCACATGTGCAAATGTTCTATGTGCGGATTTACAAAGTGCTAAGTGCTATTAAGGTGCTTCACGGCTGTTGGGATAAATGTAGTTCCAGCCTTTTAGTTTTACAACTAGGAACTTTGTAACGCCGCCCAGAAGGCAAAAGTTCAAACTGTGCCTTAAGAGGATGGTCCTGGGAACTAGTAATGGCTCTAGCCTTTCTCTGCACCTGCCTCATGTACAGGTCTGCGGGCTGAGCCTGTCGTGTCCCTGAGACTTTGCTGGCCACTTTGACCAACCGAGCAAGTCTATTTTAAATGGAGTAAATTAGCTAAATTAGCTGAACATTTTGGACTGAATCATGAGTTCAATTTAACTTCTGACATATGAATACATTCTTTACTGGTGGATTTATATGTTCATGCAAAAACAACTGTCTGTATAAATACTGTTTTTGCATGAACTCTTGCGGCTATGGTCTCAATGCAGTTTCAGTTGAATACATGTAGAGACACCCCTTTTAGTCGATAGGGCGGAGCTTTAGTCGACCAAGAATTCCTTTAGTCGACTCCAGCCCTAGTATTTGTCAGCAGTGCACATCGCACAGACGCAGGCTGAGAAACTTGGTTTGTCCAAAGACTGTTGACCTTTAGCCGTTTAGTCAATGAATCATCCGATGACGCTTCGGTCGATGAAAATGTGCAAAAAAACTGCATTCTCCTGGTCGTGTGGGTGCACTTTGGGCGCAGATATATGGTCCGATGATAGAGACATTTAATGGTTTGAGAGCTTTTGTCAGCGCCATACTGGCTTTTAGTCGACTAAAGGCTCTCTCTCACCAGTGCTACCTCCCCTCCTCCGTCACTAAGTCAGGGTGATGACTCTTCTCTCCATGTCTCCTCACACTTACCCCGTGTAAACGCTTTTCCCGCTGCAGAAACAAAAACGTTCAACAACGCAATACCGTTCTACAACAGCAGAAGACGTAAAAATTGTGTGGAGTGGACTTCGTAATTAAAAAAAAAACACATGATTCAACAGCGTAGTTATCAGTAACTCTAGTCATGGATCACATACATGAACCAAAAGGACTGGATTGTAACAACGTTTGGCAAAAGGAGGCGCTTATGTTGTTATGTTTAGATTTACATAGGGCTGAAATAAAGGTAAGCTAACTGCAGCACATTGTCGTAACAGATGAATGATACTTATATATATAAATAGATGTAAAGTTGAGCTAAATTGAGTGAAAAGAAAATTTAGTGATTGGAGCGCGACTGGAGACGCAGATTCTATGAAGAAATCCTCCAAAAAGCAGCCCCCACGACCTCCTCCGTGCTCCTCTCAGACCCCCTGTCCTCCTCTGAGCTCCGACAGCGCCATTCACACTAAAAACACAAAAGCCACCAAAGACCTGCCTCACCAGTTCGGACCGGGAATACTCTCTTAAGTGTGAGCCGTTATCGACACAGAGGAGAGCTGCACAATGTGGCAAAAACATCTAATCGCAATTTATCTGACCAGTATTAAACTTACGATTAGATTTACAGTTTCTGTTTCTGTTCAAAGTTCACAATTTAAACGCAGTCAGGAGAATTGACAAAAAGACTGAAATATGAACCGACAAACTAATACAAGAATTGCTTGTTTCAGAAGGTTATTATTGCTTTTAGTTAGGTTTTTGTCACTTTTAATAGCGTTTTTGTTACCTTTTGTTAAATTTTTGTCGGCTGTAGTCACATTTCTGTCAGTTTTAGTTGCATTTCTGTCACTTAGATGCATTTTTGTCACTTTTAGTTGCATTGTTGTCACTTTTAGTCAAATTTTTGTGACTTTTTGTTGAGGTTTTGTTGCGTTTAGTTTCTGTTGCTTGTTTCAGAACATGGTTTAACAAATCTAAACTACAGGGTTTGAAGTTTTTATGCAGAATAAAACAGGATATTTTGTTGTTTGTGGAGGAAATGTTTGCACTTCAGAAATTCCAGCCTGTACGATTTGTTAATTGTGTCCATTCAAATTGCGATTTCGACTCCGTTTCGACCTAACACAGATCATGTCTTTAGTCGATCAAGAATTTCTTTAGTCGACTGGAGCTTTACCAAAGTCACGACAGCAGAACGCAATAACCAGAGCTGAGACGACAACAACAACAACCTTCTGATGAATGGAAAACACTTTGCAATGACGGCTGAGAATCTCCATATCACTGTTGTTGATATGCAAATCTACTACAGCTTATGAAAGTGGTAATTCAATTTATGCAAATGAGTAGTTAATGAATTTTTGCAGTAAATACGCTGTTTGTGTCGGTCGAGAGAAGTGGACTGCGCAGTGAGCACGCGGCTGAAATCAGAGCTGCAGTTCAGGACGGGGTCACGACCTTAGACATCTATTTGAACTCCATTAAGAATCCCACAGGTCTGTCGCTGCCTCTGACAGTCTGAGCGCGGGTCACTGTCACATCAATAATACAGCAAATGAGTGTTTATAGATGTAATGTCTCTGCAGGGCTGCCAGAGCGCTTCACAGGATGATTGAACCGGATGCCCTTCCACATTAGTGTATCAAGAGAGGGCAATACTGGTGAACCGTCTGAAGCATTATTTGTAATATTAATTACTTTTAAACATGCTCTTGTGTAAGTTTTCTTTGGCAACTCATGTCTACCTTTCATGCGTTCCCTCCTTCATCTACTGGCAGCAAAGGGAATCTTCATGAGGAGAAAACAAAAGCTAGCTTGCCCCGGCATGCTAATGTTAGCACACCGTTGTGAGTGTGAGTCTGGTGATGATTTTAGGACTTAAAGGAGAACTATAAGTAACATTTTGATCATTTAAATGTATTTGTGAGTCTCTCAGACGGTAATATGTGAATGTTTATCGTGTTTGAAGTGTCTCCCCCTGCTGTCTCAGAGCGGAAAGCCATCTTTGAAACATTGAATCCAATCCAAAAACAACTCCCTGGAAAACTCAGGCTCATTCAGACAATGGTACATGTTTTTGTGTATGTGAGTATACGTCCTTAGGTCAATAATAACAATAATTTTAAAAATCTGTTTCATTAGCAAGGACCACGCCACAACGAGATGTGCAATACAATCATTTATTAGTGAAAGGAAGCAGGTAATTAGAAGTAGATCGCGAGCAGATGATGGCTGGGTGATGAGGCTCAGTGTGGGGGCTCCGTCTCGGTGATCTGCCCAGCCGATTCAGGCCCCCCCTTTAGGGAACTGGACGCTGAAAGAGAAAGCAGATGACATAGAAGGCGGAGGGGGGTGGGTCGAGAGAACAACGGCAAACAGTGATTGAGGCATAGGCTGGTATATGAAGGCTTCTGGGAGTTAGAGGTGTGCCCAGGGACGGTGATGGGGGCGTGATCCTGCTCACGAACCTCAGTTAACTATATGTATTTTCACATCAGAGCTGCAGAGGGAGCTATAATAACTTTAAAAACAGCACAGGAGTCCTCCAGATCTCCTCCAGATTTTGACGTCACAAATGAAAAAATACATTTATATTGAGTGTTTTTGTGTGTGAGGGAGGGGACCTCGTAAACATGATAAATGTAACAAGCGTGAATGAAGCTAAATACAACTCCAGGTATGTCTTTGATGAGGGAACAATGTTACAACATGGTTAAAAGCTCAAAATAGTTCATTTTGCATAATATGTGTCTTTTAAAATACCATTTATTTAACCCCACATTTGACCCATCCTTCAATACCTCTGGGGCATAGGTTCATGGTCTCAAGTACAGCCTCTTGTGCCTTACCCAGTGACTCAGCACATTTAATGACTTTGAGGCATGGAATAGAAGTTGTTAACCCTTCTATTCAAAATACTTCTGTCAGGTTGTAGGTAAATTGCTGCACGAACAGAAATATACGTTTGACTGGGCAACCGGCGAAAATAAAATGACATTATGAGGTCAGTAACTTCCAGAAAAGAAATGGCCTTTACTCTGCCTAAAGTGTTTTTAAATTGAAAAGTGCATTTGGGTGGAAGAGATAGGAAATGGAGTTTAGGTCAAGCAGACATTGATCATTGATTGTGGGTTAGACATGCATCTTGGACAGGCTGAGTGAAGACGGAGAAGGACTGTGCTCCCAGTGTATCTGACCACATTCTATTAAGAAATGGTAAAGAATTAATAAGCAGCCATTCTTACAATATGCATGAATGAACTGGAGATGAACTGAAGCAATAGAGGGGAAAAACACTGACGAAGTTGAAAAAATTATGGAGATGCAACATGAAGCTGAAATGGCAGGATGACAGAGACAGTGAATTTATGTGTTGTGTTTCTGTTTAAACTTTATGCTTTGGTTCAGGAGACTATTATCCAATCAGAAAGCAATGAGCTCCTCATTTCAGCTTACAGATCTTATGACTGAATCCCGTTTAGAATGTGTGTTTTAGGCGGGTGACTTGTAGACTGCACACTCTGCAGTCCACATTTGTCAGTGCAGCTTCACCTGGAACTGCGTGAGAACACTTGTGTCATTTCTTGAAAATGGATCCAGACCACCGCGATGTCTGTGAAAAAGATTTCTAGTGGATTCATCCACAGACCCGAGTGTAACAGGGCACCCGACATCAGGTTCACCAGGTTATAGGTTAGAGTTGCTCTACACTGCAAAAAGGGATTATCTAATTTAGTTAAATTTACTTGAATTAAGCAAATTAATCTTAAAAGTCCAATTTTAAGATTTTTTCACTTGACAGGACTACTTCAAATTGACATTATTTGACTTGTTTTAAGTAAACTTGATAAGTAAAATAATCTTATTCCACTGGCAGATAATTTCACTTAAATTAGGGTAAAAAAGATCTTATTTTTAGTTTATTTTTCTTATTTTTTGATAGGCCTTTTTTGCAGTGTAACTTTTCTGGTGGAAGGTCTTGTCTCCATGGAGATCTGGCCTTCATCGTCATGGAAACAAACAGGCGATACCACCAAGCCAGATCTGTGGAGAAGTGACGCGTTCACAGTATGAATGCTTTATTTTTGGGTGATTCAGGCTCAGACTCTCTCCATGTCTTGTCCTTTCTGCTGCAGTCCATATGAAACCTTTATAATCAGAACCAGAATCAGAAACGATTTATTGCCATTGTCAGTGTTCAAAAATTCACAAACATAGGAACTTGCTTTGGCGTAAGGTGCAACATAAAACAATTAATAAAATATATAAAAGAGACGTACATAAAATTAAGAATAAAATAGACAGATCTAGATAGATAGATTAAGAGTATATACAGAAATGTACAGTTGGCGGATAGTGCAATTGTGCAAATCCCAATAAAATAATTATTCGACTAATAAAAATGTTGGTCACCTAAGACTCCTCTGACCGATTAATCAGCAACGATCAAAGGCCCAATTCCCCACTAAGAAAAAACAAAACATTCATCATTTAAAATCAGTAACAGCCTTTTTTAATCTGGGTGCCAATATCAGTTGAGGACCCTGTATTGCAATCTATTTCTGAGGCGGTCCAAGCAGTAATAGCTTTTCTGCCATTTGTCCACTGCACAAAACACAGCCATTTCTCGATTGGCTTTCCCCCACTCACTGTCACATGTCCACACTAATCACAGAGATGGACTTTAGATTACATTTAATATCTGTCTGCCTGCCCACTGTCTGCGAGGACGCGGGGAATCAAACGTATTACTCAGCATCGGCCACGCGGCGACTGCCATAATATGTTTGGGCTATTTTTAGAGGCGTGTTGTGGTTCGTGTGTAATCTTTCCCATATCATATTTGTGCCGGGAGGAATGCATTTTAGCGGCGCAGACCTTCTCCAGCCGAGGGGAAGTAAGTGACGCTGAGGGGGTTTGGCGTGTTCTGGCCTCTCGTGATCCCAAGACGAGCGTCACGTCATTCTGAAAGAGCAGAGACCAGCGCGTATGGACAATGTGCACTGGAGAAGTATGGAAGTATGCTAGTAATTATGTAAGGTACTATTACATAACAGAGAAGGTTTACTGTATACAAAATCATGTGGGTTGAGCTCGCCAACCAACCAGAGGGTCACTGGAAGAAAATTTAGCTTAACCATGACACTTCAACACATGGTCCACTTAAGAGGGACAGAAAAAGACTAAACGTGGACAGGAGGACAGAGTTTATAGTATTATTTACACTAACTGTGTTTCCATCACCTTATTGTTAAAGCACATTTGAAGTATTACTGGTGGAAATGACAAATATCGCATTTAGAATAGTTTATGCTCGTTTCATGTGGATTTTCATTCAAGCGCATTACAGTTGAAGTATATTTTGAAATGCATTTAGCCCTAATGCATCTCTTCTAAAGCCGTGATAAAACAAACATTGTGTCACTGCACGACGCTTGAAGTCCAGGCTGTTGCAGGACATCAGCATTTGTTCTTTTCAACTTGTGTGGCATTTTGGAAAATATGGAGGCAGCAGCCTTTTGCTTGGTGGTAACCAGGTAACCAACGACCAGTTATACACTTGAAGGCTTTGAAACACAGCTGAGCTGCCCTTTGTCACAGCTCTGTTCGTTATTTTTATGGACAGAATTTCTAGGGGCAGTCGCCAAACTGGACGCCGGAGGGCGTCCAGTTTGGGGAGCACAGGATCATCTCTGCTGTTTGCAGATGATGTCGTCCTGGCTTCGTCAAACCAGGACCTGCAGCAGGCACTGGTGAAGACCCTGAGACGTGTCACATCTCAGGGTCTTCACGAGTGGGGGAAGGATGAAGTGTGAGATTGACAGATCGGTGCAGCGTCTGCAGTGATGTGGTCACTGTATCGGACCGTTGTGGTGAAGAAAGAGCTGAGTCGGACAAAGCTCTCGATTTACCGGTCGATCTACGTTCCTCTCTCACCTGGTCATGAGCTTTGGGTAATGACCGAAAGGACAAGACCGCGAATACAAGCGTACGAAATGAGCTTCCTCCGAGGGATGGCTGGGCACTCCCTTAGAGATAGAGAGGAGCTCAGACACACTCTGCGACCCTGTGTGTGTGTGTGTGTGTGTGTGTGTGTGTGTGTGTGTGTGTGTGCGTGCGTGCGTGCGTGCGTTAATTAATAACCTGAATGAATTTCCTGCCAAAGTCTATCTTGCGCTGACAGTGCTGTGGTTTGACATTTCAAACGAGAGTAAAACAAGCGGAAAATTGCTGTCTTGATCTGAGTCTGGATAAATGCTGAGTTCAGTATTTATGAGAGGGTGTATTGTAAGATTTGCAAATTAGTTTTTAACAGATTCAAATTTCTCGAGACCTTGAAATTGTTAATTACCCTAATTTAATATTGACTTTTCATGCAGAGTGTAGTTCTGTCTCATACAGGTGCCTAGTTTGTACATTTGCCATGATTAAACAGCACATAAGGTCATTTCATGGGTTTAAAGTTAAAATAAATACATCTGGAATTGAATAAATGAATAAGATTAACCCGGTCCATTCCAGGCAATGCAACGTCATCTCCATGGAGACAACCCCCCATCAGAAAAGCGACATAGAGCATCTTTAATAATCTTGCTAAATGAAAGGACATGAGTGTTAAAGTTGTGTTGCTGTGTCTTGCAGGAAACCACCATCACGGAGATAAAGCAGAAGATCATGAAGGTCCCCGAGGCCAGTGGGCTCGTGATAGACGGGTTTCCTCGAGACGTGGGCCAGGCGCTGTCCTTCGAAGACCAGGTCAGTCCGGTCTCTGCGCTGAGGGGTCCTAAAGGGGGCTTAGGCTGGGTTTTATGTGGATCAGTGTGTCTGGTGGAAAAGGAGCGCTGCAGACGCATTTTAGGACGTGTCATTTGTTGGAGTCTGGTTTCTACACGACTGAGACAAAACACAACACCAAGCAGAGGTGGGAGATATAAAAAATTGATAGTATCGCAATTTTTGTTTAGGAAATTGAATGTTTATATTGAAAGCAACCTTGAAAAGAGACAGAAGAGTATACTGTGATATTTCAGTACTTTTGTGGTTAACTTCATGGTCCACTCGTGTGCATTACTTTAACCTTGACCAAGACATTTACAGGAGCATTTTAGCACATTCCTGATATCTTCGGAATATCGTTATGAGATATTAAGTTGTGTCAATATCACCAACCAGCTTACCTTTATTTCAGCACAAATGTTGGTTTATTAATAGTACTCTTATTTAAGCACTTGCATCCAAATAAGCAATCTCATAAATAATGAATGAATAGGTTTATTTTGGTTGTTTATATTACAGAAAAAACAACTAATTTCCCCACTGTATTGGCTGCAACAACAAAAAAGTATTAGGCTGAAGAAACATGCTGTACGTAAATCCAACCTGAGATCATTTCTGGTAACGCTTTAGATTAAGGTTCCTTAGTAGACTTTATAATGCATTAATAAGCACTTGTTGTGTGTTTATAAGCACATACAAGCATTTATTAGCGTGAGAATAGAAAACCATTGAATATGCAGCTCATTAATGCTGTATACATGTGGCTTATTAACACAAACTTGTTTTGGTTAATGAATTATAAACATGTATAAGGTCTTATAAGTGCATAAACAAACAACCAGTGCTTAACATCTTCTAAATAGTTTACTAAGGAACCTTAATATAAAGCGAGTCTAATTTATTGTTTTTGTTTCGGCTTTATCAAATCGGTTTCTCCAGTTCTGACGCAGCTCTGGTTGAGACTGGTTTGAATACCTCTCTGACTCACAAACTCATTCTTTTTTGTTGTTTATGTCCACTCATTTTGGGGCCAGTTTAAGGGTGGCTTTCCCATAGTCTGTGTTTAGTTTACATTGAATTAGCATTAAGTTCGGATAGAAATCAATTTTTGTTTTCGTATACAGGTGTAAAACAGAGTTGAGGGAGAAAGATCTATGATATACATTTGTTATTCAGCTTAGCACTACTTTAATTCCCTGCAGAAAGTCCTTGAGCTCGTGGCCCAGTTTTGAAGGCTGATCGCAGCTGGAGGTGTTCGCCCCACACAGACACAGGATTAGTCTGAGCAGATATGTAAATCATCCGGACTTTCCTGACTGCAGGGCGGTCATTAGCTTCTTCTTATCTCCACCGGTGCTAAAGATGGAGGATTAAAGAGTTGGCTGAACAGCAGCCGAGGTTCAAAGATATCAGTTTCCTCGAGCTTAATGGAAAGAATTGGGGACTTGAAAATAAAGCTGTATGCTAAAAATATCATCCCTCGTATGTTAGGAGCCTGGAAAGTTAATGTCAAGTTCTCTGGATATTCTACACGGAAAATTTCAGTCTGGAAACTCCTTCCTTTTATGGGGAAAGAGTCAAGATAAGTGGCCATGTCATTCATCCAAAACTATCAACATTAGGTGTCTGTTCTCTTTTTACAGCTAAAATTTAAAACTAGAAAATCAGTACGTTGTGTTTATTTATGTAACAACAAAAAGACCTGGAGTAACTACTTATGATGATAAACCTAAATTAGTGTCAAGGGTTGAATGTTTTTAAATGTTTTGTTTAGAAATCCAATAAATGCTGTATGATTAATATTATTCCATAAATACTTTAGTGTCACTGTTTGCTCAGTCTTTATGAGATAAATCAATTATTATTGGAGTTTCAGCTGACTTTTTGCACTCAGAAGTAGGGATTTAATGATATACAAATCTCACAATACGATATTATCACAATATGAACCTCACAATACGATATGTATTGCTATATCATGGAGAGGCTTACCATATTGTAGAAGAGCTCAAAATGATGTATCCATGTTCATAATAACAAGACTGACAATGTAATAGGCTCCAGACAATAGAAATGATCATAGAGGGGAACTCCAAAGTGCAATGTTGAAGTTATGTCAGGAACAACTATAATGATTGATAACAAAGTATCCAAACTTGTAAATTCTGGTCATTAACTCCCTTCATAGAGCTAAATTAACTCTCGAACAGCTGTAAAGCAATAGAGAATGTAGTTATTCCCTCAAAGTGCAAATAAAATTCAAGTTAAGTCAGGTAGAAATAAAGTACTTATATATTTGCTGTAAAAACCAACTAGTCTATAAAAAAAATAATAACAGAAATATCAACAAGTCAACATTACAGGGGAGAAGTAGAGACGTCTGTGCATTTACAATGTCCCCTGCTGTTGAGAACACCCTCTCACTGGGCACTGAGGTAGCTGGTATACACAAATGAGATGAGAGTAGAGAGTAGTGCCCTGCTTTGCTCCTCTGCCACGTCAGAGGGCAATCAGACAAGGAAACCTAGTGTTCTTTGCAATAAGAGTCCAGCTCTGCTTTAATGCCACTGTGTCTTCTGTGTCACGGTTGCTGAAGGAACAACCCAGAAGGTCCTCCAGGGCATTCTTCTTGGGAGGAGGAATGGAGCAATCTCTGCTGTTCTCTGATAGTTGGGGGCACTGTGGCTGGACATCTTGATCCTAAAATGATAAACACATAAAACTTGAATAATCAGTTTTCTGTAACTAATAGACTGTAACAAATTTACAGTGTAAAAAAACAATTACCTGCTGTTGCATTTGTGATGCTTTTTCTTCCAAAGACATCTTCCCTCTCGCTGCTGCGTAGGTGTTGCAAAGTCCGGAAGAGAGGATCCAAGGAACTGCTCTCTTGCAGGAACTTCTCTTCTCCTCGACATCAGGCTGACAGGTCCTTTAAAATTGCAGCCTTCATCTGGGCAATGGCACTTGAGTCTTGAGCATTTGGGATCATACTGTCCAGTATCATTTGCTTGAGAGGTGAAACTATGGATATTGTAGGTTGGGACTCATCACAAAGGACAGTTGTTGCTTTTTTAATGGGTGTGAGAAGCTTAACAAGGTCCTCGCATTTGTGATGTCAGATGTGTCCAAAGTGTCTATTTCACATGACTTGTGTCTCAGTTCATTGTGCTGCAAGTGCTGCAGCAACTGCTTGTTGTTGTTCTAGGTAACGCTCCATGTCAAGTGAACTATTCCATCTAGTCATTACATCCATTACCAGCTTGTGCGCAGGAAGGTTTAGTCATTTTTTGTTTGGAGCTCAGCATCGCAGTGGCAGTAAAACTACTTGGTACACATCTGATTCTGCCGAGGAGGCGACTCACAGAGTTTACCTTTAAACCTGCCAGGTTTAGCGTGTGAGCGAAACACTTAATGTGAGGACACAGTCCAGCCTCATTTACTGCTACTCTCATATTACTAGCGTTGTCAGTAATCACTACGATCCCTGTACCTTGATTTATATTGTCCAGTTCCCACTCTTTTACAACACTCTGGCTATGTTTGAACCAGTGTGCGATTCACTGAGCAGCCTCGTTTGTAGGACGTAACTTTTCATCTCCTATTCATTTGTCAAAACATGTGCAGTAACAGTAATGTAGCTCTGTGTTGCCCATGAAGACCATCCATCGATAGTAATGGCGATGCAGTCTGACTCTTTCAGTTCCTGAATAACTTTAGTCTCATGGTAGAGAGCTGGAAACACCGCTTGACTGAAATGTGCTCGTGACGGCATCTTATGTCTTGGCTCAAGCTTAGCCACTAACCTTTTAACCATCTACTGCAGAAAACGGATGCAAATCAGTCACTATGTATTCTGCGATGTACCTTGTTATTTCTTGAGCCCTTGTGGTGTTGTGAGGAGTAATTGATGAAAATGCCTCTTGTAGTGTTTTTTGACCTTGTGGTACTTTCTTCACGGCAGCTTCATGAAACTTTTCTGGTTGGTGGGTTGTTAAATGACTCCGCACTGTGAGCTTGCACACTGTCGATCGTCTGTCTGTCACCTTTTCCCCTTTAACGTTTGTTGAAAGTGTAAAACCAAAATGCTTCCACACATCTGACTTAAATGCTGCTGGGGCATTCACAATCGCTATATCGGCATCTTCAGAATCCACGCTTAATTCACTGCTACCCGCCTTCTTCACTTACTCTGTGTGTCGTGTGTGGATGATGTGCAGCGCGCTCCGATCGGTTTGATAGCGGCGCAAGGTGTCATGGGATATGTCAATAATGCTTTGATCTGCTGGAGCGGGTTAAGCCATTGTTTTTTTTACGCAGAACATTTTTCATACCGTAACATGATGACGACGAAATCGAGGCAATTTTACTACCGCAAAATCACGATATCGCCATTATTGTTACATCCCTACTCAGAAGTGCAAAGAAGCAAGAAGCATAACAGTTGTGCTGGGCCTCTTATGCGCTCTTTGGTGGTGCAAATGTGTATTACAAGTGTATGAAAGAACGAGGTCAATGAAACACGTCACAACTGATCACAATATTTTCACTCATTGAAGTATTTAATGAGGGCTAATCAGTTAACTGTGGACTCCACTAATTCGTGTGTGTTTTTTAATCAGTAAACATTGCTTTAATTGCTGTGGCTTGATTTGATTTTGTTGCACAGAAATATCAACTAAACCCAGCGTTTTAGAGATGTCTGTGTTTTTCAAACTTACTTAATATTAAATACTCACCATCTATGTTTCTTGCTCCAAGGTCATGTGCACTGCCTCGAGATAAACAGAAACGTTAGAAGTGTGTTACATCAGGAAATCTCACTGTGTCAAAAGTCTTTTTGAGTTATCCAAGTGAATCTGATCTGAGACAGGTCAGAGAAAGAGCAAGCTAAAGTTTGTTGTTCTCAAAGTTCTCCTTTTCTAGAAAAACTAAATGAAAACTCTCTATGAAAATTCTGCATCATGACATTTTAGATGAAGGGCATGGGCTTAGATCAGGCCTCTGTGGGGGAAGCACTTCATTCCATTGAATGTAGGAGAATTGCCCTGTCTAGCTATAACTTTGTCCCAGATATGAACCATGACCAAAGTCAAAACATTTGCATTTTTACAGCTCTAGCACTGAAGTCCTGCCCTCCACCTAAGGTTAAACTAGAACATTGTGATGTTTATGGATTTGAATGAAATGCACACTAGAGTTTAGATCAGTTCCTGTCAGACCTGGCTGGAGCTCGCAGACGTACTGTCTGAACCCAGCCTGGGCTCAGCTCATCCCCTGCATGTCTGGACCCAGCCCGACCCAGGCCCGCCAGAACCGGAGTTTGTGCTTTCTGTTCATGGTTTTATGGGCAGAATAAGCACTTGATAGGGTTTCATGTGTTTCGTGTTCTACCTGCATGTCTGCTGGCCCACATTAGCTCGCTTGTTTCTTTAGCTATTTGGGAGGGCATCTGGTGCTCTCTCTCTCCTCTGCCCTGGCCGACAACAGAGGGGGAAAAGTGAATCTAAAGAATCTAAACTCTAATGCTCACAGACATGTGTGACATGCTTTGCTCTGAACTTGATCCATGGATCCATGTGTTGGCATTTTCTCTAATGCAATAACACAGAACACATTATGTCTGCAATTCCCAAGTAAATTCCCTCATGACATTTTGGTAGCGTGCAGTGAGCTTCATTTATTTTGAAGCACTGAGCAAGTAGAACATGAACAACCTGACAACAAGTCATGGTACATAAAGTGATTCATTTTAAGTTAGGCTTATGTATAATAGAGATTTGAAGGCGCTAAATGCCTAACTTTTTAACCTCGCTAGCAAGATGAATGTTTGTGATATGTGTTAGTTCACAAACTCACAAGAATCCATCTGTTCAAACTCCCGCTGTTACAATTGACCTTCTCCAGATTGATAAATGGGTAGAACTCAATTGAGAGCTACACATCAGTGGCATGAGGCAGGCTATAGCGCAGTCAAGAAAGGATTCTGACTGGTGGTACATATATTTGTCCAAATCTGTTCTTAATATGTAGAATTTGAATATCAAGTGTAATGTCTTTCATAAAACTATTTAAAAATTCATATTAAGTAAAAAGTCTGCACTTTTAAGGTGACTTTTTGTGCAATACTTGACATTTACAAGCATATTTTAGTATATTTCTGATGGATTCCTATGATATTTGATGCATTTCATCACCAAGAAGTCATCCAGAAATACATTTTTATCATTATCACCTCTCATTCTAACACTTTACTTTGACATATAGGGTTTTTTAATATGTTTTCTGTATCCTACGTCTAGATTTTTATGAACCACATATTCTAATTCACAGTGATATGATTCTACGAGAGTACATTTACAGTGGTAGAATGACAATCCCACTTATTTCTGCAGAAACTCGTATGCTTGTTTACAAAATCCTGTCTCCCAAAGTCATGAATTATGTAAAAAGTGGCAGCCCTGTGTCTTAACCAGCCGCGGCACAGATGTAAATACGGCACAGGCTGACAGTGAGGTCCCTGCGGAGCCCGGAGGTGATTACCAGCTACAACAGAGCGCAGCCTCGTGGTGTGGAGCTGCTCCTGTGGGAAAACCTCTTCTCATCACACCACATTCATTTCAAACATGCTGCTCGCTTAATTTGACTGAGGTTATTACAGTTTGGAAAGACACAACCTTGTCTCATCTGCTGTGGTGTGATTGCAAATGTACTATTCTCCATTTCAATAGTGCACAAATCAAATGTACATTTCAAACAGTAGATGGATTGATCTGTCACTCAGACTCTATTCACTTTATTCCGGAAGTTGCCGTACGCGCCGCCGTCTCTTTTCTGTTGTATTCGTTTACACAGAGCAAACGAGCTCAACAGAAAATAAGTTCTACGTGGACTAAAAAGACGTTTTCAGGCCTCAGGAAATCGGAGCGTTGTGACTTGTTGTTGCTCGTGTTCATTAAACATTTTACACAAATCAACCTACTTTATGTAACATTTTAGCTGCGAGACTTTTCCCTCGTTCGTCATTAGCTTTAACGGAGTTCTCGTCAAACGGAAGTGCGTTTACAACAAAAGTGCGTATCTGTGGCAAAAAACGGCAAAAGTGGGCGGGGCAGAATAAGTTGAATAGATCCGGCCGGCACCGCGTCATATCCGGGGGCGTGGTCTGGTCTGGTGGAAAAACTCTATTGATTTAATAGGAAATTTAACTTTTTCCCTCTTCTGATACGTTTCATAGTAAATTATGTCTAATTTAAGCACAACCAAATCAAATCAAGTCACGACCGGGTCTTAACAGATGTTGTTGACTTGACGTTTCCTCAAAAAAGTAAACAGATTGTTCTATAGATGATAAAATACTGCAGGTGGCGCAGTACCATTTAGCCTGCAGCTAGTGTTAGTATTCTTGAATATCTTTATGCATTCAGGCTGTTCAACCACTTTATTCTGTCTTTGTCTTTCTGTTCCCTCATCATTAACTCCAAAGTTGTATTTTGTTTGATTTATGTATGTTTGAGTTAATCCTTTATTGTTCTTCATTTGAGACTGAAATTGAGTGAAAATTTCTGTTTTTACCCACTGGTCCTGGTTCAGTCCTGGTTTAATCCTGGTTTCACCCTGGTTTAGTCCTTGTTCAGTACTGGGCTAGTCCTAGTTTAGGCAGTTTTAGACTTGGTTTAGTCCTGTTTCAGTTTTATTTTAATGCTGGTTTTATCCTAGTTTTAATCCAGGTTTGGATGTTTGAATCCTTGTTTAGACTTCGTTCAGCCCCAGTTTAAACCTGTTTTAATTCTGGTTATGACCTGGTTTAGTTCTTGTTCAGTCCTTGTTTAGTCCTTGTTTAATCCTGGTAAATCCTGGTTTATAACTGGTTTAGTCCTGGTTTAGTCCTAGTGTAGTCCTGGTTTAGTGCTAGTTTAGTCCTGGTTTAGTGCTAGTTTAGTCCTGGTTTAGTTCAGGTTTAGTTGTAGTTTAGTCTTGGTCCTAGTTTAGTCCTGGTATAGTTCTACTTTAGTCCTGGTTTAGTCCTAGTTTATTCCTGATTTAGTCCTGGTTTAGTCTTGGTTTAACCCTGGATTAATCTTGGTTTAAATCCTTAAAACCTTCAAATTTCCTCCCTCTCTAGTTTTTTCGATCCAGAATGCCAACATTAATGACGCGTTTTGTAGAAAGAAGTGAATCGACTGCACAGTAAATACACCACAGTTTAAACTTTCGTCGGATGAAGCTCGTCAGTCGAGATCTTAATTGTTGCAAAGACTTTGCGGCTGATTTATTTCTCTGTCTCTAATGAGAGATAATAAACAAGTGTGAGTCAGAGCAGAATGGCCACTGCAGGAAACATAACACCTGCGTAATGTTGCTTCATCACATTTCACTGTTGTTTTCTCCAGCACTGAAATTTAATTGTTACAGTGAATCTCAAGCTGTGGTTAAAATACCCAGGCTTTATCTGGAGGAATATCTATAGGAGTATTTTGCACATCTTGATTTAGATTTCTTTGTGTTTGTTTTGCTGTTTCGTGGTTTAATATCCTGGTAAAATTATGGTTCAGTTTTTGTTTAGTTTTAGGCTTAATTAACCCACCCATTTAACTATGTGGTGGTCCAAAGTGGCTCATTAAGGGGAAGCGTTATGGGAGGAGACATACGATTTGGATGGATTGCTAAAAATAGAGTTGGTCCTCAAGTGTAACAGATAAATTCTTGCAATATTTGTCGATAAGAAATCTATCCTGGCCGGCTTCGACAGCTGGTCGTTGGGTCTGAACCACCAGTGTAGTCGACCAATCACAGAGCAGTATTGTGGTTTGTGCAGAAGCTAAAGGTGAACCAAAACAAACATGAAAAAGAGCTCATTCCGCAGTGCTGCACATATCAATCCAATGCTATGAAGCTATAAAACACAGAACCTCATTGCTCCACAAACACATGCGTCTCTCTGAAATCTCTCCTCCTCTCAGCTCACTTTGCATCTCTCCCTCAGAATTGGCGCTTCACTGTGGTGAATGAGACATTTCACAGAGAAGATGCACTATTTCTGGGTCACTGTGGATCACTGTTACCACCGCGAGTGCACGTCACACAGGCTGATTCTTCCGCGATGCTGATTTGTATGTTTCACATTTAATGGAAAAAGTGTGAGGGATGGAAACAGGAAATAGGACAGAAAGAAGCAGAAGGTGCGGGAGAGACAGAGGTGCGGGAGAGACAGAGGTGTGATAAGGACAGAGGTGTGGGAGAGACAGAGGTGTGATAAGGACAGAGGTGTGGGAGAGACAGAGGTGTGATAAGGATAGAGGCGGAAGGGACAGAGGTGTGGGAGGGACAGAGGTGCGGGAGAGACAGAGGTGTGATAAGGATAGAGGCGGAAGGGACAGAGGTGTGGGAGGGACAGAAGTGTGGGAGGGACAAAAGTGTGGGAGAGACAGAGGTGTGGGAGAGACAGAGGTGTGATAAGGATAGAGGCGGAAGGGACAGAGGTGTGGGAGAGACAGAGGTGTGGGAGAGACAGAGGTGTGGGAGGGACAGAAGTGTGGGAGAGACAGAGGTGTGGGAGAGAGAGGTGTGATAAGGATAGAGGCGGAAGGGACAGAGGTGTGGGAGAGACAGAGGTGTGATAAGGATAGAGGCGGAAGGGACAGAGGTGTGGGAGGGACAGAAGTGTGGGAGAGACAGAGGTGTGGGAGAGACAGAGGTGTGATAAGGATAGAGGCGGAAGGGACAGAGGTGCAGGAGGGACAGAGGTGTTGGAGGGACAGAGGTAGAAGGGACAGAGGTCCACGAGGGACAGAGGTGCAGGAGGGACAGAGGTGCGGGAGAGACAGAGGTGTGGGAGAGACAGAGGTGGAAGGGACAGAGGTGCAGGAGGGACAGAGCCAGGCTGACCTGCTCCTTTCCTGCCCTCTTGTATTTAGATGCATTTGTTTCTTGTTCAAAAGACGTCAGTCACACGTAATGTGTACATTTCCCTGTACGTCCCGTGCCCCACACTTTGAGAAGCTCTGATCCAACGTCAGGTTGCAGAAAATTCTAGGAAAAGCATCTCCACTCAGATGAGCAGGAGAGAAGTTACATTATTTAACTTAACTTTGTTCAAGTCATTCTAACCGATGAATGCTGTGTTTTGTACATCTCAACCTCATTTTCAGATAAAGTCATAAAGCCCACTGCAGAGTCTGTGGAAATATCCTGCGGCCAAAACAAAAGAGACTCTGCAGGGTTTTCGGAGAGTTTCTGAGCGCAGACAAAAGGGACTGGATCTCTCCCTCTGCTGCTATTACAAGTCTCTAAAATTAGATTAAATACTCAGCTGCTTCTAAACATGGATACAAAACAAAGTACAAAAGCACGTCTTGTAAAGAGAGTTTAGGCTACACTGCACTGATTTCCTCTGTATTCAGGCTCAGTAATGTCGTTAAAGAAGTGCATGAAATTTCACAAGTACAAGGTCGAGAATGTCATTTTAGAGACACAGATTTTGAATATGGAACTTGCATTGAAAGAAGTTTGGCAAAGATGGCAGTACAATATTGCTTATTAACTATTATTGCAGACTGGGATTTAAGTTTCTTTTTTAATTTGTCTGATATAAGCTACAATAATGATTAAAACATGCTCTGAAACAAACGACAAAAACATGACTTAAAGCATCAAAAACATAACTTAAAGCAGAGGGGGGCAAACTAAGGCCCGGGGGCCACATGCGGCCCTTTTGGCATTTTGATCCGGCCCGCAAAGCATTCAATAAAAAATTGTATGAGTTAGGTGTGGTGCATTTGTCATTTTATAGTTTCCTGAGCAGCTGCTTGTTCATTATAAATCAGTTTTGAGAACAGCCACCACTAGAATAACACCAAACTTTGATGCATTGGATAAAAGGAGTGATCAACTGCACTGTTCCCACTAAATAAAGGTAATGATTTTTGCTATTCTGTAGTAAGTTTTTGTGTATTTTAGGCATTAAGTCTATGTGTAGTAGTATGTGTGTAAAATGGTCCGGCCCCCAGGTAGGTGTAAAAATCCAATGTGGCCCTTGCGTCAAAATAATTGCCCACCCCTGACTTAAAGTGACTAAATGCAACTAAATGTTGTTAAAAATGCGTCAAAAATGTGTTTAAAGGTGACATATAACGTGACTAAAAGTGATAAACATGTGACTACACAACAAAAGACTAAAAGGTGACTAAAACATGACTACAAGTGACAGAATCTTGACTAAAAATGACATATGTGACTAAAAGTGACTAAAACATGACTAAAAGTGACTAAAACATGACTAAAATGACAAAAATACGACTAAAAGGGACAAACATATGACTAAAAGTGACTCAAATGTAACTATAAGTGTCTGAAACGCAACAAAAAGTGACTAAAATGTAACTGAAAGTGACTAAAGCGCAACTAAAAGTGACTAAAGTACGACTGTAGGTGACAAAAATTACGCTGAAGAATTGAAAACTACACTCAAACCGACTAAAACGCGTCTTAAAGTGACAAAAACGATCTGAAAACTGATTATTTTATGTTCGTGAATTCATATTTCAGTCTTTGTCAATTCTCCTGTTTGTGTTTAAAATGTTTAAAACTTTGAACAGAATCCTTTTATTAACACATGAGCATAACATAACCAGTATGCTAACTAACCATTGAGCCATTACCTTGTAATTGTACATAATTACATCTGCATAACACTGGAAAAGCACTCTGTTAACGTCTCATTATTGTCTCGTTCTGACCCGTGTACCTGTGCAGGGGTGAGAGCAGGTCCTGTGAATAGGCTGTATATGTTAATTAAGGATGTGTAAAAATAAATGCAGTGAATTGAGAGGTTAGTCCAGTATCTTAGTGACTACACACGCTCGTCTGTGATTGGTCGAGAGCCGACACAGATGACTAATGCAACACAATTGAATTAAGCGACAATTGACCTGTGCGGCAGCGGCGACAACAGCGGGTCTCTTATGGATGAGACCAAGGAAACAGGTCCTTTTGGTCACTTTTATTAACACGACGTATGAGATTTCTCTACAACACGTCCTGATTGTATTTGATGTGGGCCATACCACTCTGTCAGCGCCTGATCTCGTCTGATCTCAGAGGCTCAGCAGGATTGGACAAGGTTAATACTTGGATGGAACAAACTCTAAAACAGGATGTTGTAGTAAGGCAGTGGCTCCAGTGCAAACCGTCCTACACAGCAAAAACTGGAGATTCAAAATCTCAGGGTGAAATATTTCGGAGTTGTTATTAACACTAAAAATGTCATTTTAACATTTTGAGGGTTAAATGGTGGTCAGTGTGAGGGTTATTTGTCAATGTTGATACTGTTAGAGTTAATTGAACTCCCCTTAGTGTTAAATTTGGGACCTCCCACCCATTATTTCAAATTTACAGGAGAGAAGACCGGTTTGAACCAGTTTGAACCAGACAGCCGCCTGCGTATTTTTCACCTGTCTCCCATGCTCCTACATTCGGTAAGTAAAACTTTGATTTAAACTGTATGTATATGATTTTTATTGACACATTTTTGTTCTATGACTGTCTCTACATTCAAATATATATAATTGATAGGTTGAATTCTTTGTCAAAGACATTAGCTAATGTATATGGTCTTTAGCTCTTAATCATATTTTATTCCAGTCGATTTGCCGTTGATGTAAGTTAGTTTTATCTATATATTTATCTCTATAAACTGATGTAAGTTTTCTTATTAACGTTTGGATGTGCTAAATTGGTGCCGTCATTTGCGACTCTGCATTTACAACGACTTTGTGCCGCCAGCATGTTCTCCGCAGGTCACAAAATGGCGCTGCTGGTCCAGGTGAAGTACGGCTCGGAACAAAAGTATGTGAGGCTGGAAGAGGGTGAAGGCCAATATGATTTTCGGCAGTTTTGTGAGAAAGGTATTGTTTTTGTTTTTTTTGTCCGTGTAACCATATGTCTATGCGTGTAACTGCTAACCGTTGCGTTTTTGACTACAGATTGAAAAACATATGAATGGACGATAAATGGACCCATCAGGTATACTAACCGCTTTTCAGAGTCATTTCTGTAACTGGTTTTATGCATGTCAAATGCATATTTTTAGCTTTCCCTGTTTTTTGAATACTGTAGTAATTTCAGGGATTTTGCTCATTGGTGTTGTTATTGTCTTTCAGTCATTGAGCGATTCTGCTTGCCACCCGAAGCAAACGTCACATTTAAGGATGGAACAGGAACACAGGTTGATGGTGAAGTTTTCAGTGACCTTCTTCACCAGGGCAACCTTGTGTTTACACTTTTCTCAGATGACGGTGAGATTTTTGGTAAATTAGCTAGACTACTCTTTACTAAAGCACAAATAGAAAATTTTCCATAAACACTTGACCAATTTTACCATGGTTTAGCTTTGTTTGTGGTTAATCCTTAAACATCCTGATTGAAAATGATGACATTACACTTGGTAATTTACTGTTACTTGCCCAACTGTATTGCAAACTGTGGCAAAACTCATCTGATTTACTTAAGGTATTTGACCAATAAAAATAAATTAATAAATAATTATCTTCATTTTGTTAAATTAATGTTTAAAAGGTCCAAAAATGCTCCCTGAATTTAATGGATGGAATTCTGTATCATCAGCATGCTTTAGAACTCAGAACTCTTGATGTAAACCTAAACATTCACCACCGGTACTATTCCAAAACAATTAGCTAAACATAACCTGTCAAATGCGCTTTAAGATAGTATAGTTTAAAAATTTTTTTTTTTTTTTTTCTTCTTAAAGAATTTTCAGACTCTTCTTTCTCATCTACATCTGACGTCTCTGATGTAAGCTGGAGCTCAGGTTCATCGTCCACAATAGTTGTTGATAAACCTCCCGACAAACGACCAAGAATTGACCACACAAGTGCAACAGATGCTGCCTCTGCAAAACAGGTCTAATTATTAATATATTAATTTTAATGTGTCCTTTCTTTGTCTCCATGCAAGATAAAATGTGCTTTTCTCCTTTGAACAGTTAATTGAGGACGTTTTAAGGGAGAACTCTGGTGGTGAGCAAGTGCTACAGGAATACCTAGCAACAGAAACCCTAACTGATGCCAGACAAAGACAAATGGTTAACATACTGGTCTCTCTCATGATGGAACACCATGGGTATGTTTCTATCTTGGGTTTACAACATTTACATTAACAAGGGTTACTGTTGTACCTAACTCATTTAAATTATGTTTCTTTAGCCATCTTCCCTCCAAGGCAACTCGGGAGAAGTATGCCCTTGGCGTAGTGATGGTGTTTCCTTCCCTAAACCTTTTGATATTCAAAGTTTTTGCAATGTTTCAGATGAAAGTTTATACATAATTCCATCTTTCACAATGTTTTAAACAAATAAAAGTTTAAAATGTACAGAATGTTATGTTTTTTGTTTTTTACAGTAAGCTTTATTTGAAATTTTACAGTGTATAGTTACTACTCTCCCAAAATGTTAAACTAACTTCAATTAGTGTAAAAAGAAAACATTTCTGGGTGTTATTCAGATAAACCAGAATGACTATATACAGTGTTGCCTGTTTACTCTTGAAATGTTCCTTTAACTCTTATTTCAGTGTTAAACAGGCACTCCAGGTCCAGTGTTACTGAATTAACATTTTCAGAAATGTTAAATTGACTCTAAAAAGGGTGGACTCATATAGACTCTGAAAAAGTGTTAAAATTGACTCTGTGAGAGTCAATTTAACATTCCTCTTTTTGCTGTGTACCAGTAAAACACTTTACTGTTCTTGCTTAGTGTGAATGTGGTGTGTGGTGAGTTTTGGTGGTTGAAGGGGCAGATTGGAGCCTCTGTCAGTCTGCCTCAGGGCTGCTGTGGCTACAGTAATAGCGTTCCATCAAGTGTGGAGTGATGATCCATTGTATTTACATAATAAAGCTCCTTTGGACACTTAGAGATGCTTTACAATGTATTTATCGTTCACAGGCGGTGGTAAATTATAGATCATCAGATATGTCTTAGCACTTTAGGTCAAGGTCTAAAAAACAAACAAAATAAAAGCAAGAAAAATGTGTACACCCACTGAAATTATTCAGTTTGAAACGGTTTATGTCCGTAATATGTCTTAATATTCATCAGGAGGTTCAGACAAAGTCTCTTTTTCCGCCCCTGGATTTTCACTTTCTGTAACAGTAAAGGCAACAGTTTGAGGACTTTTCATAATTCAAAAGATTGGATATGTTGTTTTAAATTATTAATTGCGATGGCGACGGTACAAATTTTTCTTAAACACAGAGAGCTACCTCTGACAAAACCCTAAAAACCTTCAAACAAATGTAGATGTTTGAATGTCCTTCTATGTAATATTGACCTATGTGTTAACTGTACAAGCCCCTGGGTCAGGAGCAGTGCAGTGCCCAGCGACTGAGCCAGAATGTTTCTTAGCCTGGGAATTGAACCCAGGACCTTCTCGCTTTAGCACTCTAGTCTCAGCTAGAGCTTGCAACTTCATAATAAATACAGGGGAAGTTGTCGTTTAAAACCCGCTTTAACCCAAGACCTTACAAGTTGCAGAATGTTCTTTATCTGGAGGTGACTTCCTGCTCACTGAAGCTCATGTCAGAGGACGAGATACAGTTTGTGAAGTGAAAGTTTCATACATTGAACCCACTGTACCACATTACACCATTCACTTCAATCCGAACGTTTTGGCGCCGCGAGCTCTCACAGCACTTCAGATTTAACAAGGACCTGGCTCTGCTGACAGCTGACTCTGTGAAGAGTTCAAATGGAATGTTTCTGAGCTCAAGTAGGAAGTGAGTCACATTAAAAATAGGTTTTAGAGAATTGAGTGTTCCGAGATGAATGCAAAAAAAGTTAAAGTGACACCGTGTAACTTTGTGAAGGTGGAAAGTCACCTGCATGGAAATACAAAGTTAAAACATTCCTCATCCAGATAGATCAGAGAAATACCATAATGTGGGATAGTACAAGTCAGGTCTGTGAAGATGCAAGCCCGTGGAGATGTTTTTCAGTGCAATAAAAACTTAAAATGAAGGGAAGATATCATGCTTTTTTTTTAGTATTTTAATACATTTATTTGGTGAAAAAGTTAACCAAAACTATTGATTACTCATATAAATGTAAGAAATAAAAGTGTTACAAGTTTTTCATCATGTAATTTTTAAAATATGTTTTATATGTTTTTTTTTTTTCTTATTTAATTGTTAGTTTCTTCTAATAAGACAGTTGTGAAAAGCTATAAGCTCATTTACTTTACATGTTTTGCAGAAACAAAAATCAAAAGCTCAAAAAGCACATAAATGTACCATTAAGATTTAAAAGGTAGGTTTAAAAAGTACTTCATGGTTTCAGATTTGAAGCACAGGGGGTACAATAATGTTGCCTAATGGTTTATTTTAGAGGTACAAATTGAGAAATACAAGGATCCATATTTGTGTCCCAGATTGGGGGACAAATACTTCAGAGTGTTCTGCCCCAGTGACAAGTGATTGTACCTCTACAAGAGAACAATGGTGTACTGTTTTTTCTGAGAGTGGAAAGATGTTTCATTATTTCATTTAATCCACTTCATCCATAGATCTCTCTGGAATATTGTGACTTCAAAGGCTGTTTTGTCTCACTAAGACATTAAGATCACCACTTAAAATAGCACCTACACACACCAAATTACGATCTTGCACTAAGATTTTGACAAAACATCCTGAAGGATTTGTTGATATCTTCTAAGCCTGATTTATTCAAGTTTAAAATGTTAAAAAATTAGGTAAAACTTGAATTTTTAGGCCAATTTTCTGTTGGATCTCGTTCACTCAGGAAACTAAATAAGAAATTCAAAATCCCCTCTGTTTATTAATTATTTTTTATAACTTATATGTGTACAAAATGAACTAAAAAAAACTAAACCTGGTTCTGTCCATTTTTCTGATTTAAATGTCCCAAAAATCTGTAATTCTGGCTGTTTTCACACATAAAACACTTTATTTCTACATGAAAACATGACATGATGAAAAACTTATAATACATTATTTTTGCTTACATTTATGTGAGTAAACTACAGGAGAAGTTTAAAGAAAAATGAACCTGCAGTTTCTCACCTAAAGAAGCAAAATCTAACCACTGAGCCACGATCAAGAGCACATTATCATATCTTATGTTACAGTAAATCCTATTCTTCTATTTCCAACAATATAACAGCTCCTTTGAGAGCTCGTGAAATGTCCGTCCTGCTGAGAACACTTTCCTCCCGCGGCGTTTTCCCTCTTCGTTCTCACACAGATCTCAGCTCCAGACCCAGTACCTACGATGTCCAGGGTCCCTCGGCACTTAAAGCAGCAGGTCCATCCATTCCCACGGGACTCAGACGCGCCTCTCCTCGTCCCGCTCCTCCGCCTCCCGCTGCTCTGGCCTTTCCAAACATCAGATGGACATTTAGAGGAGGTGCGGAGGTGGTCCCAGGGTGTGTTTTGGGGTTCCACAGAGAGGTTTTATCCCTCCGCCCTTCCTTCGCGGCTGCACTGCGCACTTATGAGCGACGCGAGGCTGTCAGTCAGGAGCGCCTCGGTTTGAACGGGGGAAATACAGGCGATTGATCCTGATGGCGCTGAAGGAGAGGGGGAAATGCAGAAGACACATTTTCCTTTAGGGGAAATGCACGCTTGGATAAGAGCCAGAGTTTGAAAACGTGGATACATTTTGCGGTTAAAATAGAACAGAATAGGTCTAAATGGAGTCTGAAAATAAAAACAAGTCAAGTCAAGTCAAATTTATTTATAAAGCACATTTAAAAACAACCACAATGGCCCAAAGTGCTGTACAGACACAATATAAAATACAATAAGACAAAACAGAACATGCAGAAACGAGCTAAAATAAAATGCAATATAAATGTTCTGCTCAGCTTGTGTTAAAAGCCTGTGCAAACAAATGGGTTTTTAACAAAGTCTTAAAAATATTCAAAGATTGTGCTGTTCTAATGCTCAAATACTCTGTTCCAGAGTCTGGGACCTGCCACAGAGAAAGCCCTGTCCCCTTGGGTTTTTAACAAAACAAAACAAAATTGGTCCAAATTGATAATATAGGTCATAAGCAAAGGATTGAAATACCTAATGTAATCAATCTGTAAAAAATATTGGGGCAAAATAGGTGTTCTTTAACAAACACTTTCTGGAGAGGTAGAGCTTGGTGCGTTTTCCCACTTCCAATTTTCCCTCGAATGCTGCTCAAACTGGTAAATCCTACTTGTGCTTGATTAACCAGTAGGTGCGTCCAACAATAATCTGTTATTTAGCATGTTTGATACGTTTGTTTATTGCTTTCGTTTGTTTGGCATGCTATGGTTTAGCATTATCCACGTTTACTTCTGTTATTTCAGCTGGAACGCTCGGAGGTAACAGTCAACTGGGAAAGAACGACTTCACTTACCTGGAACACAGGATTATTTGGAAACTGAATTGAATTTTGTCAATTTTAGATTTTCAAATGTCAACAGTTGTGTTAAAGACTTCTTGAATCCCCATCGCGTAAGATTTCAGCCACAAAATAAACTGAAATAGAAGCCTTTGTTTTATTGGCTTCCTCTATTGCAGAACAAACAATTGTTAAAAACATGCATCCTGTCAGTGAGCTTGCCTTTCCACAGACCCGACTTATGCTGCGTTCATGTGGTCCTCGGGGTTTTTGAGATGAGATGCCGCAGTTCTAACTTGTTTGCATTTGTGTGCTTTTTTCTTGGAACTTATCGAATATATAGGTGTCAAATAAGCCAAGCACTGGCCTTTTCCTTTTTTGGTTAACTTTGTGTTTATGCTGTTAAGGATGTATATAATTCAAATATATAAAAGACTCTGTTCTTAAATGGGGTTTTAACTGAGTATAATTGAGTTTAATTAGAGCTAACGGCGAGATTTGTTGTGGTAAGTCTTCCCAAAAGCTAAAGTTAAACTGTAGGAGTGTTAGTCAATTATCTCAAATGATTAAAATAATTTGATAAATCAGCAGTTGACGTCAGGTGTGGAAGTCATGGAGCAGATTTTGACTGAGTTCCCAATTTTTTTTCTGCATTTTTCTACTCTGAAAAACATTTCCCGAGTTCCCGTTGGAGCACATGAACACAGCATCAGCCGTGTTCATGTGGAGACGTTTGTGTTTTGCCTGAAAAGTCTCAAAGAACGGCACAAAACTGATCTAAGTTTGGCTTTAACTTCTCGCCCTCATGAATTTCTGCAGGTGCTGATTTATATTACTTTGACTGCTCTCGAAAACCATAATTTAGTTGGGGAAATTGTTGTGTAACGGTTAAATGAAGTAATCATCACTTTATTTTAAAAAATACATTTCCGAATCCAGCAATTATGAGCTGTTTTTGCAACAAATAATCCAAACTTTTCAGAGGCTTCACGCTGCTCTCAGTTGGAATCCACTTGAAAATCTGTCTCCGGAAAATGTGCTGAAGTGAAAAATGACATGCTTTTCTTTTACTGTCTGACAGTGTGGAGCTGCACTGCTGGCACTTCAGGATGTCTTTAAATACTGCAAGAACTATTTACGTTTAGGAAGGGTGAAAGTGATATGCAGCAGTCAATCAGGACTAAACAAGACCGAAAAATATGACTGAAAACAATGTCAGAGTCGGCACTTAACAGTACGAAAATCGGAGGGTGTTATACTGTAAGGTCTAAACTAGAACTAAACCAGGACTAAACCAGGGTTGAACCAAGATTGAAACAGTTTAATGTGTTCAAGCCATGTCTAAACGAATGATAAGTTCCAAAATAGCTAAGCCAATTTATTTCTGTAACGCATTTTAAACAGAAGTGTCGCCAAAGTGCTGCAAAACAGATAGTCGGTATGCAATTTAACAGTTAAAACACACAAATAAAGCCATTCAAATATGTTAAATTACAATTTAAAATAGCTAAAAGTTGTCTGTAAAGCAGGAGAATAATAAAAATTCTTTCAATAATGCTTGATCCAGACAGAGAAATGTGTTCTCTGCATTGTATCCATCATTGACCAACTAAAGCAAGACTAAACCAGGTCTAATCCAGGGTTAAACCAGGTCTAATCCAGGGTTAAAACAGGTCTAATCCGGGGCTAACGTCTTGTGTACACTGTCCGCGGGTCACTCACAGACAACTCCTGTTTACTGCGGTCCATATTCGACGAAGGCCACGCAGATTTAAACATTTATGACCTGAAAGCAAAACCAGTCTTGTTGCAGATTTCTTTTAGCAAACGCAGCTCCCAGACCCGGACTCCGATGTCAGTGTAACAGCCAGTACTCCTTCAGTCTTGCGGGACCCACACGCGACCGGAGTTAGTGGATCTCTGGGGTAAACCAGGCCTAATCCAGGGCTAAACCCGGTCTAATCTAAGACTGAACCAGATCTAAATCAGAACTAAACCAGAGCTAAACAGTTGTAAGAGCATTTCTACACCAGGATTATTATGATCCAAACTTGCACTTTAAACAGGATTACAAGACAGAAACTCGACCAGGACTATGATAGGACTAGACTTTTCTTCTGTACAAACAAATTGGCGGCGCTGTGCAGAGTGTGAGTGTGAGCTGGCATGAGGAAGTGAAGAGGAAGTGACCCCAGAATGGCCCGGTTTATCAGGACAGATGGAGCAGATCGTTATGTGCTTCTACAGTGTGTGAAAGAGGCTGGAAATAATGCACTTCACTTTTAAACACTGCAAAACTGCAACTACATATCAATAAGGTTTTTATCATTTTGTTATTGACTTTACTTGGGGATATTTGTGTCAATGAAAGTTGAAAGTATCAATTTGCGAAGAAAAGTGTAAATCACTTTTGGGTTGAAAGAAGTTATTGATTTATCGCAACTAATCAATAACTGAGACAGAGCAGCAGTGAACCCAAAATGTAGCAAGAAATGTTTATATGAATGTTCTCTATGAAGACATTCTCAAGCGACATCCCTTTAATTTTTTCTGGGTCAAAATTAGGTAAAAATCTCATATTTACTGGCCTTTGGTGATCTAAACAAATCTAAAACTAAACGAATTGATTAATCGAATAATCGCTGCAGCCCTGAATCAGTTGAAAGGTGTGTGTACTGCATGTCGTTCCAGCGTCTCTTCCCTTTTCACGCTGTACTGTCCTGTCACGTTACACTACGGAGATCCAAAACACATTTTCTGACCTTCTGAACACAAATTCAACAAAACGGCAGGAAGTAAATCAGGAAGGAAAATTATAAACGTAAAACATTCTCAAACTAGGATAAAATGTGTTATATTTTCAGCAAATCTTAAACATAATTATCACAACTGCTTTAGTAAAACGTGTAGCTCAGCCTGTCTTTGGCTCTAATCCTGTACGACAACAAAACACCCCACATTTGCCCAGTATTAGTACATTTCTAAACATATAATTCATGGATCTGTCAAGAAGTAAATCATTCAGATTGTTGAAGTTCTGAACTAAAACAGGTTTACTTAACCCAGACGGAAATAGGTCTAAATCAGAAATGGCTCAAGCCTGTTTCTACAAGGCTAAACGCACTTCAGACATACGCAAATACTTAAAACACGATACAGAGTGTACTTCAAACTGAATAAGACCGCTTCAGATCTGCGCCTATAGACCTTCAGCGAACATCACAAAGACGCGACACACTCCACGGCAGGAACCTCATCCACTTCATGCTCGATTATTACAGCCCAGGGACCTTCCATTCTATGCACATTTCATAAAGTAATGTGTGCCGAAGCATGGGCTGCACGACTTCACTTATGAACCAAACCAAACTAGAGATTTATCTGCAGATTATTGACAAAATGAGAGGAGAGAAAAGGCGGCGGTTGTAGTAGAGCTGGGCGATATGGTAATAAAAATCAAATCGTGAGCTCGTCCCTTTGACAATCTGTTTTTTTTTTGTGAAATCCTCGTATCGTGATTCACTGTTTGTCTCTTTAATGCAGCTGTCTGTTCAAACACACTTTTTCTCCTGATGTTTAGCCTCTGAAGCCCCTGAGCAGATGACTTTATTTACCTCTTAAAGACCAGAGCTGCACAATTAAACCAAAACCACACAAAATTGCAATTTTAATGGATGTAATTAGTAAATCACAAAGACTGCAATTTTTGAAGTGCAATCATTTCTTCCACAAACAACAAAATGTCTTGCTTTGATTTGAGGAAAAACTGCTGTACACTGTAGTTTGCATTTGTACAAACATGTTCTGAAACAAGTGACAAAAGTGTGGCCAAAAGCGATAAAAAAAAAATACTTAAAAGTTACATAAACGCTCCGACAGACAACAAACGCGTCTCAATACACCAAAACGCAACTAAAAGAGACAAACGCGCAACTCGAAAACGACAAAGACACAACTAACAGTGACAATACGAGTTTAAATATGACAAACACAACTGAATGTGACAAAAACCCCAACTAAAAGCGACAAAAATGTGAATTTGAACTTATCTAAATCACAAATCTAATCACCATCGCACTGGTCAGAACAATCACAATTAGATATTTTTCCTAAATTCTGCAGCTCTATTATAGACAATGGAAAAATACAAAGTGAACATGTATAAAATGCATAAAAATCTGGCTCCAAGAAAATTGTGATAATCATTTTTTGCCATATCGCTCAGCCCAAGGTTTTCGTGAGTTGAGAGACAGTTTATTGTGTTGTTCCCTGCCTTCACTCCAGCTCTTGTGCCTCTGCTAAAAATGTACAGCGGTGTTTGTCAGTTACAAAGCAGAAAAATGTCTGGATTCACTACAGAAGAGACAAAAGCATGTGTTTTCAGCGGCGCTTTATGTCCAGGGCGAACACCACAAACTGTAGAAAAAGAGGGACATGTTGGATTTGATGGGACACGGAGAGAAGGAAAGAAAAAACTCGCAAAGTTTAAAGTGCATCTGACAGATTAAACCACACATTTCACTAAAACATATTGACCTTGATTATATTTAAGATTTTACCAAACATTTTGCCTATTTTTCCTCAGTTTGAACGTTTTTGTGAAGTATATAAAGTTGGTTGCACATGAGCAGAGGCTGTGACATGGGTAGCGGTAATGCCACAACAGTTACCTAGCAACCAAACTGTAAACAAGGACCAAAATCCACATAAATTACACTATAGTTCGAATTCGAATTGACCGCAAATAATACCTGATGACATGGCTGCAGGACAAACCAAAAGAGGGACACGAGGGTCACTCAACAATTCTAATAGTAGTGCAGGGTCGTGAGCCGCTCGTGGAAAATAATGGAGGTGGGGTTTCTTGCCGCTCGGTAAATTGTCTCGGTGGCTTTAAGTTTAAGAGTAAGAAAGTAAGCTTTGACGGCAATATAGAGTACTTTCAGTCAGATATAAGACGAGCCATTATTGTCTCCAAATGGAAAGTCAGTTGTTCAAGTCTGTCTGTTCAAACATTTATATTTATGTCAGGTGAGTTTATCTGTGAAGCAAAATTCACACACGAAGTAATTCAATGTGCTTTACTGAACGGGAAAAGATGCAAATCACAACACACAGATAAAAACATTAGTACAAATATTATGCAGAATGTACTTTTTTTTTAGCTTTTAATCATGTTCTAACATTGTTCCTTCATCAAAACATACCTGGAGTAGCATTCAGTTTGATTCCTGTTTGTTTGATGCTGTTTTTTAAAACACTGAACGCCTTCATGTGTGACGTAGATGAAGCTGATGTCATTTATCCCAGAATCCTTTGCTGTTTTAAGTCCTTATATCATCACCAGACTCGCTCTGAACATTTCTTTCATTTAATCACGATAACTACACCTAAATCAGGTCCACTCTTTACTGCAAAGCATTGTGGGTATATATTTACATGTGTGTAATTGCCTCTGCAGCCAGTAGATGGAGCCACAGCTAAGTCAAAATGGCATCTCACAACACAGAGATAAAGTTATATTTTTCTTTGTAAAAGTATTTTATTTTAGTTCTAAAACATGTCAAACTGAAGACGCTGAAGAGCAGATTTTTCCTTTAATAATCATTATAACATATAGATTAAAAGGTCAGAGTGCAGATAAAATCTTTTATGTTATATGGAGCTGAACAAACCTGTTTTAGCCTGGATTTGAACCTCAGAGGCTGGTCTCACGTCTTCAGGAAGACTGTGCCAGGCTTTAAATGAATAAAAGTGAGGCAGACTGATGGAAGTGAGACTGTCACTCTGTGCCATCTGCCCCTCCAACACCAACACTTAATCACACACAGCTATTTTTAACATCAACCTGTCAGAGTCTGCAGGTAGAAATGATCCACGTGTAAACCTCCAAATCCACTTTATTCAACAGCACATCTTATAAACAGAAAGTGATGCACAGATACAGTACAAAACATCAAAAACAACAAACAAAATGTGTAATAACTGCTCAGTTTGACCTGACTACTAGCTAAAACAGTAAAACCAGTCCAATCAAATCCAAGCTAAATCATACAACCATAAAACAGACATACAGTAAATGAGTAAAATTGATGTAAATAAATTAAAACACAGAGGACCATGCAACACACAAGCCTGAGAATAAAAGCGGGTCTTAAGACGAGGCTTAAAACGCTCCACTGTGGGGCCGTTCGGATGTGGAGGATGCAGAGTGTTCCAGAGTTTGGGGCCAACTGCAGAAAAGGCTGTTGTGGATTTTCTTTAGACGTTATCAGAAATAAAGTAATGAGAAGAAGCTCTGTCTATTTCAAACGATCAGGTTTATTTTACATGTGCACAGTGAAATAGAGTCTGTCCCTCTCCGATTCCAAAAAGCAAAAAAGGAGCCCGAACAATAATAAAACACATGCTTAAATACCCCAGAAATGGAGACATCAGACATAACTAAAATGAACATGAAGGCCGAGGTTTTGTCTCACACATCAGGGGATCAGACAAGAGACACAGTGTTCCCATTTCTCAGACACAATAACCTGTAACCTTCAAGTGACTATTAAAAATCTTCACACTTAATAAAACATATAAAGACATGACAATTTTGTCCCACAACAAGGCCCTGTCCTCCTGGTTTTAAGTCTTGTCTTAGAAGCTGGAGCTGGCCCTCGGACCTCAGAGCATGGATGGGGGGGTTGTTACGGGAGAATTAATGTTGTGGATTTCTAAAACAAGTTAAACAATAAGAATGCAGAGAATGAGTCTGATCAATGAGTTCATTTATTCACTGGTACCAAAGTGAATAGTCGCCTTTCCCTGACATAGTGACTCTCCCTGGTCGACGGAGGTACATAACAATCAGAACACATGCTTTTTATACACAAGACATAGGTGGAGACATAGTTATCACATCATGAGGAGACAACATAAAACATCAGTGTGAAACAAGAGCAAGGACATATGTGACTATCAATATTTATAAAAAACAACAGCTATCAGTAGTGTTTCCAGTTAAAGCCAGACTTCAGCGTGAAAGGACGTCATAAAAGGATTAGATGCCCATTATCTATCTTTGTGACCGGGACTGGGTGCTAACAAAACAGGTGCTAAAGAGATGTTAAAGTTGAAGTTAACCTTAGCAAGTCAGAATGAGAATACAGAACTTATAACTGCGATTACAGGGTACATCTTAAAATCAACCCTAAAACCAACAGGAAGCCAGTGCAAATCTGAGTTATGTGCTCTCATTTTCTGGTTCCAGTTAAAAGGCACGCTGTAGAATTTTGAACTGTAAACAGGAAAGTGCGTGGTGTTTAATGCCAGAGGAAAGTGCATTACCGTAGTCTAAACGAGAGGAGATAAAAGCGTGTACGACTTGTTCAAAGGATTAAAAAGATAAAAAGACTTTGACTTCAGATAAACGCCTCATGTGATGAAAGCCAGATTCGCGTTTGTTAAAATCATTGTCAAATTACATCACCTTCATTTATTGTCAATCTTTTACTGTGCCGTGTCCCTCAAAATCACATCAATTCAAACCAATAACTCATCAGCGCCTCCTTCTTTTTCCAAATTGCATAATAACGCAAGCATCAACACAATCAGTATCAAGTGCCCATTTCCGTGTTGTAATAAAACAAGCTGCGGGAGAATCTGGGCCAGTGCGTCTCTATGGAAACTGAAGTTGGCTTCTCCGACTGGCAGCGCGGTCCCGGTGTTCAGCTCTTTGATAAATATCACCGCGGGGACTATTTTTGGCGGCGCTTTGATTGAAAGCAAAAGTGAGGGGCTCGTTAGGCAGAAACGGGAAGAGCCAAATCAAAAGGTTTGTTGCAGAAGGAGGTAAAACGAGAGGGAAGTGCCACTGAAATAAGCGGCAGGGTTTGGGATGTCCTCATGCTGCACTTCAGTGTAGTGCAGCGCTATTTTACTGCACGAAACTAACTCGAATCGTGCTTTTAGCTTTCAAATCTATTGCTCTCTAGTGTAGTAGAGTTTTCTGAAAATGTAAAAAACAGGATTAATACAGGTCTGACTTTGGGCTGTGAACAAGTTCTGGAGTGGAGTAGTAGATCCAAACCATCTGTTAAAGGTCCCATATCATGCAAAATCGACTTTTCAGAGGTTTTAACCTTCCTACAGTGCTATTTGGGCCTCGTATGTTGTGCCCAAAGTGGTTTTTTGATTGATTCCCTCATGCTTTCGCTAGAGAACTGTCTTTTCCGTCCCCTCGGCTGAGCAGCAGACGGGGGCTCCTCACTAAGATGACGCGGCTTCACCAGGATGACGCGGTGTTTAAGCCACGCCTCTGGGAAGCGCGCAGCCGCAAGAATAAAAACAGCTGATGCTAATGCTACACAGTAATTACACGATGGATACAACAGATCGAAGAGTTAGCTTGTTATTTACCAAACGGCAACGTCCGTCGTCGAGGTACTGGAGCACGTCAAACTCCAGGTCAGATCCAGGACGAGGACTCAGCACGACGACGCACCGTCAGGGACGATAAAATGTTTATTCAGTGGTTGAGTATCGCTGTTTACCGGAGCACACGGCGCATGCACCATCTCCGCTCTAGGCTTCGGCACGGGTTGGGCGGGGGAGGCGCGCGGGTTGGGCGGGGGAGGCACGTGGGTTGGGCGGGGGAGGAACACACACGGGGGAGGGGAAAATAGCAGAATATGGGACCTTTAAATACATTTAAACACAATTCTACAAAGTGAAATATCAGTCAGATGCTTAGAAAATCCACACATTTACAAAAACATTAAACAGAATACTTTTCAAATTGAATGAGACGACTTCTAGGTCTTTAGATCCTAAATGGAAACGACAAACTTGCAATACATTCCTTTAAAATAGCTGAAGAATGAACCAAAAAAAAAAAAAGAAAACATCTCTACAGGTTTATTATTGGCCTGAAACGATACATTCCCAATCTCTACAACAGTGGTTCCCAAAGCGAGGGTCGGGACCCCCCGGGGGGTCGCGAGGAATGAGCTGGGGGTTGCGAGATGATTTCAAGATCTTATCTGAATAAATATGACACTGTATTTGCTCTATTTTTCAAATTAAAAACATTGTCTTTTAGAGAGATAGGCAATAACCAATTTTAAAGTTGCTTTGGTACTTAACTTAAAATTATTTTTCATGTCACTTTGGGGGTCCCGGCCTGAAAAGTTTGAGAACCACTGCTCTAGAAGACTGTATTCACTCTAATACATCTGAGCTAAAGGCCAACTAACTTTAAATTGAGATTTCTGAATTGATGTGCTAATCTAGTCTAATCTAATCTAATAATCTAGTGACACAAAACGTAATCTTTTACATGTTACTGGTGAGGAGACCAGATAGATGACATAAATAGCTTGAAATAAACATTTAATATGGGGATTTTGCCTCACTGTTCATTAGTGAGTGAGCGAGTGTTCAATTTAACTCTGCATCGGACAGAGAAAGAGACGCATCTGTGAACGTCTCTGGATCTATAAAGGCATTCAGCTAAAACACAATAACCTACAGCCGACTGCATCACAAAGTATCAGTAATGCATAGGTGGTTATGGTTAAAGACATTATTCTATACAAACGGGCTCCAAATGTAGAAACTTCAACATAATATCCACCTTTAATGCAGTCGATATGTTAAAAATGATCAAATCCCGCTCCATCCTGTTCATTCTGTCGTCATCTGTGATCATCTACCAAAGGTTTTGTGTGAGATCAACAAATTAGCTGGATATAAATACTTTACTGTGTCCTTTGAACATTTAAAAATAGCTAGGCCAACCTTTGATGTATTCTCCTAAATATAAATGCCCTTTACATCACGTGACGTACTGTGGCTAATTGGGGGAGAAGAATCTGGTCGTACGACATAAACACGCATTCTACCCCTTTTCTTCTTTTATGTTCATGGTGTTCAGCTTCCTGCTATGTGCAATACTGAGGACTTTTTTCCCAGCAAAATGTTTTCAGCCCTCACTTGTCATCATTTTGAAATCCATGGCTTAAAGGAAAAATATTCAGCATTTTTCATATTGCTGTTAGCCTTTAAACATGCTCTTGAGTGCCTTAAATTTGACATATCACGTTTTAAAACAACAAAAAAGTGTCTTATTCATCAAATGACCTGTGCTATCAGTCACTATAAAATGACACTTACTGAGCGCGTCCAGCCAGCAGATGGCTCCAGCGCTATGTGTTCAATCTAGTGAAGTTATCGCTGAAAATACGTCATGGTGCGGATTTGCTGCGGCAGTTATTGTGTTTCGAGGCAGAAATGCTCAGAACGAGTTTAGCGATGATTTAAGGACTTAAAACAGCGCAAGATTCTCTGATAAATGACGTGTGAAGTCTGAAAATACGTCAGAAAATCCCGGAAGTTCAGCAGGAAGTGTGTTTGACGCTCGGAGGGGGAGGATTTTCTAATAAACATTCCTCAAAACAGCGTGAATGCAACTGAATGCTACTTCAGGTGTGTTTTTGATGATGGAACATTGTTAGAACAGGGTTTAAAGCTCAAAAAAGTCACTGTAGCAGAACATGTGTCGTTTAACAGAGTCACAACATTTCATTGAATCAAAGACGCTGTGTGGGAATCCCTGGCAGTTGCTTCTTTGTCACGGTACATCATCGAATCAAGAGCCGTGAAAAAAGGGCCCGAGTGGATGGGAATTGAGGGGAACCATGTGGAAACAACTGAATGACACAATTTTGCTTTTGCACTTCCATTGTTTTGGCAGTTCGAGTTAAGCGACAATTCAGTTCACGTTAGAGGAGCACAAGGAAGAAAGTCTCGCAGCTAAAATATGATATAAAGTGTATGATTTGTCTAAAATGTTCAGTATTTATGTGTCAACACTGCGTCGTTTCTCTGGGCGGTTTGAGAATGTGTTGTAATCGGTAAAGAAGTTATTGTCTGTCGAGATCGGCGGCGCTGCGTAAAATGAAGGAGGGGCACGATTAATGGCGGTGTTTGCGACTTCTGGAAAAAGCTGGATTCCAGACAGTTGTTTCTGTGTCGTGGTTCATTAATCAGGTTGAGTTGTGCGATATTAATAAAAATTATGTATTTTTTTGCGTTATCTCGATGGCGATTCTCAGACAAGATTTCCACAAGGCATCAGAAATGTTCCAAAATGTGTCTGTAAACAGAAGAAATTTCACTTTTGTTTTGGAGATGACGCTAGATGTTTCCGTCTCGTTTTGAGGTCATTTTTAATAGTTCTCATTATAGACGTCATGCTTGATTTTCTAATTGTGCACATCTCCAAACCGACAAGTGCAATATTATTCGTTTCATTCAGGCGCGAGCTCTTTAAACATCATTATAATTCATTTAGCACTGCAGGCTGGCATGTGCAGCGTCTCCATTATTGCACTCACTGTGATGTTACCTGCACCGTGAGCCCTGCACCGTGAGCCCTGCGCCATGAGCCCTGCACTGTGAGCCCTGCACCGTGGGCCCTGCACTGTGGGCCCTGCACTGTGGGCCCTGCACTGTGAGCCCTGCACCATGAGCGTCTCCATTATTACACTCACTGTGATGTTACCTGCACTGTGAGCCCTGCACCGTGAGCCCTGCACCGTGAGCCCTGCACCGTGAGCCCTGCACCGTGACCCCTTCACAGTGAGCCCTGCACCGTGAGCCTTGCACCGTGATCCCTGGACCGTGAGCCTTGCACCGTGAGCCCTGCACCGTGGGCCCTGCACCGTGAGCCCTGCACCGTGAGCCCTGCACCGTGAGCGTCTCCATTATTGCACTCACTGTGATGTTACCTGCACTGTGAGCCCTGCACTGTGAGCCCTGCACCGTGAGCCCTGCACCGTGAGCCCTGCACCGTGGGCCCTGCACCGTGGGCCCTGCACCGTGAGCGTCTCCATTATTGCACTCACTGTGATGTTACCTGCACTGTGAGCCCTGCACTGTGAGCCCTGCACCGTGGGCCCTGCACCGTGAGCCCTGCACCGAGAGCCCTGCACCGTGAGCCCTGCACCGTGAGCCCTGCACCGTGGGCCCTGCACCGTGAGCGTCTCCATTATTGCACTCACTGTGATGTTACCTGCACTGTGAGCCCTGCACCGTGAGCCCTGCACTGTGAGCCCTGCACCGTGAGCCCTGCACCGTGAGCCCTGCACCGTGAGCCCTGCACCGTGAGCCCTGCACCGTGAGCCCTGCACCGTGAGCCCTGCACCGTGAGCCCTGCACCGTGAGCCCTGCACCGTGAGCCCTGCACCGTGAGCCCTGCACCGTGAGCCCCGCACCGTGAGCCCTGCACTGTCAGGTTGTGTAGTTTGTCCACTGTTTTCAGGAGTCTGGACTGCATCAGATCGCATTACTGACCGTTTGCAGCCCACTGACCTTCTACTGAGATGAGAGAAGTGTGTGTGTGTGTGTGTCCTCGTCCACATCTAATGGCTCAGGTGAAAAGGAAAAAATAATAATTTAAAGATATCAAAACTTCTCCTGTGGTTTACTCACAAAAGTGGAAGAAGAACATGTTTTTCATCATGTAATGTTTTCATTTAGAAATAAGGCATTTTATGTGGAAAAAATTGCCAAAATTGCACATATTTGGGTCATTTCAATCTGAAAAATTGAGGAAGGTTTAAATGTCGTGGTTCATTTTGGACACATATTAGTTCCATACAAATGTACAGAGGGGATTTTGGACAAGATCTGACTGAAAATGTGTCTATATATCCAAATTTCGCTTCATTCAATTAGACTTAAAACATCAATAAATCAGGCTTAAAATCAGATATCAACAAATTCCTTGTATGCTCCATAATAATCCATTTTGTGTTGAAAATGATATGCCACCAGTGTTTTTACAATGATTGTGGCATTGAAATTGGCTCCGAGTATCAGGCCTGTTCCTTGGTAATGATTTATAGGTTGAAATTTTAGCACCGTGATAACACTACTTCTTACTGGACTTATCGCTCTATCATTTGCTGTTCATAGAATTCTAAACTGTATATTGTGTTGAGTAAATGTGGGAAAACATCTTCACATCATATTCAATCATATCTGTTAAAAACATCCTCTTCCTGTGAGCAGAGTCGCCTCTCCACCAAATCTGACCTATAACTAGTCGTCATCTGCTCATCTGCGTCATCTCCATGGACACAGATCAGTTTAATGCCACACTGTGAATCATTCCAGGCAGAGCAAGAACCTCTACTCGGAGACAAACAGCTGATATATCTTCCACCATTAAAATGACATACAGTAGTGCACCTTTTCAAAGCGTCATAATGAAAGCAATTTGAGAACTGAATCGGTTTAAATGAGTCTAGTACAGGTGTATGTAAGCTTTGTTTGTACAGTTTTTCACACACGATTGAGCGCTTCACTGTAATAAAGGCATTTATAGAGTCCAAGGAACGAGCGGAGACGGGAGCTTGTTCCAGAGTTGGACCAGTCTCCTTAAGTTAAAAAATAAAAATAAAAAATCAAGTGACAATCAGCAGGTTCTGCCTAAAAGAGCTGAGACTTTAGGGTTTGAAAGGCTGGGTACATGAACTTCTGGGGCTGCAGCAAGTTTATAGATCAGGCATGTCCAAACTCAGGCCCGGGGGCCAAATGCGGCCCTCAGACCAATTTTTTTTGGCCCTCAGGCTTCCTGGTGAACTGGCCCACATTGTCCTGATAAGTACTATTTACAGCACATTTCATATTTTCTACAATTCTAACCTAAATAACTAACATTTTGGTACAATACAGACCTGATATTAAGGCAATGAGACTGAATGTAGATGTGGTGGTGCTTAAAACATCAGATAAATGCAGCTTTTTTTAACATTTCGCGATTGATTTGTGGCCCTTCGCTTGGTCTATATTTCAATATGTGGCCCTCGATGGAAAAAGTTTGGACACCTCTGTTATAGATTATCGATACATATTGATTAATCGCAACTAATAGTTCTAGTTCTCAACATTTTCTAAGTCTAACTTAGTTTGGTGGGAGGGCACCTGTGCTACATATTTAGCTTTAGTTAGAGTTAGTTTAGTTACAGATTGTGAGGAAATTTTGAAAAATAAACGTTTAGTGCCAAGTTCTAAAATGGAATCTCTCTGTGATGTCATCAAAAAGCGACGCGCCATTGTAAATACAAATGATACACAATGATGACACAATTTTCGAACAGTTTAAATCATCATTCAACAAAATAAAGTTGTTATCAGGTATTATTATTTGTCAAATCATAACTTTTGTATGATTAATATGGCTTGTATCCTTGTTTCCTAAATGGTTGCTAGGTAACAAGTCATATTTGCTGCCCATGTCCAACCAGGAAGTACAATTATAAACTTTACAAAAACTGGGGACAAACAGGCAAAACGTTAAGTGAAATCTTAAATAAAATCATGTTCACTATAAGTTTTAGTGAAAGGTGTTGTCAAACCTGTCATATAGACTTTAAGTAATCGAATAATCGTTAACTGATGTATTCACAGACTCCAAAACATGCCTGAGCGGAGAGAAGAGGTTTTATGGCACAGACAAAGCGAGTGATTAGAAAAAAAATGGCACGTGAAATGTGTAAATTTAGTGTTTTTTATGAAAACTCCCATTCATCAGTAAATATTCTCCACCAGGACGTCCTCAAAAGGCTTCACTTCAGCTTTATCTCAGTCAAATTGTGTAAAAATCTCATATTCACAGGCATTCTAAACAACAAATTGATTAATAGAAAGAATAATTGATTACCAAAATAGTCGCGCCCTACTCTGCACCTCAGCAACACGTCTCATTATTTCTTTTTTTTCACCATTTTTTCACTCATATCCTGCTCGACACCTCATTATTGCCACTCATCTCTGCCCTTTGGGGTCATTATATCATAGTTGTATTTCATTCATTATCTTCCGAGGCATGTCTTCTTCATTTGAGTCTCTTCCAGGTTGAAAAGAAGCCATTGAAGACTTCTCAGAATGCAGGCCTGCTGTTTGTGCGGGTCATGAACTTGAGTTTTTTACATTCTGCAGACGATCAAACTGAACTCTCTCTCGTCGAGGCGTGTGAAGAGGCTGCGAGAAGAGGAAAGCTTGGATGATCAGCGCTAGTTCTTCTTTTAGCCTCATCAAAAATCAATCCAACATTTCTAAGTTTAGTTTTGGAAGAATTGCTCAGGTGGTTCAGTTTATTGCCTTCAAACAGAGAGGAGCTGTTCATGAGTGAGGCTACAGTGACTTTTTTTTATCTTTTAACCGTTTTCTAACAATGTTACGTCATCGAAAACACACCTGGAGTTGCATTTAGCTTCATTCACGCTAGTTTGTGGAATGCTGGTCAGAAAATCCTCTCCCTCAGATCATCAAAAACACTTCCTGCTGAACTCCCTTGAAGATTTTCCCGATTTTAGACGTCACTTTTTCGAGAATCTTCGGTTGTGTAAGTAAGTGCCAGGGCAAACAGAAGCCGATACAGATTTTGTTTTTAGCTCTGAAACATGAGATGCCAAAGTTAAGGTACTCAAGGGCGTGTTTAAAGGCTACTGACAATATGGAATGTGCAGAATATTTTTCCTTTAACATTCTCTAAAAATCAGAAACAAACTATTTCACACTGTGGTCTGTGTTGCCTTTTATAACTCTCATCTACACTTCTTACACTTCAGCCAGTTTTAGTTGTAGACCATAAAAATACCTACCTTCATAATTGGCTTTGAACGGCTCGGACTGTAGCTTGTTAAACCAAAAATATAACTCCCAGGTCATTAAAAAGCCGACATAAAGCTCCTGTTGGGTCATTTTGGTTGTGATTATGTGAAGTTATGTGCGAGTGAGTCCGGTGCGTCGGAGTTGAGTCTCTCCTTGACACTCGGCTCACTGGCGGTGCAGTAATTGTGGCGTTTTGCACTTGAGCTGTCAGCCTGGAGTCCGTGCTGTTAGAGGCTGCAGAGCACGACAAGCTGTCCATCCCCACAGTGCGAGCGCAGCCTTCCAAATGTGCCACGGTTATGACAAGCACATCCAGCTTAATGTGCGGCAGTAATCGAGTGCTTTCTAATCGTTTTGCCTTGTTAAAGGGACTGTTTGCATGTAATAAAGTTAAATTGGCTTTGCCCCTGTTCTGGTCCTGGTTAAATCTTGGTCTAGTCCACGATTAGCTCCAAATTTAGTACCAGTTTAATTACACTTTTGAGTGTAAACACAGCTTCAGGTCAATTTAAGTTGTTAAGCCTGTTTTGTGATGTTTTAATCTAATTAAATGTGTTATTATTAGCACTTAGGGTTGTCAAAAGTTTTATAAATCATATAATAATCAATACTTAAAATAGTATTGAAACTAGATACTCATTTGAGCAAGTCTTGATACTAAAAAATCCCTTTTACAGGACAAAAATTTGACCTTTCAAGAACAAGCGTTAGACCACATCGTTTAATAAAGAAAGTGCTATTATTTAGAGTTGAAAATTATCTAAAACCTTGACCTAAAAAGGAGCATTTGTAATTATCCTTGTGGAATCAAGTATATTTCTTGGTATTAACTCGAGTTTGAAATTTTATCAATCAATCAATCAATCAAACTTTATTTGTATAGCACTTTTCATACATTTAAAATGTAGCTCAAAGTGCTTCACATATACAACAATTAGCAACAGACAAAATAATCTTAGGGTTATAGAGAACATAAAAGTTAGAATGTGAGAATATGCATAGAAATACAAATTAGGGTGTTGTGAATAGACATAAAGGAAGAATTAAAAACATAACACAAAGGAACCTAACTAAAAGTGATTTAACTCATATTTAACTTTTAATTATAGGCTAATTTAAAAAGGTATGTTTTAAGTTTACTTTAAAAAATATGAACACTTGCAGCAGCCCTCAGTTCCTCAGGTCGACTGTTCCATAAATGAGGGCCGTAGAAACTGAACGAGGCCTCACCGTGCGTTTTAGTCTTAACTCTTGGTACCGTTAAAAGATTACTACCTGATGACCTGAGGGTCCGAGAGGGCTCATGTGGTAAAAGCAGATCAGTTAAATACAGTGGATTGAGACCATTAAGAGCTTTAAAAAACAATAAAAGTACTTTAAAATCTATCCTGAAACTCATTTGTATACTCATTTTAGAAACATTATTAAGGCTAGGAATCATCTTTAGAAAGAGAGAGGAAAAAACTTTTATTTCCTTAATTACAATGCACCAAATTGTCAATTTAGACATAACACATCTTTTAAAACAATGAAGAAACATGTCTAAAAGCAAACTTTAGTTCATTACAGCCTGTGTATTTCCTGTCAGTTTTCTTTGGTGTTTGGTGTTTTTCCCCCTGATTTTTCTTAAAATCACTGTATATACTGTGCCTGTTGGTCATGTTTTCGGATGATGGTGAAAACTGTAGCCCATGTGCAGTGGAAACAGACGTGAGGACAACATGTAAAGTCCAGACGGAAAGGACCCACACGCCTGGGTAATCAAATTGGGGAGTCTAAAATGTGACTCACTCTGACAGAGAGGCCAGCTGCAAACATTAACATGAGACACTGCAGGTGAATAGGAAAAAATCATACATTTAAATATATCAATTTGAAATTTCCCCTGTACTTTTCTCTCATAAATGTAAGAAAAAATACATAATAAGGCCTTTAATGTGTAAAAATTGCCAAAAATACACACATTTGGGACAAACTTGAACTATGGACAGAACCAGGTTTAAATTTCTTGGTTCATTTTGCACACATATTAGTTACAAAAACATCTACAGAGGGGATATGGGATTTCTTTTCTAGTTTTAAGTTAACTACTAGATTGGACTGAAAATGTTCATAAAAAAAAAAAATTGACTTAAAACTTAAATAAATCAGTTTTAGAATTAGATATTAAACAATCCTTGTGTATCTTTTGTCAACATCTTGTTGAGATTGTAAAGTTTGTTGTGTGTAGGAGCTACTTTAAATGATGATGTCCCTAAGGAGGAAAAATGCATTTTAAGAAAACGGCCTTTGAAGTTACAATGTTCCAGAGAACTCTATGGATGAAGTGGATTCAGTGGAAGTATACAACATTATTAAAGAGCAGATTGGACGAGTTTGCTGTTTCCACATGAAAGCCGATATGAGAGAAAACTGACCAAAGAACTAAAAATGGAAAAAAAATATATAGTTTTGCCTGTAGTGTCTCGCCTTAAGATGAAACTGAACGAAAGCACAACAAACACAATCTAAAAGTCCTATTTTCTTCTCTGTAAAGACCTCTCCATCTGATAATATGTCTGTGGCTCTGCACACTGTCCGTCCTCTGTGACAGCTCTGTCTGTTTATCTAAAAATGGAACCGCTAATCTGAGTGGGCATGGGAGCACCTGTAGCCCGGACGGCGCTAAGCCAACAGGTGGCCACAGAAAGAAAATACCAATCTATCCACCAAGGACATGGGAAAAAGAAAAATGTCCTTGGAGAGCTTCCATCGATCTCAAACATGGAGTGACTTCAAGATGATGGTTCTTTCTACCAGTCTATCGTTCAGCATTACCATTCTTTCTCTGGGATCTTTGCGATTGTAACTTCATGAGTAGGGTCTCTTGTCTCCATGGAGATGGTATTGATTTGCCAAAACATTCCACATGGCATCAAACGTATCTATCTCCACGGAGACAAGCAGACGGCACCACCAGGTCAAGGCTGTTCGCTTGAAATACTTTGAAAATGTATTTAACGACAGAACACTGAATACCTTCATTTAAATATGTTTTGTATCATTTTCTGTTACTTCGTCGTGTTGGGGTATTGTGTTGGAACATTTTCACCATGATTTATATTGAATCAAAGAGGAAAAACATGACAGAATTCAAACTGTTTGTTGCTCTGTTTGTTATGCATTTATCCATCACAAACTAAGGAGCGAAGAGCTGTGTTTTGTTTTGTTTTTTCTTACAACTGTGTGCAATTCCAAACCTAACTTGCATCATCCTGCATGACTTTGACTTCAGGTAGCTGCTAGACAGTTTAATACAGTGTTTTTCAACCTTTTTTGAGTCATTGCACACTTTTTGGGCTGAAAATATTCTGTGGCACATCAGCCGCTATAAATAATAACAAAAAGTCACACACTAGGGGAAAAAAAAGTGGTGTGTAATGTTGCAAATATAGTTCACGCCGGTAAATTTGGCAATGGTGACTGTTTTCCTTCTTTGTTTTGCTCAGAAGTCGGTTCAGGACACTCCACAATGCTACAATTACTACATCCATGCGTGAATCTTTTACTTAATTGTACATTTTCAAGGCACACTAGTATTCCCTGGCACACTGGTTGAAAATCATTGGTTTTATTAGTTGATGTAGACCTTGTTTGGTCTTCTTAATCCTGGTTTAGTCCTGGTTTGATTCTGGGTTTATCCTCAGTTTAGTTGTGGTGCGTGTGAAAGTGTGAAATTGTGTTGTTTTGATACATTTCAACCTCAATTTCAACACTAAGGCTAAAGCTGTGTACTCACTTCATGATTTTAATAAATTTTTACATATTTTAGTCAACGTAATGTCATTTCCAACACAAAATAATAGTAGTTCTGACATAGATTCAGAGCCAGAGCTGGTTAAATATTCTGTATTCAGGCATTTTTGACATCCATAGTGTGACAGCCGCCTGACATCCTCCCTGCTTTCATTTACATTTCACAACACAAACCTAACCCACATTCTGCCTCTGCCTGTTTGTGTGTCGCCAGATCTGCAGCCCCGACCTGGTGGTGTTCCTGGCCTGCACCAACCACCATCTGAAGGAGCGGCTGCAGAAGCGAGCGGAGCAGCAGGGTCGACCCGACGATAACCCCAAAGCCATCGACCGGCGGCTCACCAACTTCAAACAGAACACCATCCCCCTCGTCAAGTACTTCCAGGAGCGCGGCCTCATCGTCACCGTAAGACACTTTCTCTCGTTCAAGTGTTTACGTTTCGTGTTTTGGTACTTTTTCCACTGTTATTTCATGTTTTGTAATGGATAAATGGAAAGCCTCTTAATTGGGGCCTGTACTGTATATAATTATGTATATATATTGTGCTTATTATAGCTCGCGTTTCATTTACGATGGTTAATTTAGAAAAGCCAGCCGGGATTATCATGCAGGGTGTCAGTGGCCTTCATTATCATTGTTAATCGCTGTTATTATTTTTCAATTTTGCACATGTCCCAAAAGAATAAAACTAGAATAGCAGGAACTTTTTAATCATGATATAAAAGAGAAAACTGGCAATAACGATAGCATTGACCATATAATGCACGTAAGACAAAGCATCTACTGTATAATTATCGTACTACATAGTGTAAGGATACTCAAGGGATTGTCATAAATTCTGCTTCCACATTATTAGTGGATTAGCTTGTTTCTTCAGGGTTGGTGACCATGATTCCCAGTAGATGTATCTGTGGGTGATGTTATGGTGAAAAATAAAACAGGGGCATCCTTCGTACAGCTCTGCTCCTGGTGTGAGAAAGCTGTTTAAAGCTGTATTACCCAACTTTTCTCTTATAAATTAGTGAATTTGTTTTTTTCCATTGGACGTGAATTGTAAAAGTAGAGCTCTATGACCGCTCCATGCTGTTTTAATCTCAGTAGAAAACACTTTATCTGTCGCAAACTTGTAAGAAAGAGCCCTTTGAGTCACTGTTAGACTCTTTGGGATGCGAGCTGATTGGCTGAGTACAGGTGGTCCACCCGGCTTAATTTCTGTTTGAAAAAGCTGTTTTAAAGCTGTGCTAGTGTCCAGAAGATTCATGAATGTGATACTTGTGTTGTACCAAAGGGTTTGTGAGAGCGAAGAACGGAACAAGTTAGATTTAAAATGCATACTTCCTCCTTTCAGAATTTGAAATAAGTTCTATTTCACCTCTAGCTAACCCACACAGATGGTACCGAGTGACCGAGCGCATGTGCAGGGAGTCATTCAGTGCTTAAGCTCCGCCTCTGGTGGTTGTCTGGGATTCATAGAACCATAGTTACATACATAAATCACGTTTTAAGGCCTTGTGCTTGCTTTTAAATTTGTTTTCAGAAGACATAATTACACCAGAGCATGCGCAATAATGAATTGTGATCTGACTCTCTGACAACCCGCCAGTCATTTATTTATGTATTTAGATTTTTTCTTGTTATACCCAAACTATGCTAGAAACAGTATAGAAAGGTGCACAGTTCATAGCTCATTTATGCTAAAGGATACATAAGCTAATTGGGGGAAGTTTAAGATCTAAAAGGCAATTTTGACTTTAATTCAATATTCCATAGCAATTCCGTAGTAAAGCTGAAAAGTAACAAGTGTCAGCTGTTTTTGTGTGCTTTATTTTTCATTATACTCCATTTCATGCAGCTCAGCACATCTCTTAAAACCTTGTTGATTTGTATTAGCTATACTTCAGTCTCCTGGTGCAAAAGTGCCGGAGGAAAGTGTCGTCCAAATGCTGTGAAAGACTAATCTGAGGGCGTCTGCAGCTCTCAGACAGCAGTCCACTCCAGCAGCTCAAACAAACACAACACACAGGTCTCCTTTGAGAGAGAAGTACTGAAAAGCTTTTCTGAGTATAAAGTGAGAAATGTGGATGAAAGGCACGATCAAATCACAGCAGCTACTGTACATTATTATAGTCTATTTAATGCCTGTTTTCCATGATTTTTAGTTACACAGCAAGGGAACACATGTGCCCTAATAGCATGTACATATTACTCAACAAATCTGGAAATCATCAAATCAATGGACACTGGATACTTCATGATAACTGTGCCCATAAACACATATACTTTATTGGACCAGTATTTTTGCCACTAGTATTTTGGACTAAACTACAAGTTTGTAAATCCAGGTCATGTGGTGTCCAGCGGCCCCTTTGCTCCAAACCAGAAGTGTGTGCTCTGTGAGTGGGCGTGTCCCATAGAACTATAATTAAAACTGGAAGATGAACCCAAAATGGCGCCCTGGTGTGTGCTCATTGGCGCATGACCCCAAAAAAGTTCTTTACTTCCGCGTTACTTCCTGATACGGAGGCTGCCATCTTTGGACTCATATTAACTACAAGTTTGTAAATCCAGGTCATGTGGTGTCCAGCGGCCCCTTTGCTCCAAACCAGAAGTGTGTGCTCTGTGAGTGGGCGTGTCCCATAGAACTATAATTAAAACTGGAAGATGAACCCAAAATGGCGCCCTGGTGTGTGCTCATTGGCGCATGACCCCAAAAAAGTTCTTTACTTCCGCGTTACTTCCTGATACGGAGGCTGCCATCTTTGCTTTATGGCACCATGTGACGACAATCCCCCATGATGCTTTGAGTGACGTGAGTGACCACGCAGCTTACAAGTTTTTGTTAACGTTGGCTTGTGTGATTGTAATTGTATTCTTCATGTTAGATCACATGTGAAAGCATCTGAAATGAAATAAAATACAACTTACAGGTATCGTAAGTCTAGTCATGTCCGACACTCGTTCACGTGACTCGCACATGTTTACCGTGACGTCTCTTCATATAAAAACGGTAATTTCGGTGATTTTAGAAACGGTAGAAAAGAACATTTCCTTCTATTTTATTTAAATACCGATAATAATTAAGTACTGTTTGCAGTTATAATGTGCAATTACAGAAAAAGGCTGGTTCCAAGAGGCTGCAGTACCTCGCACGGCCACTAATCAATCTGGGACACGGACAGAGGGGGTGTGGCTTATCCACTTCATGTAACACATCCATGGCGTGTCCTCCATGGACCTGGGCCTTTGTTTGATAATGAGAGCTCCACTCACGCTGTGGGCCTTCTGAAGTCATGCCTCGTGTGAACTGCACCAGGAGCCTGTAGTGCCTGCTGTGCTGGGAGAGAATCTGCCTGTGGATCAAGAGATCACAGGAGGAGGCAGCTGATATTTCAACTAAGTAAAATGATATGCTCTTTTACCAAAAAAATTCACACTTGCTGTTAGATGAATTGTTTAGTACTGGCCAAGTATGACGCTATATTCACTGTTCATGGCGTTATCGTTCTGTGAAACTGAACAGAAATGATCTTTCTCCAGTACATCACAGATAGCCTTTCATTGGAACTGTGTGGTTACTCATTTTTATTCAAGTGTTGTGCATCTTTGTTTTTTATTGAATAAGTCCCTCATATAGATTCACTGAGAGTGCAGGTGGGATGATCATAAATACATGCAAAATAAGATGGACGCATTTGGTAATTAGTCTAGAAATGTCTCCGGAATTGTGCGCTGAGGTTCCCCTGTGCCTCCACTCTGAGGCTCATGGCTGCAATCAGCTCAGATCAAACTCAGGGCCCACCACCTGCTGGTCTCCATGGAGATGGAAGTCATTTTCATTAGTTTTTCTCTTATTTATTCAATTACAGGCGTTTTAGTGCTTTAGATATGTCTGGAAAAAATGTGTTCTTTCTGTGAGTGAGGTCGCCTCGCCAGTGATCTGACCTGTAACTTGGCCTGGTGACATCACCTATTCGTCTTAAAGCAGAGCTAAGTAACATTTTTACCTTATTAAACTTTTTTTTTTAATCTGTTTATTTAAGGATCCGCATTAGTCTCTACAGCAGCTGAGACTATTCTTCCTGGCATACAATTTCACGATTTAAAACACTACAAGACAGTACATATTAAAAATGCAAGCCTTAACAATTAAAAAAAGAACACAAAATTGTATGTTCAATCATTAGATATTAAGATGAAACACTCGTCAGTGATGGCACAGTTGCCTTAAACATTTAGCTTGATTACATTTTCCAACAGTGATTTCTAAAAACATAATTGTTCTTTATTATCATGATTTTTTGTGGTAACACATTTCAGTGAGAAACAGCTCTGTATAGACATGTTATTTTCAGTGCGTTAGTTGTAGGTTGAGGCCGAGTGAAAGTGTGTGAGGCTCGTCTTGTATTAAAGCCAGGTCTGTTACAGGTGGGCAGTAAGTGTGAAACAGGCTCAAGGGTTTGTCCAGACTTTATGCAAAGACAACATCAGACTGCAGCCCGTCTGTCTTTGACTTTCAACCATGACAGTCTCCTGCGTATCATTAACATTTGTTCTAAATGGGCAACTTAGAGCTTTTCTTGCAGCTCGATTCTGCTCTCTCTGGGGTTTGTCTAGATCTTTGTTGGCAGCATTAGACCACACAATAGGACATAGTCCAGGTGAGATAACAAAAGTGCTTCTTTTGGCATAAAATGTGCATTTCTTCTAATTAGTGAGCTATTTCTGCTCATTTTTAGTAATGATATAATTAATATGAGTCCATGACATAGTTTGATCTAATGTGACACCTAAAAGTTTAGCTTCTGTAAGTTGTTTTAATAATTGAGTCTTGACAAATATGTTTAGATTGTGTTGATCCCAATAGCATACACTTTGTTTTCCTAATATTCAGTTTTAACTTGTTCTCCTCGACCCATTTATAAACAGACATTAGCTCCTGCATGTTATTGATTCATGCCAGCAGAAGAAACAAGGTTGTATCATCCGAGTAAACAGTCAAGCCTGCCTTTTAAGAACATATGGCATGTCATTTACAATTATGACATGCCAATGAAAAATCTTTAGAAGTCCATGTGCAGGTTGAAGCACCTCCCGCTGCTGTCTCTGGTCTCTCGGCAGAAAACAAGCCTCGCAACATTTCATGACATCGAACAGAAGACAATTCTCTTGAGAAACCCTGGCTCTTTGTACATCCTTGTTTCCATTAAAAATAAGAAAAAAACTGTATTTTCACAAGAGCGCTGCAGGGGGAGCTCTGTCGCTAAAGTTACTTAGTTCTCCTTTAAGTTTAATGACATACAGTGCAACAACATGGAGAACCCTCACATAGTGCACCTTAAATTGAAAAGCCTAAACTGAGCCTACACTAGAACAGAGAAAGCATCAGACCGAATTGAGTAAACTCTGTGTACGCTCAAACTTCAGGCCCATAGATCTGCACCCAAGAACAAGTTCCCCCTAGAGCGCAGTACGTTTACCAAGTGTGAGTACGACCCGTGCCCAGGTGCCGCACGATCTGAGGCGGTGGGCCAAAGCACGGCACAGCGGCTCATGTTTGGGACTTTAGGATACAAGCCTTGGTGATGCACAAAAAGGAAAGAATAAAAAGTGAATAAACAGCTTCATAAAGACTGTGGACAGCGACTGACGTTTTGAAGCCGTCTCTTATTTCCCTCGCTGTTTCATGCTGTTGTTCGATCCAAAACCTGACAGAAGAGCGCGCATCACAGGCAGGACTCATATCTGTCTCACAATATTAGAGATATATCTGCCCGCTGGGCTTATTTTCTCTGCTACAGCAACATGTAAATAAAAAGAGAGTGAGAGCCACAAAACCTTCCGAAATCATCCGCACGGCACAGATCAAAACGCACACCTGCCTTGTTATCTTACATTTTATGACTTAAAGTTTGAGAACCACTGCTCTAAATAACAATGTCTATTCGTGTTAATATTCAAAAGACAGATTTTATGAAGCTTCCAGACCCCGACTGTGCACTCTACATTATGTTCTTTGTTAAACTCTGGAGAAAATGTCAGAACGGTGCGTTTAAGGACTGCATGAGACTCTGCAGTTGCACTTTCAGAGACTTTTCCTGCCAAAATCCTCTTCTTTGTTAATTCATGCTCCTGCTGCTCGCTCTTGGCTGCTGCTCCTCTGGCACTTTTATTTGTTTTTACATAACTACATCTACTCTGAAAGGCATTTAGTTTACTTCACAGATTTAACTGTTGATCTAACACAAAGACATAACTGATTCTGGTCTGATACTTTGTATTTGCTGCTGGACGAGGTGAAGATATTGACAAAAAGGAATCCAATCCATCACAATTGTATTATAACATATCTTTAAATGTCTTGCTTGAGGCTCAAGTGTCACACACAAAGTAAAGTGGACTGTAAAATTCAAAACAACAATTATGACAAATTGGTCTTAAATTATTTGATGAATAAATTAGTGTATGAATGCAAATCCAATCACTTACATTATTAGCAAAACAAGACAAGCAGTTGATGAAGTGCAGCACAGAAAGTCATATGCTTTAAACTTGAGGTGAGAACTTGGAAGTCGTGACTTGGACTCAAGTCAGATTTGAGTCACTATTTTTAGGACTTGAGACTTCATTTGATAAAACTGACTTGGACGTGAAAGGCAGCCACTCAGGACTTGACCATAGACTTACAATCCTGTGACTTGAGATGACTTGATGCTTCTCCTCAAAAAATTAAATGTGCTTTTAAAACACAAACTTTCTCTTTACAGTCAATATTTAGAGCCATTCACAAGAATAATAAATTGTAAAATATGAGCGCATTTTCTGTAGTTTGGTACAATGACACCGACACCACTGCTGTGCTCTGTGTCCAGGCACACACACAGGCCTTGTGTGCAGCCAATAAAATGCTTTCATAGAACTAATTTGTATTTGTATTTAATGAAGAAGCAATTAAAACCAAGAAAATGGTCAAAAAACCATACGTGTAAATATGTGGGATTAAAGCCAAAGCTAATTTCCATCCTGTGTCCCCTGCTGCACCAAGGACAGCCTCATAATATGTATAAGAGAAAATAAAACACACACACACACTCTGACACTCTTACAAAATAGTTACACTTTTACAAAATAGGCCAACTACCTGCAGGCTTCGACGGAGGTGCCGGTGTTTGCACTTTACACTGATACATTCTGCTGTCATTGACACTCACAACACTTACATCCAAAGGTTCTTTGTTAATTCACGGACACGAGGGATCTTTGTGCTTGACTGCACTTGAACCTCTTTGTGTGCCAGGTTTCGACCACCGCTGCCCATAAGATACAGGCCATTATGTCAATTATGTCCACAGAAATGTGTTAAACGTGTCTTTAAATGTCTTAATTGAGGTGTAAATATCACACAAATGACTGTAAAATGACCCGCAGAAGTAACCTGGCTCATGGCAGATTGATATGTGGATCACTCTGAATTTAGTTTTACACATTATCAATCTGGCTCTCGCTGAAAGCCGCCGGGAAAATACATAACGTCATGATGAATATTTGAACTGATTGGTCGCAGCGATGCAAAAGCGGAACAAGACGAGAAATCAAGAAATCCAGTTGAGAGAAAAGCACAGACCTCTTCCTCGTCCTCAAATGCACAAAGCACTTCTATGTCCATGTTTTCAAAAGCAAAACAGTCCGCAATTGTGTTGAAATTGGCCGAAGTACGTCCGTCTGCGTCGACATGTTTGTTTAGGTTGTTTTGACTTCTGCCCAAACCACAATGCAGTGCTCTGATTGGTCCAGCGCACAAAAAGAGACATAAAACAGATTTTTTGATGCAACAAAATATTCAAAACATATTGTCATACCTTGCTTTATATCTCATGGTTATTTACAAGTAGCATTTTCACTTTAGCATTGCATTATTCAATTTACCTTCCAAATCTAAATCACAGATCAGAAAGCAGACAGTGTGTGTTGAGAACGGATGTCACGATTTCAGCTGAATTTCATCACTACTTAATGCGCCATTATCTAAACTGGAATCACGTCCATTATTTTTAGACAGAATGTGGCAGTTCATTTGAATGTTCCTGTCTTTATTCTCATTCGAATGCAGCGACACTTATAAATAGCTGAATATGAGCAGAGCTGAGTGCTGTCTCTCCCAGTGGAGTTACTTTAATGAAGACTCAAACACACTCTCTCCTCCTTAGATTTCCCTCCAGTTTCTTTTCTCTATCTATCTATCTATTAGGGCTGCACAATATACTGCAAAAATATAAATATAGCATGACACAGTAATCGATATTGCAACAAATATATTCTGCAATAACACCCAGGTTCTCCATCTGACAGAAAAGTACTGTATTTTAAATGAAAACGTTTGAAAAGGCAGATTTTATTTGCATGTAAAGGTCTAAATTATCTTAGATTATTATTAGCCTAGATTATTATTCATTTAGTCTCTGTTAAGTTTGTATTTCGATGCAGTTTGATTTGTAAATTAAAGCATGTACATTTTAAAAAATATAACTCAAAGTATTGTGTCAAAAAGTAGAGCTGCAGCTAATGATTATGTTATGTCAATCCAATCAATTATTTATTGATTGACATAACATAATCATTAGCTTCTTCTTGAATACATTATCAACCAAAAAAAGTTTGAAATATGGTGACTTAAGGCTTCTAGATAGAAAATATTAACAACCAAGTGTATTATTGATAAAATCTGAAATAGTTTATTCTTTTTTGACATTTTGATTAATTAATGCTGCTTTAATTGTTATAAAAGGTTTTTTCATTTGTGTTTTAGAGTCTTGAAAGTCAAACTAATTCTATCAAATTACAACTACGGTTATATTTTATAATCAATTAGTTACAATTAGTCACTTAATTGTTGCAACCCATTCAAAAAGTGCATACAAATATTGCAATATTGATACTGCAGTATTTAACAGCATATAATGCCCAATGTACAGTGCAGCATATCTTTGAATATATTTTTGGGATAATCTCAATGACGATATTCAGACAATGTTATTGCAATCCATCAAAAATGTGCCAGTAAATGTCTTTTACGGTTTAGTTATTGGATAAAACATGATAATATCGGGAAAATAATCGAAAAGTTGCAGGAATATCACATTATTATCTTCATTTGAGAAGATTGCACAATACATTTGTTATATTTTTTTATCTTAAACAGCTTATTTTTCATCTGTTTCAATCATTTTAATCATAAACGATACACTCGATTAATCGAATTTTGTGGATTTCCAAAACAACGATCGCTATATTATTCATTTTTCATATAACTCCCAGCTCTGTTCATATCGCATGTCCTTGCCTTCCCCCTCTTTCTTCTCCTGTTCCTCCCGCACTCCCACATCTGCTCTGCTCTGACCCACACTCCACTGACCCGACTTCACCTGTGTGTGTCCAAGCACTCAGGACATTTATTCTCCGCAGGAGCCGGGCAGCAAAACAAGCCTCGATGTGGCGCGCAAACAACAGCTTACACTATAATGGACCAGACGAGGCGTTGTTGGGGCTATTTCTTCATGCAAGGATTGAAACTGTAAGAGTCGGATAGATTAAATAGTCTGTATTTATGTCCATGTGTTTAAGCTGGGGGGGAAGAAGTATTCATTGTTGTTTCTAAAGTGAAAGCACAGCATCAGGGTCTGGTTTGTATCCTAAAAAAGCAATATATAATTGGACTTTTATATGGATTCCCCCTGGATTTTTAAAAAACTTTATTACAACTTTAGCTTTTAAAAAGGAATTGCCAAAAATGCCCAAACCTAGTCAAGCAGACCATCCTCCAGACACCAACTTTATTCTCCTTATATTTCGAAAAAGAAAATCTGATTTTCTGAGTAAATTAGGCTTCAGAGGCGCCAAAACAGACTCTGAGCTCCACAAAGCTCCAGACTGGTGTGTTTGTGCGCCAAAGGGTTCAGAAGCAGTTTCAGTTTGAATTACGGCTCATTTTAGTCAGGCATTTGAAGGAAAATAAGCCCTAGCCTCCAATTATGGTGATTTTTGGTCAACTGTAGCAATTTTAATTAATTTTATGTGTGTATTTTTGGCTTAAACACGAAACATGGATGCAGAATAACTCCTCAAACCATAAGAAACCTACTTGCTACTTTTCAATCAGTTCAAATAATTTATGGAGTAGAAAGAACAGATGTCTGCTCTCAAATGTTGTGAAGGAGAAAATACTCACTGTAAAACATTACTTAAAGAGCATTTGACGAGTTATCATGTTTTTGTATTCATTACTTTGTTTGCTGAGATAATCCCTGTTGTAAATATAGTTTTACATCAGTCAAGTTTTCATTTGAGAAGAAAAACGTTTATACAAAAGTGGAACATTTGTAGAAAAAGTAGTGCTGAGTTCTATCCCTTGGTCTACGTCATCAAAAAGCCACATTACAGTTTAAATGATAATTTAACAAAAAAATCGAAGTTATCGTATATTATGATTTGTCAGATCATATATATTGTGTATTTTATATGGATTTTGACCTTGTTTACCGTATGGTTGTCACATCTGCTGCTCCTATGCAACCAGGAAGTAACATTAACGTCACCAAAATCGTTAAACTGGGGACAAATAGGCCAAATGTTTAGTAAAATCTTAACTGTTCACTACATTTTAAAGTATTAAAGTACAGTACTGTACTTTCTACACTGGGTTTCAGGACTATGCTGCTCAACAGATCAGCAGAAACCCACTGGAAACATCAAACACTGATTAATGATTTTTTATGAATCATTTTCTGCATAAACTAAGGTGCTGCAATGTTTTCACACTCATCCTGACAGGTTTCCACAGCGACATTAAAAAATGAGTCAAATTCAGAGAACTCCCAAGTTAACCTTTCTATATTTTAATTCCAAGTGACCTGTTTCGCAAATGAGTGACGCACAAGATCAATACAGATTATCCACCTGTTTGCGCCAGCATCATTCTTTTTTCTTTTAACAGGATTACCAGTTCTAAGCAGCTATGTTTGACTACGCTGTGGTCGTATGTACATTCACCCCGTGGACCGGAGTCTGTCTAATCCGCCTTTTAACTCTCTCCCCGGGGAAATATCAGACATTAGTTCAGCTGAAGGAGGGCACTCTATAGAGACTGTCCAATAATTGCAAATTGTCTGTCTCCTCATGCTTTGTTTGATGACGCAGGACATGTATAATTTACTCGATGAGCTCTTAAAAGTGCAATTCATTTACCTTTGTGTCAAAGGCTGTGCCTTCAGTGCCAACTTTAAAGCAAAAGCTTCCAGAATCTTGATTCTTCTGTGTATGAATGAAATATAAAAGTGCAATTAATTTACCTTTGTTCAATTAAGTGAAAGACGTGGTCACAAATTCAAAAAGTGCCCCGTTTTCATAGGTACATGCATGATTGTGTGTGCAGAGAAACAAACTTTAATCCAAGAGCACCAACAGACCTGACTCTTCCGTGTGTAAATGAGATATAAAAAGTGCAATTAATTTATCTTTCTTCCATTAAGTGAAAGTCGCAGTGGAAATTTTGAAAATTGCTTTGTCTTGGGAGGTACAGGCATGATTGTGTGTGCTGAGAAACTAACTTTAAACAAAGAGCTCCAACAGTCACAAGTCTTCTGTGTGAGAATGAGATATAAAAAGTGTAATTTATACACTTTTGTTAAATGAAGGCCAAGAGGGATTCAAAAAATAGAAAAGTCTCTTGTCTCGGGAGGTACAGGCATTGAACAGATTGTGTGTGCTCAGAAACCAACTTTAAACCAAGAGTTCAAACAGTCCTGACTCTTCTGTGTATGCATGAGATATAAAAAATGCAATTAATTTACCTGTGTTTAATTAAGTAAAAAAAGTAGTCAAGAATTCAAAAAGTGCTTATCTCTTTGCCTTCATTAAACAAAGTGCCTTGTCTTGGGAGGGACAGGCATTGAACAGATTGTATGTGCAGGGAGACCAGCTTTACACCAAGAGCTTCAACCGTACTGACTCTTCTGTGTATGAATGAGATAAAGTGCAATTAACTTACCTTTGTTCAAAGAAGGCAAAGAGCGATTCAAAAATGAGAAAAGTGCCTTGTCTTGGGAGGTACAGGCGTTGAACTGATCGTGTGTGCAGAGAGACCAACTTTAAACCAACAGCTCCAACAGAATGAATTTGATCTTAGTCCTGACTCTGATACTTTGAAATTTTACAATTATTAATCCGTAAATAATAGGGTAACACTCCGACTGGACCGAAAATGTGACTGACATTCAAAACATGGAAAGATCAACGTCTGGACTTAATTTGAAAATGGATCAATTTGGAACACTTTGGACTAAATGGGACTTGAATGTTAATTTGGTGGCGCCTTATGTTTGTCTTTTTCTCCATTGAATGTTTGACTTTGTTTTTACTTTCATTTTTGACCTGCCGTCTGCTCTCTGCTCCTGTTCTGTGTTTTCTTTGTTCTAAATTCAGAAAAACATTATATAAAATAGGGTTCCGTAGTAATTTGTAAGGAATTAATAAGCACTGGTTATTTCTTTTTGCACTTAATAGACATTTACTAGCATTTGTAGATGGGTTATTATACTAGCAATTAACAAAAATGTGTTAATAAACTATATTCTAAAAAACAAGGGATCATTGCTTGTAAATGGCAGATAAGTGATTATACATTTTTAACATTTTTAAACGCGTTACCAATAAAAGCTGTTAAGTGTTTTGGTTTTAGAAAAAAAAAATTCAAGAAAAGCGTGAATCTTTGTTTCAATTTCAATTCAATTTTCACTGTTGCCACTATTGGTTTGTAACAAATGTCCTACAGAGGCTTCCATAGTTCCCCCATAAGCCTGTTTTTCTATGGTTTTGTCTGACAGGCTTTGCAGGCATCGGATCAGATGCTATTTGTGCCTTAATGATTATATAAATGTGGAATTGTTTTGACTTTGACGGAGGCTGTTATTTGAAATGTCAGGTTCAACACGGCGATTATTATTACACAGTGACTCATGAATCCTTCACCAAACGCCGCGGATACAGTACGACTCCACACAATGCAACACGACGGACGGGTTTGTTCTCGGAAGTTCTTGATCTGGAGCAGTCCGCAGTGAAATGTCACCGCAGTCATTTGTCTCCTGCTTAAACTGAAACATTGAAAAGACTGTCATGTCAGAATCCGCCCACCAACGACCGTCTTTTGAGCGTTTTTGATTTTTCAGGGCAGTGATAGCAGCTCATTTAAAGTGCCTATGACGGGTTTTTATGGATTTCTAATTTTGGCTTTATTCTGTGTGTTAATACTTCATGTAAATACAAATTATAGTTTTACACAGATCAGGTCACTGTTTGCGGAAAAAAGTTGAAAAATCTGTCGACAGTTACAGGAAGTAAACAAATTGATGACATCACGCTGGGGAGACAAAGGCTATGCACAATTTACACAAAATAAACTACTTTTTTGACCCTTCAAGAAAATAAAGGTGCTCACATGTGTTTTTCTTTGTCAAATGAACAAAATCTGTGACGTTAGATGAGTTTTGGCCAATGTACAGTGTGGTTGCTATGGTAATTTCCTAGTGTGTTGTCATACTTTACAACCAGGAAGTAAAATTTAAAACCTAAAATATAGCTAAACTGGGGTTAAATTTGTAAAGATTTTAGTAGAAATGTGAATATATTTATCTTAACTGCATTTTAGTTAAATGTGTATTTCAACCTGTCATAGGCCCTTTAAGCATCGCATCAACTTCAAAACTGTTAATTCCTAGAAAAAGATGTTAATGAAAGTGCTCTGTAACATTTCTGATGGGAAGTTCACCGTTTCCATGTTTCCATGGTGATGTCTGGCATATGTCACAGTAGAGCATTAAACGTATCTACCTTGTTAATTAAAAAGAATCTGTTATTGTCGTTCTTACTGTGGATTTCCTGTCTCCGTTAGTGATGGCCAATTCCAGTGTTTTTTGTTTTGATTCAATACTACGGCATGTATGTTTTTTTTGTTTTCATTATTATTATTAAAAAAGTAAAGATGTGCAGATTCAGGTGACAGAAAAAAAAAGACAAAACAGTTTCAACCCCAGGATAAGTGCGTACGATGAGAGGTTGTGGAGACTTGCCTTGTTGAAATGACTTTTGGCTTGCCTGGTCAGAGTGCCTCACATCTTTCTGCCCGTTTACTCGTTTTCAACAAGGCAAGTCTCAACAAACACTCAGCGTTTTTCAAAAATGGACCAAAGTCTTATCAAAACACAGCAGTTTTTAAAAAGAGTTTAAGAACCACTGGTCTAGCGGTTCTTCTTTTGATTAATCGATTAGTTGATTGGAATGCAGATGTCTCGGGATGACGACATTTTTATTGAATTTGACCCAGATGAAACTCAAGTCAAGCCATTTTAAGCCGTGTGTTTTCATCAAATACACTACATTTACACAGTTTCACGCTATTTTCATGCAATTGCTGCTCAGTTTGCATCTTAAAACTGTTTTTTTTCTGCTCCCATGTATTGGAATGTGTATTTAGACCAGTTAACAATTACATTTTAAATTAGATATTTGAGACATCGATTAACTTCTTTATGTTCTATTTCAAACTGACATTTCGACACCTCAGTCAGTTACGATACATCTATGTTTGTTCTGATCCGCCCATCACCAGTCTCCATGGAGATATGTACAGTGACATATTGGGAAACATTCCAAGCATTAACTTGTTGTCAAGAACTCCAACGTTCATTTGGTCTTCTTTTGATATAGCCATAACTTTAGTTTCAAGACAAGCCAAAAACTTTGCATAGTTATTGTATTTAAAAAATCTTAAATTGTGAATATGTTCCACACGAAAAGTTACATAGAGCACCTTTAAATACTTAAAAAATGTACTTTTCTCTGTTATCATCATGAATCATATCAATCCTCAAAACATCCAGTCCAATGTCCAGTTGACAGAATTAAAAATTTTTGCCAGAGATCCCACTTTGACTGAGGGTCTACACAGAAAAATAATACACTTATTTAATGATATTTATTGTATATTTCAAGGTAAACCATGCTTAATTTTACGTTTATTTGACCTTATGTCTGTAGGTCTTTTACTTCTTGACTGTAAACAAACAATTGTGTCTTTTTGTATGTATTTATTTTAATGATATAAACCAATTGATCATAAAAGCCCTGCCATAATTGTTCATATAAATCTTCCTCTAAACTTGTGCATTTCAGTCGATGCAGGATTTTCTTTTCTAACACAGGTTAGTTTCATTAGTAAGAAATGAGTCATCCCTGCTCTATCAGCACAACCTTTCCCGAGCCAAATGTTGGGAGGAGATCGTGTCTGTGAGGCTAATTGTTTGGTGTGTGTTGATTGGAGTTGTTAGAGGAAATAAGACTTTAATACAGAGATCCCAGGTGGGCCGCTGGTGCTGCTGCTGCTGTGGCTTTGTGTTCTGTGGCTGTTACTGCAAAGTACGGCAAAACAAACTGGTTAAATGCTAATTTGAATTGTGCTTTAAATAATTTGGGGCCACATATTCTTTTCTCAGTTTATTTGTGCTAAAAATTGATGCAAATGATCTTAACTTTGTCTTAATTAGCCTTAATAAAGTATGGACAAAGGGAAAAAACAAATAGTTCCTTAATTTAGAATGATTAAGGCACGGTAGCTACTTAATTAAGAGGTTAGGGCAGGGCTATTTACTTTACTTTACCCAAGGCCAGAGGCCAGAAACGTGAAAGGATTTAACAACATCTGCAGAACTGGACCAGGACTAAACTAGGACTAAACTAGGACTAAACCAGGACTAAACAGAGTCTAAACCAGGACTAAACCAGGACTAAACTGAGTCTAAACCAGGACTAAACCAGGACTCAACCAGGTCTCCTTTTCTCTTCAGTCCAGCTTGCAGCCTAAATTTCATGATCAAATTCCACTGATTTTAGAAAAGAAACTCTATTCAGAATTCCACTAAAGAGTACCTGAGGATTCTGTATTCTGAATATGTATGTCGGTGTGTATTCAGTCAGTCAAGACAGTGGTAAAGAAATCCCTTAAAACTGTGAGAAGAACAGATGCTTAGATGGCAATAAACATATCCATCTCTTTGCAGACAAGCCGACGATGTCACGAGGCAAAGTTACAGTTACCGCTCACAGTAAGAACCATGTTTTTCAAGGTATTTTGGGCAACAAAAACATGTTTAATGAAATAAATCAGTGCTATACTAAAATGCTATTCTACAGATCCAACATCTCCAGTTACAAATCCTAGAAAATAAGGACGATGTTTGCCTAAATAAGCCGTGTTGAAGACAAATTTCTGTTTTATTTTTATCTTGGAACAAACAAAAAATAAATTCTATTCTAATCTACGGTGTAAAATTGAAAAATGAAGTTACGTAATGCAGTTTTAAAGGACAAGATGACCATAATATAACCGAATGATGATTGTCTTTTCGTTGTTGTTATTTTCATAATGATGGAGCAATTTTACACACACAAAAACAGAAAGGACGACTAAATTAACATTTTTGAATAGTCAGTGGTCATTTCATTGTCGGAAAATGGCAGTGTTCACAAAAAGCTGTGTGCTGCGTTGCTTTGGAAACGAGTCATCTATGATAAACTTAACCCAAAGCCAAACTGTGGACGTTTCAGTGCAACAGAAAAAGATCATGATAAAAGATAATATTGAAACTGCTTTAAACAACCGAAGCAGGATCATCTTTTTCCAAGTGAACCGTGTCGTAAAAAATGTGGCAGAATTAAATAAAAAGTGATTAAACACTTTAGTACTTAGTCATAGTAGCTTTAATTTGTCATAGGTGTTAATTGTTCATCAAACTACAGTCCAAATTGTTATCATATAGGCCTAATTCTACAAAAAAAATGAAAAAAATCTCAAAGAAAAGGTACATGCAATAACTTCTTAGCCTGAAAATAATAATAATAATAATACATCAAACTTGTATAGTGCTTTTTTGGACACTCAAAGACGCTTTACATAAACAGAACAGAAAAAAAAGATATAGAACTAAATACAACAAATATTTTCAGTTTATATTTCTGACTTAAAGTGCGTATGACAGGTTTTTAGGATTTTCAAATTTTGACATCATTCAGTGTATTAATGCCTCTTGTAAATATAAATTATAGTTTTACACCAATCAAGTTAGTATTATCGGGGAAAAGTTAAAAAATGTGTTGAAAATTACAGGAAGTAAACACATCGATGACATCACACTGGGGAGACAAAGGTTACGCATCATTTACACAAAAGAAACCACTTTTTTGACCCGTTAAACATTAAATCAACCTAATAAAGGTGTTCACGTGCATTTTTCTTTGTCAAGTAAAAAAAAATCTGTGCTATTGGTCCACTGTACAGGATGGTTTCTTGGTAATTTCCCGGTGTGATGTCATCATTTACAACCAGGAAGTAAAATTAAAAACCTAAAAAAAAGCGAAACCGGGGCAAAATGTGTAAAAATGTTCGCAGAATTTGATCTCAACTGCATTTTAGTTAAACGTGTAGTCCAACCTTTCTTTAAATGCCACTAACTCCGGCTGATGGAGCTTGTTTTGACTCGGGTCGAGATGTTCCCATCTTTGTGGAGTTTTTCTGCGTGATTGACGGCTCTGAGTGTGTTTGCGGACAGAGGAGACAGGTGTTCGCAGCAGAGGACGGAGGAGGTGGTGGATATGAGCGCGAGGTGTTTCACAGATTCCTCCCCAGGGCCGGCGTGTGCGCTCCAGGTGTGATTTAGCACAAGCTCTGCCTCAGGGCTGGAGGAATCTGCTGCTGCCTGAAGTCGACGAAACACAACAGACTGCAAAACATGCTCTCCAACCAGTGAATGTGCGCGCAGGGAGGGCACTGTGTTCTGTGGACCCTTTAAAAGTTTGTAAATAAAAACATTCTAAATTCAGAATGGAGGCAAAAGTGAAGTGCAACATGATGTGATTTCACTGGAGAAACTGGGATTTAATCTCAGAATATCACAAAATATGAAAAATTTAGATGATTTTGTGAAAGTAAAAGCCTCAGACACATGTGAGTGACGTCAGAGCTGCTTTAAACACTTTTATTATTGTATTTTACATTATCTTTTAGGAAATTATGATAAACTCTTTGCATTTTTGATGAAGGAACAATCCAGATGTATGGGCTTTACTGGAAAAATACTCACAGAAATGTTGAGCCCACAATCATTTTTCATTTTATCTAGAACTATATCAGATACTATAACGGTACCACTTTATAATAACTACACCTTATTTTGCCTTAACGAAGCACTAACAAAGACTTAATTATGATGATTTAAGGACTTAAAACAGCAGAAGAGTCTCAGATAAGTGACGTCTAAAATTGGAAAAAACGTCATCGATCGAGGGAGTTCAGCAGGAAGTGTTTTTGACAGTCAGAGGAGAGGATGTTCTAACCAGCATTTCTTAAAACACCGTGAATGAAGCTCCAGGTGTGTTTTTGATGACACAACATTGTTAGAACACGGTTTAAAGCTCAAAAAAGTCATTGTAGCATATGTTCCCTTGAAGTTTCCTCTGAATGTGTTTTGAGGCTACAGTTTAGATCTTTTTTTTTTTTTTTTTTTTATAAAGCTCATGTTGACTCACCTTCAGGCTGTTTTCTGGGTAATTTACATTCTATTGAGACTTGTACGATACACAAATGTCGCCTGTAAAACTCACCTCTGTGTATTATTTCAAACTTGAGCATCTGGAGGAAGAAGAATCAATATTTCCAAATCTCTCGCATCAGCTTCATACAGTTGTTTTCATATGTGACTGTCCAGGTGCATTTTCTCTTCCTTTTGATGCACAACAAAAGCTCTGAGGCGCCGACATGAAGACATTTCCTTTGTGTTTGATGCAGCTGCACAAAACGGGAGTCCGGCCGCGTCCTTGAGAAATGACTGAGCTGTGAAGAGCGTTTAAGTAGATTATACTGAGCCTTAAAAGACGGCGAGGGAGAGGGAGGAGGAATTATGTTTAAGACGACACACAGGGAAAAGCACATTGTCATAAGTGAATGGATGAAGCGCCGCAGTTAAACGCCGTCATTGAGAAAATGTATGTTCTGTGGGTAACCTTCTGACTCCAATGTGAAAATGACTTGTGCAGACATTAAAGCAGGACTGAACTCACAGTCTAAACCAGGACTAACCCAGATATAAACCAGGATTAAACCTGGACTAAACCCATGGGCTAAATCAATGGTCAACGGGACATAAAATACCTCAGACAGCATGCAGCGGTCTCATTTTTGTCACAGCATTCTGCTTTTGCAACATACTGTCCCTGTCAACATTTTAAGACATGTTAAAAATTTACAAAAGTCACATCTTGCATGACTGGATCATAAGAAGGCTCCAAGTAGAGCTTCAATAAGCAACAAGAAATGGGGCTGAAACAAAAAAAAAAGTTTGAGTAAACATTTTATTGAAAACAACAATTGAACTGAAATAGTCTGTTCTGCAGCTGATCAAAAGTTTAGAACCACATGCCTTTAAAAGCCTAAATCTATGCAAAAATGCAGATTCGTTGTCATTTTCTGTCAGGTGTTCACCTGTCATGACGCTCTGATGGCAAAGGCAAAAAACATTGTCTCATTGACATTGTGATCGTGGTCTGGTTGTTGAGCTGCATAAGCGGGCCTCTCTCCATCGCTGCTGAGGAGGACGCAGTAAGACACGCATTTGGAATGTCTTAAAATATCTTGAGGGTCATGGAACAAAAAGGGCTGTCCGTCAAGACACCGGACGTTCCTCGACTCAAATTAAGGCCGTTACCTCTGCGACTGCAGCCCAATAACCACCAGATGCATCTGACAAAACCAAAAAACCTCTTTAAAGTCCTCGTCTCCTTGAACGCCACAGCACTGCAGCTTGGACTGTACACGAGACACAAACATGGGACAAGGTGGAAGAAAGTTTTATTCTGATGAGTAAAAATGCAACCTTGATGGTCCTGATGGTTTAAACGTTACTGGCACGATGAGCAGATCCACCTGAGATGTTTTCTACGCTCCACAGGGAGGGGGCGCCATAATGATCTGGGGGGGCTTTTTCCTTCAGTGGAACAATGGAGCTCCAGGTGGTGCAGGGGCCCCTGGCTCTGTGCAGATGTTGCAGGGGCCCCTGGCTCTGTGCAGATGTTGCAGAGAGCATCCCTTGTGACAGGCCCTCGTCTGTGGAACCACTGGGTTTTCAACAGGACACACTACAGTTCAAAGCCTCAGGACAAAGGACTTCTTCAGGAGAATAACATCTCTCTTTTGGACCGTCCTGTGTGTTCCCCTGATCTAAATCCAACTGAGGACCTTTGGGGACGGACGGCAAGGAAACGCTTGCATGAAGCGCCACAACAAATGTTTGAAGTGCTCAACAATAACAGTGGAGCTGCTCATTATTATTAGCTCATGCTTGGGACTTTGATTTCTATTTTGAGGGGGTTTCAGTTTTTTGTGAGGTGTTGTCCTAAACTTTTAAACTAAACTAAACAGCTTATTTCAGTTTGATTGTTGTTTTCAATTTAAGAAATGTACTCAAACTTTTTTTTGTCTCACTCCCATTTCTTGTTGCTTACTACTTGGAGCCTTGTTAACATCCAGTCATGCAAAATGTGACTTCTGTCCATTTCTCAACTGGTCTTAAACGTTCGATCAGGACTGTATTCTTTGGGGAACACACGTTTTTTTTGTTTTTTGTTAATTTACACTAACAAAAAGTTGGGCCCCCCAGCTTTAACACAAATGGTTATGGTTATTATCTGGGTATCACTTTTTGTCAAACAGTCTTGGCTGATGGTGACAGACAGCAGATTTTACACTTGATCTTTACAGTTCCAAGGACACAGTGTTTAACCAGCCGCAGATTGAACCAGAGCTGTCCAATCAGGCGCCTCGTTGCTCATTTCCACGCTGCGTTTGACATAATGTGATGATATGAAAGGTCGTGTGTCTGTGGAGGAGGATAATGAGTGTGGAGTGTTCGTCTGTGTCCTCGTGCTCCTTTTACGCTTTTCACAATGTGACACGAGGACTTCACCCAGGTTTATGTGTTTGCTGAGAAAGAGTTGAGAAGTGGGAGATCCAAAAGTGAATAATGTCGCAGTTGTTTTCTGGAATAATTGTGTCAAGTTGTTAAATAAACTGTTTAAGAATAAATATATAACTAACTTACCATGTAATCTTTAAAATAACGAGGATAATGTAAGATTTCTGCACTTTTTTGGTTCATTTACAGTCCTTTCATGCTGTATGTGAGACTTCAACTCTAAAGAAGACGATTAAAGACATGTTTTGGCACATTTCTGATGGTCTGCAATAACATGATGATCCCAAAAATACTGAGATACAAACTGTACTGGGGAGAGCTCTGGTCATGTGGCGTATGCAGGTTGTGACCACCAGGGGGCATCGGTAAGGATCCACACGAAGAGATGGACCAGGATTTTTAGATTTTGTATTATTGAAATATTAATTTGAACATTGGTCGTTTGGTGATTGCATGTGGGTCTGGGTGGGTGTGTGGGGTGTGTGTGGTTCTGTAACATAAACAGGGGAATATAAGGGGAATATCTAAGGGGAATATAAATGACAAACACTTCTAAATCCAACAAAGGATAACGCAAGTGCACACCAGAACGGCTCCGTCATCGCTAACGCAGCTAGCGCTTAGCTCGAGGCACTTAGCAGTGAACACACAAACAATATACGATTAAATGGCCTTGACTTAACATTTCCTACAATGGCATGCAACGCTGTGCGGCTAAATATGGAGGAATATGTGTGCTTAATCCAACCACTACTCACTTTTTGTTACGCACACACTGGGAACCACGAGGTCTGCACGATTCTCTTACAACTACTAAACCTTAGCAAACACGTAGCCCTGTCAACCAAACTTAACTAGGCCAACTTATAATTGGCTACTCTGCCTGTCAATCAAACTCGGGAGCAAGTCCTTCGTCACACTAACTTAATCATTGCCCACGCTATAGTTGAGCTTTTAACCCTGTTTAAGCAGAGGTGAGTTTGTAGTCAAACATTGTACTCAAATAAGAGGTCTGTTACGTCAAAATAATATTACTCAGCAGTTTAAAATATTGGAGGAAACTACTACTCAAGTATAGTGTAGTATAGTGTGTAGTGTAACTGTTCCAGTAACTTTAGTGACGTATTGGGCAGATGTAGCACGGCTGTTGGCAGTGACTGTTTGAAGTGAAGGAGGACCTCTGGACTTCCATCTGATATCATTTAGTCAAGTACATTTGCATTTAATGAAATTGTCGTAGTACATGTGTTGTTTTCTGACTCCGTACTTTTACTCCTACTTAGTAAATGGTGTAACATTGTAGTCGTACTTTGACAGACTTGCATGTTTTGTTCCAGCTGGATGCAGACCGGGACGAGGACGAGGTCTTCTGTGACATCCGCCAAACTCTGGACAACAAACTCTTCACTTCTTCAGACCCTGCGGCCGGTGAGTCTCCAGAACACTGGACACTTTTTTGTTTTAGTCTTAGTGTTTTGACTGCAATGTTTTGTGTTGTAGTTGAATAGATGAATTATAGTTTTATAGTGTGGAATTATAGTTTTAGTCCATGGGTTTATTATTAAACAAAACTCAACTCAAAGTACATTTAAGCCAGGCCTATCTTAATTATTTCCAAACTCACAGTGTGTGATTGATCTCATACAAATGCGCTCCGATGGACATTTGCAGCTGTGTTTAAAAGTGTACGCTCCGCTTCATGTCTCAAGATGTTATTGCTTTGCCTTGAATGTTCCACATTACATAATTACATTGTGAATCTTTAAAATAAACGGTCTGTTATTTCATTATAAAAAATCCATAGTGTTATAGTTCATTATAAAAACACAGGGGGTCGTGACACACTTAAAGTGTCTTTTCCCCTGAGCTTTGACTGTTACAGTCTATATATAGAGCAATCACAGTTCAGAGGTCACAGTCATCCATTACATTCGATCTGAGCTTCATATCTGCTGCTGCAGTTTTTCTGCTCTTGATTGAACTGAGCGGTTGCTCTGAGGATGAGCCTCAGACAGATGGATCCTTCGGTGACTGCAGAGGCACAAACTGGGCCTGAGTGGAACCACGTGGAGCAGAATCAATCAATACTCTGCACTCTTACACCCAGAACCAAGGAGGACAATCTACAGTCTCTCTGCTCGCACATCGTCTGTGAAATGCAGTAAATGGAGCTGCAGAAATACGATTAACTGAAGAATTTACTATTGGAAGAAATATCCAAACTGAAAATCCAAACATTCCTTCATTATTTATAAATGATTTCATCCACAAATTTGTCATATTAATCTTCTGGCAAAAACCTGACAACTGGTGTCAGTGCAGAATGGCAGCACATGTTTAATACTAAAGTGTAAAAACCAGTAACTCATTTGTGCTTTCAGAGTCATTTTACAGACAGGCAAAAAAAAAGTGATAAACCGGCACTTAAACCTCCACAAATTAGAACAAAACTGGAACTAAACACAGAACTAAACCTAGACTATAACATATAATATTTGAAGGTGTACCCTTAAAGTCTCATCTGAAATTGTTGGCAGTGTCTTTCTTCTAATAACTCCTCCGTAGCTGCAGTTATTAGAGCATGTGACCACCTACGGAAGCCTTGCAGGGACAGGCTGTCTTCACTCTGAGATAAATGCACACAATTAACAGGCAATTGCAGGTTCTGAAACATTTTGAACCTAATCTTTTCTTTTCTTTTTTTTCATGCCAAATAGACTTTTTTGACCTTTTTCCCAGTTTTGTGACGTCAAAGGCAGCGCTCCGAGGTCCTGTGCTGTTTTTAAGTCCATAAATGATCACTCGTTCTGAACGTTTCTGCCTCAAATCAAGGTCGTTACAGCTGCTCGCTTACACTGGGATGTTCCCTTGGCTGCCCGTAGATACCAGTCCTGGTGAGGGAAAGTTATGTGTGTGTTTTAATCCATACTTATTATTTTAAGTTCTAAAACATAAGATGCCCAAAAACATGTTTAAAGGACAACAAAAAATGTGACGTGTCTTTCTCAATGACATAGAAAACATATCCTAGTCCAACCAATACATGAAAGGAAAGACTTTTGTACATAATAATAATAATAATACTCAATAATATCTCTACTTTAAGTTTTAACACACAGCAGAAATTGCAGATCTAGCCTTGATTAAAGTGCCTATGACAGGTTAAACTACTCATGTAACTAAAATACAGCTACGATAAATATATTTAAAGTTTTGTTAAAAATAATTATACATTTTGTCCATTTTAGCATTTTTTAAACTTTTGTAATGTCACTTCCTGGTTGTAAATGATGACATCACACTAGGAAATTACTTTGCACGCTGGGCTAAAACTTGCCTAATGTCAGAGATTTTTTTGTCCGACAAATCAAAATACATGTGAACGCCTTTATTTTGTTGAATTCATGTTTTAAGGTTTAAAATAAGTTGTTTATTTTGGGTAAATTATGCAAAAACGGATAGAATGAGTCTCCCCAGTGTGATGTCATCAGTTTTTTACTTCCTGTAATTTCAAACAGATTTTTTTAGCTTTTCTCCATGACTTGATTGGTGTAAAACAATAATTTTAATACACAATATGTATTATTACACCAAATAAAATCAAAATGAGAAAATAGTTAAAACCTGTCATACGCACTTTAAATGACTTGAATGAATCATTTTATCTCAATTTTTATTTTCAGATAAAGTATTTGGACTGAATTTCAATTGCTGATGCAGAATATTTTACTGGTTTCAGGATATTTCTGACTGATCATGCGATAATTTAGCTTAAAATAAGAAAATACTTTTGCCAGTGGGGTAAGCAAAGTGATCTAAACCCATTGGCAGATAATGCGTCTTGAAGTAAGAAGTAATGCATTGAAACAAGACAGAAACGGTTTGTAACACGTCAAATAATCAAGTTCTATCAGATAAATAATCTTAAATTGTCAAAATGTCTGAAATTAAGATTATTATTAAGACATTTTAACACATTTTTTGCTTTGGGGTCTGCAAAAGCCCAGTTAGACTTGTTTTTTGTATCTTTTCCTGCCTCAGAACCCGATGATGCAACGAAATGCAATAGTTTAAAACATTATAGACAAAGATGAGATGTTTGTTTTCATCCTTGATTCAAACGGTTCAAATATTGAGCAGCGGCACAAGCCAAAAGAGACCGGGTGAAACGGCGAGGTCAGAGCAGCGTCTTGTGTTTCTGTGGATGAGATGGTCTATTTATTATGTAATAACTGTAACACGGAGCCAGTGAGTCGTAGGTGTGCGAACAGTCTCTGCTGAACAAGGGATGGGGAACATGACGAGGAGGTGTTTGGCACAAATACGAGAAAACATTAACGTGCACAAGTTTTTAAACGTGGAGGCGATGATAAATTAACGGCAATACTTCATTTTAAGCCGGATCTGATTGACAAATGTAATGCCAAGGGATCTGTTTTCACTTCACGTTGTAGAAGTGAGTGAGTGTAATTGACTGTAATTTTACTAATGCATGTTTTTAAAAGTATAAAAACCCCTGAGTGATTAAATGCAGGAAGGTTTAAAGACATATCCTGCATTATTTACATTCTGACCTTTACCTTGGCATCTCATGTTAGAATTTAAAATGATGTGTCTACTGAAAACACACATTACTTACTTACTATCAAGGCCTTCTCTCGTCAGGATTTGGTGTTAGAACTGTATCTTCTGGCAGCAGAGGGAATTATCATGGGGAAATAAACAAAAGCTAGCTCGTCCAAAATGCTAATGTACAAGAGGAGCTAGATTTGAATTGCAGAAATGCTCAGAACAAGTCTAGTGAGGATTTATGAAGTTAAAAACAGCACAGGAGACTAGGGCTGAACCATTTAGGGAAAATTCTACATGCTGGGTTTTGTTTTGTTTTTTACAAACTTTGCAATTCCAATTAGATTTGCAATTTGTGTTTTAATTACAGGATTCAATTCAAAGTTAACATTTTAAACACATTTGTGAAAAGATGAACTGCTTACATTACAAGAATAATTTCAGAACTCGTTTCCAGACGTCTTAAAGAGGCTGTATCTGATTTCTTACAGATTTGAAACGTGAAAAACAGAACTAGTTTATGTACTTGACTTTTTGCATAAAATAAAATCTGTGTTGCCCCAGCACAGATGTATTGTAAAAGCATCTTCGGGTTAAAATAAGACCAGAGCACTTTCCTGCAGTGTGCTATTGGCATGCTGATGTTTGTTAGCTTTACCCAGAACAGCAAAAAAAAAGTGCTTTTAAACTCATGGCGGTGAATATTTATGATGCTGGGACTGCATTATGTAAGTGAGTGATACATGTGACTGACGAAAAGACTTTAACATGAACTAGTTCTGTTTTTTTCATTCATTCATTTTTTACCGCTTATTCCCGTTAGGGGTCGCGGGTGACTGGAGCCTATCCCAGTGACTTTGGGCCTTAGGCGGGGTACACCCTGGACAGTGGCCAAATTGTTGCAGGATTAACACAGAGACAGAGACAGACAACCATTCACTCTCACATTCATACACTAGGGACAATTTAGAGTTGTCAATTAACCTACACAGTCATGTCTTTGGACGGTGGGAGGAGCCGGAGAACCCGAAGAGAACCCACGGTAACACAGGGAGGACATGCAGACTCCACCCAGAGAGATCGTGTGATGTTAGGGGATTCGAACCCACGATCTCCTTATTGGGATTCGAAGCTCTAGCCGCTCTGCCACCGTGCACCCTAGTTCTGTTTGTCACGTTTCTAAACAGGCCATACTTGCTAGAGCAAATGTCATTGTGTCCTTAGCCAGACACTGAGAGTGGTGTGTGTGAATGATCGGTGGTGGTCGGAGGGGGAGATGGTGCAGATTGGCAGCCTCGCTTCCATCAGTCTGCCCCAGGGCAGCTGTGGCTACAATAGTAGGTTACCACCAGCGAGTGTGGAGTGAATGAATGATACAATGTGAAGCGTCTCTGTCTAGAAAAGCGCTGTATAAGTTTGATGCATTATTATTACAATTATGTGACTGCTGACTTTAAAATGAACTGGTTCTGCTTTTCACGTTTCAAAACATTAAAAATCAGGTACAGCCCCTTTAAGTAAAGGGTTGGCTGCTTTTCCACAGAAGATATTTTGTTGTTTGCAAAGAAAACCATCTTACTTAAATAACTGCAATCTTATTATTTGTAACTAATCAAATAGCAATTTCAGTTTGATCTTGATGTACCTTGCACATTGGACCTCCAGATCTCTACCTTTGACGTCACAAATCTGGAAAACTTGAAACATAATGCATCATGAGGCATAATCAATATCCCTGTAGAGCGTTGAACGTGGAGTAAACAGTGGATCAGATAAAGACGGCCACAGCTCATTAGTGAAGAACTCTTAATGAGGCGCAGTAGAAGAGGAGCACAGAGCTGATTAGACTCTGCATCACAGAGTTTAGGAGAGGCAGAGGGCCTTTTCACTGACAAATTTAGGCAGGTGCAAACATAAAATCAATTGTTTGACCTCAGACACGTCTAATTTGTAGTTGCACAAGATTTACGTTGTAAATTAAATAACTCAGACTGACTTTGCTGAATGCTTCTGACACAGATTACTTTTATAATGCTTTATCCAAACACTTCCAACGTAAAGTAGAACAAACGCGCTTGAATTTTCATGAGGCCAATAATACATGTCCAGAACATACAGTATTTATGGTTCGTTTATTAATCGTGTTTCATAGTAAGCGCTGAAGCAATCATGTGTGCAATCAAAAACACGTGCTTTTATTTATAAGTGTGTTTCCTGTGCATTAAGCAGCCTGAGGGAGCAGCGCGCAAGAGGCTGACACTAACAACTCACACTCACACATTATTTACATGAGAGGAAAGGGCTGGCACTGAAATGTTATGATAATTACAGTTGTATGTGTCTGGAATTTCCCCCGTGTGGGACAAATAAAGGTTTCATCAACTTGTGTTTACATTTGTACTATTTGATGTTAGAGAAACAGTTATGCTACACTGCATTTAGGATTATGTTTGTATCGTCTGAAATTGGTGATTTGAAAAAGTACAATTCATTCATAAATGTACCATGCTCTTCCCTTTGTGTCGTTGTGATCTTCTGCTTGAGCGGTTGATATTATTTCAGAACACATTTGTGTCAAACACTTTGGTGCAAGATGGCTAACGTTCATGTTTGACAATATGGTATCACTTTATAATAACTACACCTTATTTTGACTTAACGAAGCATGAACAAAGACTTATTTCACACTGAACAAATAGTTTATTGAGCATGATTCAGGCTTAGTAACGACTTAATTAAGGTTAGGGTTAGGGTTAGGGCTCGGAATTTGGGTTAGAGTATTAGTTAAGTAGTTAATAAGCCTGAATAATTCTTAATAAATTATTTGTTCACTATGAATTAAGTCTTTATTCATGCTTTACTAAGACAGGAATAAGTGTAATTATTATAAAGTGTTACCGGCAATATTTTATTTCACAATCAGGGTAAGGTTAGAGTAAGGATTAAGGTTAGGTTCAGGAGCAGTTTATTTTAGTTGTTTGTTTTTGTTTTTTTAAATGATGGACCTCGACCTATTGGCTCTTTTCTCTGAGGATGATCTCATTGCGCACTAGATTTTGTTTCGTTAACTTCACTTTTGGGTCGATTCTGTACAAACCCTCCTTATTCAGTCTGTATCAGCCGACCAAAGAACTTATCTCCACGACAGCGAGTCTCAAGTGAAGAGAGCCTCGTGGATCTGCACCCTGCACACGGGCACTGGTGCTTCTCGTGCTGCTCTTTCGATGCTTGTCACGGCAGAGGAATATCTTTCCGACAGAGGCTTTGGCTGTGCAGAGGCAGAACTGTCTCGCTGATATGAAGTTAATCATCATGTGCTTTTGCTCTCACTATTCATCTTATTCTGGAAGTTGCTGTGGGCGCTGCCGTCTTGTTTCCGTTGTATTAGTTTACACGGAGCAGACAAGCTCAACAGAGTTCTACATGGACTAAAAAGACGTTTTCAAGCCGCCCAGGAAATCAGTGCGTTGTGACTTGTTGTTGCTCGTGTTCATTAAACATTTTAGACAAATCAATTTACTTTATGTAACATTTTAGCAGCGAGACTTTTCCCTTGTTCGTCATTAGCTTTAAAGGTCCCATAACATGCAAAATCGACTTTTCAGAGGTTTTAACCTTCCTACAGTGCTATTTGGGCCTCGTATGTTGTGCCCAAAGTGTTTTTTTGATTGATTCCCGCATGTTTTCGCTAGAGAACTGTCTTTTCCGTCCCCCTCGGCTGAGCAGCAGACGGGGGCTCCTCACCAGGATGACGCGGTGTTTAAGCCACGCCTCCAGGAAGCGCGCAGCCGCAGAATAAAAACAGCTAATGCTAATGCTACACAGTAATTACACGATGGATACGACAGACAGAAGAGTTAGCTTGTTATTTACCAAACGGCAACGTCCGTCGTCGAGGCCCTGGAGCACGTCAAACTCCAGGTCAGATCCAGGACGTAGGACTCAGCACGACGCACCGTCAGGAGGATAAAATGTTTATTCAGTGTTTGTGTATCGCTGTTTACCGGAGCACACGGCGCATGCACTATCTCCGCTCTAGGCTTCGGCACGGGTTGGGCGGGGGAGGCAGCCTGCTCTCTGTTCGGGGGGGTCAGATCTCAGAGTGAGCCGTTTGCTTTTGCAAGGAGGGGGGCCAGTCCAAGAAATGGGTGTTTTTTGTAAACTGTTATGTTATGGATATTACACAACGCAAAAATTTATCAACAAAGCCCTTAGAATAGACTGTGTAAAGGGCAAAATAGCAGAATATAAGATAAGATAAGATAAGAGATCCTTTATTTGTCCCACAATGGGGAAATTCCACTGTTGCAACACACAGTTTAGGACAGAAATGTATGAAATAGGCGCATGCAATAAAAATAGGATAAATAAACATGGTCATAAAAAATACAAAAATACAATATAAAGTATAAAGTGCACACTCTTATTTACAGTAAAAATGGTAACTAAAGTGGCTTAAGTGTATTGTTATATACAGTAAGTGACTATGGTGAGGTAAGAGTCTATTAATAGTATGTTAAATTATATTGCACATGATTGTAGCGGGTGAATGGCACATGTTCAGGGCTAACAGTGTTCATTGTAAAGTCTGACAGCAGCAGGAAGGAAAGACCTGTGAAACCTCTCCTTCACACAGCGAGGGTGAATCAGTCTTTCACTGAAGCTGCTCTCCAGGGCAGACAGAGCGTCCTGCAGGGGGTGGGACTCATGGTCCAGCATAGACGTGAGTTTAGCCAGGACCCTTCTGTCCCCCACCTCGCTCACTGAGTCCAGAGCACAGCCCAGGACGGAGCTGGACTTCTTGATGACCTTGTCCAGCTTCTTCCTCTCCCTCTCTGTGATGCTGCTGCTCCAGCAGACCACACCGTACAGGACGGCTGATGCCACCACAGAGTCGTAGAAGGTCCTCAGGAGAGGCCCTGACACTCCAAAAGACCTGAGTCTCCTCAGGAGGTAGAGCCGACTCTGACTCTTCCTGTACAGTGCGTCTGTGTTATGAGTCCAGTCCAGTTTGTGGTTCAGATGAACACCCAGGTACTTGTATGAGTCCACTCTCTCTATGGGACCTTTAACAGAGTTCTTGTCAAACGGAAGTGCGTTTACAACAAAAATGCGTATCTGTGGTAAAAAGAGGCAAAAGTGGGCGGGGCAGAATAAGGTGAATAGACTCCGCAGTGAATGTAGGTCGTCCTCTGTCTCTCCACACTGGCCCCGCTGCAGGGAGCAGGACGAGCCGCTCTGAGTCCAGTTCTCAGAGCAGCCACTTCCTGCTCTCCAGACTGTGCCTGTCACTCCTGGAGCTCTTTTACATCAGTCTGATCAGTGACAGAGTGAAACGACCTGGTACTGATGGAACACTGACTGCATTTTCATTGAAGGAATTAGAATTACTATGAAAAACAAGGGCTATTTTAGCAAACAAAAGCTGCTTGACCACATGTAAGTAACACATTACCACAGTCACAAAACATGACCACATTTAGCAGAGTTTTGCGTTTATTGATTTAGCGTAACATTTATTGTGCAGACTGTGTGCTCAGCTTTTCCAAACACGTCACTCCTGGAGCAAACTAGAAACTATTAACCAAGATTATAACCACTGAAAATGGAAGTTTGATTCATGTGATCTTAAAGGAAAAATATTCTGCATTTTTCATATTGTTATTAGCCTTTAAACATGCTCTTGAGTGCCTTAAATTTACCCTTTCATGCTTTAAAACAAAACAAAAAAAAGTTTCTTATTCATCTAATGACTTTTTGTAACGGCCAGTATGAAATGACGCTTACTGAGTGCATCCAGCCAGCAGATGGCGCCAGCACAATATACAATCTAGTGAAGTTAGCACTCGGGTAAGTGATGTAGATGATCTGAAAATACGTTCCGGATAGAAGGAGTTCAGCAGGAAGTGTGACACTCGGAGGGGGGGCGATTTTGTAATGAACATTCCTCAGTGCGGCGTGAATGTGTGTTTTTGATGACGGAACATTGTTAGAACAGGGTTTAATGTCACCTTCTCCCGGCGCCCCTGTCCTCGCTCCTTCTCCCGGCGCCCCTGTCCTCGCTCCTTCTCCCGGCGCCCCTGTCCTCGCTCCTTCTCCTGTCCTCGCTCCTTCTCCCGGCGCCCCTGTCCTCGCTCCTTCTCCCGGCGCCCCTGTCCTCGCTCCTTCCCCTGTCCTCGCTCCTTCTCCCGGGCGCTCTGTCCTCGCTCCTTCTCCTGTCCCGCTCCTTCTCCGCGCTTCTGTCTCGCTCCTTCTCCTGTCCTCGCTCCTTCTCCTGTCTCGCTCCTTCTCCCGGGCGCTCCCTGTCCTCGCTCCTTCTCCCGGGCGCCCTGTCTGCTCCTTCTCCTGTCTCGCTCCTTCTCCCGGCGCCCCTGTCTCGCTTTCCTTCCTGTCCTCGCTCCTTCTGCGCTTTGTCCTCGCTCCTTCTCCTGTCCTCGCTCCTTCTCCTGTCCTCGCTCCTTCTCCTGCGCTTGTCTCGCTCCTTCTCCCGGGCCCTGTCCTCGCTCCTTCTCCTGTCCTGCTCCTTCTCCTTCCTGCCTGTCTCGCTCCTTCTCCCAGCGCTTTGTCTCGCTCTTCTCCTGTCCTCGCTCCTTCTCCCGCTTTGTCTCGCTCCTTCTCCGGCTTGTCTCGCTTCTCCTGCTCTGCGCTCTCCTGTCCGCTCCTTCTCCTGTCTCGCTTTCTTGCCCCTGTCCTCGCCCTGTTCCTGCTCCTTCGCGCTTTGTCTCGCCTTCTCCTGTCTCTGCTCCTTCTCCTGTCTCGCTCCTTCTCCCGGCCCCTGTTCTGCTCTTTCTCTGTCTCGCTCCTTCTGCGCCCCTGTCTCGCTCCTTCCTGGCGCTGTCCTGCTCCTTCTCCTGTCCTGCTCCTTCTCCTGCTCCTTCTCTGTCCTCGCTCCTTCTCCTGTCCTCGCTCCTTCTCTGCCTTTGTCTCGCTTCTGTGTCTGCCTTCTCCTGTCCTCGCTCCTTCTCCTTTGCCTTCTCTCCTGTCTCGCGCCTCTTGTCCTGCTCCTTCTCCCAGCGCTTTCGCTCTCTTCCTCGCTTTGTCTCGCTCCTTCTGTCTGCCCGCTCCTTCTCCCGGGCTCCTTCTCCTGTCTCGCTCCTTCTCCTGTCCTCGCTCCTTCTCCTGTCCTCGCTCCTTCTCCCGGCGCCCCTGTCCTCGCTCCTTCTCCTGTCCTCGCTCCTTCTCCTGTCCTCGCTCCTTCTCCCGGCGCCCCTGTCCTCGCTCCTTCTCCTGTCCTCGCTCCTTCTCCTGTCCTTGCTCCTTCTCCCGGCGCTCCTGTCCTCGCTCCTTCTCCTTCCGCCCCTGTCCTCGCTCCTTCTCCCGGCGCTCCTGTCCTCGCTCCTTCTCCTTCCGCCCCTGTCCTCACTCCTTCTCCTTCCACCCCTGTCCTCGCTCCTTCTCCCGGCGCTCCTGTCCTCGCTCCTTCTCCTTCCGCCCCTGTCCTCGCTCCTTCTCCTTCCGCCCCTGTCCTCGCTCCTTCTCCTTCCGCCCCTGTCCTCGCTCCTTCTCCTGTACTCGCTCCTTCTCCTGACGCCCCTGTCCTCGTGCCACATTGAGGCTGGGGAGCGATGACAGCTTTAGCCTAAATTCCTCTTGACATTTCCATCCGCAGAAGCAAAACGAGCCGCTCTGCTCAAACCTCCACCTCTGCTCCTGCACCGCGACGTAACGCTTTGTGACAAGTCGCTGAACCTCAGCCCAGCCACAGACCTGCTGCTTTGTCAGGCATTTTAACTGTCTGCGTGTTCTCTCTGCAGGGATGAGGAACGAAAATCCAAACAAAAGAGCGTTATGAATGGTGAAGAGTTAAAATCACTTAAAGAGGTTTTCAAACTACAAATAACAAATGAAATGAGCAAACTAAAGGTGACAGCAACAGGCTTAGTTACAGGTCACGTCTGTGGAATGATATTTTGCAGGTAAAGCTATCTTGATTTGAGTAACTTGGTACCACTTTATAACAACTACACCTTATTTTGCCTTAACAAAGCATTAACAAAGATTCAATTTATAGTGAACGAATCATTTTAAGCAGGATTCAGGATTAGTAACAGCTTAAAGTGCGTATGACAGGTTTTAAAGATCTAATTTAGATTTTATTTGGTGTATTAATAGGTATTATACATAAAATACATCTAGTTGTACACCAATTAAGTAGTAGTTAGTGGAGAAAAGTTAAAAAATCTGTTTAAAATTACAGGAAGTAAAAAACGGATGACATCACACATCACATCCAAAGGTTGTGCATAATTTACCCAAAATAAACAACTTTCTTTTACGCTTAAAACATTAATTCAACAAAATAAAGGTGTTCACACATATTTTGATTTGTCGGACAAAAAAATCTCTGACATTAGCCGAGCTTCAGCCCCGTACATAGTAATTTCCTAGTGTGATGTCATCATTTACAACCAGGAAGTGATATTACAAAACTAAAAAATTGCTAAAATTATCAAATGTGTAATTATTTTTAGCAAAACTTTAAATATATTTATCTTTTATCTGTATTTTTGTTTGAGTAGTCCAACCTAAATAGTTACAAAGCCTGAATCATACTTAATAAACACATTTTTCACTATGAATTAAGTCTTTCTTCATGTTTTATTAAGGCAGGAATAAGTGTAACTATTATAAAAAGTGTTTAGTAAGTTAAGATTTATTGAATTTTCATGGCATTTTTCTGAAAATGAATGCATCTGAATATTAACAATGTACCAAAGTTTGTGAGATCTCAGACCTAGTTAGATTTAAATATATGTTTCCTCTTTTTGCTGTTCAGCTTTAAGTGAAAATGCCTCACTTACAGTTATTTTATTCTCAAAATTAGACAAAAAAAGTATTGAAACCAGTCAAAAAACCAAGCCCGAATGGAATCAATCTCATATTTCACTCTTCTCTAAAGCTTTAAGGCTCCTGGACTAAAACAAATACACACTGTGACTTGAATCTCAAATCAAATATTGCAAATCACAATCGTAGCCAGAAAAACAATTTCTAATGCTTCCAAATGGTTCAACCCCTGAGCGTTCAAAGCGGCGTAACCTCGTTTTTAATCCGGGTCGGGTTTGGCTGCGCTGTTGGCCTGAAGCGGTGTTATTCACGACCCGTTTGGATCAGAGGAAGGAGGAAATGAAGGTGGAGGAGGAGATGCGACGTGTTGGAAGAAGCAGAGCGCGTTTGAATCCGCGAGCACAAAGTCGGCAGCAGATGGCTCGGGAAAGAAAGCCACTTGAAGATTGCGCCGAGAGGGTTTCAGGTGCAGATGTGAATGTTTACGTGGGGAGCGGCGCGGCCCGAGACATACGCACCGAGACGACTAATGAACCACAGGCCTGGGTGTGCAGGGGACGGAAGCCTGCAGGAGACAAAACTCAACTCTGGAGAGGCTGAGATTTATGGCGTTCGTTTAAACCAGCACAGTTTTCTGGCTGGTTATTGGAATATGCCCAACACAAACTTGGATTATATAAGGTTCAGTCATTCTGCGCAAAAGTGATGAAGGCGGGGTCACTATTACAAAAAATAGTGAATAATTAGGGCTGCAACAAGTTAATCGCAACTAATCGATTATATAAATAGCTGTCAACGAACTGAATAATCGTTAACTGGTCTATGCACAGACTCCAAAACATGCCATGAGTTGAGAAAAAAGGTTTTGTCACTCAGGAATAATTCAAAAATGACACGGGAATTGTGTAAATTTTGTGTTTTTGATGAAAATACCATTTTTGTGGTGACTATTCTCCAGCAGGACGTCATTGAACAGTTTCATTTTAGCTTCATTGGGGTTAATCGAGTAAAAATGTCATATTCACCTTCCACGTTCTAAACAAATAAGTGATTAATCAAAAGAATAATTGCAAGACTAATTGATAACCAAGATAATCTTGAGTTGCAGCCGTAATAATTTTAGATACGAGTCAATACTTTGATGATCTGACTTGGTAAAATTCACTACGACTTGGATGTGATTTAGAGAAAACACTCTTCTCTTTACAATTTTATGTGAAGAAACGTGTTGTTTTTAAATTAGTTTTTAACTTTGGGTTTGTAACATAACATCTATTTAATGTTATTTATACTGTGTTAATCCAGACAACTGAACACTTGAATTTCCCTGTTAGACATAAAAGTAAGTCTATCCCCGCTTCTCTATTTGTGACGAGGACTTTTTATTTCAGCACAACAATTTATAAAATATAAATTGTAAAAACACAAGCTGTATTTGGTCATTCGGTACGAAGACTTTAAAGCGCTTGAGGACCTTTGGTGGGACTTTACGTGTACAAGGCTCGACCTCTGAATGAAGTTATAAAGTTAAATATTTTATAATGTTAACTTTAAACTGAAATAACATGCATTGTTCTTATACACAGCATGTAGGATCACACACTTCAATGTTTAATATTTGGTTGTAGCTGCTCCTTTAGCTTTGATCAAATGCAAACTTATATTTGTATTTGCATTTTCGTTCCGGTGTATGTTGCAGAAGAATAAACGTGTCTTATTAAAGATTTAAAAGGGCCACTTGATGTGATACGATGCTTATTAATGTCTGTGTGAAAAACAGAAGTGTTGACTCTTTTCTTTCTTGCTGGTGTCGTCCACAGGTCCCAGTGAGCTGGACCTGAGTTTGCTCGGAGAGTCCTGCAGCTCAGTGGACATGGGCTGTAAATACGACCAGGTAAGAGCCACAGGAACACAGTCAGGTCAGAACATCACGAGAACTCAAGGAAAAAGCATCTACAAACTAAAAAAAACTGGCAAAATGTTTGTCCAGTGTGTGTGGAATTAGCTTAGATCAGGGGTGTCCAAACTTTCATCGAGGGCCACATATTGAAGTATAGACCAAGCGGAGGGCCACAAATCAATCGCGAAACGTTAAAAAAAGCTGCATTTATGTGATGTTTTAAGCACCACCACATCTACATTCAGTCTCATTGCCTTAATATCAGGTCTGTATTGCACCAAAATGTTAGTTATTTAGGTTGGAATTGTAGAAAATCTGAAATGTGCTGTAAATAGTACTTATCAGGACAGTGTGGGCCAGTTCACCAGGAAGACTAAGGGCCAAGAAAAATTGGTCTGAGGGCCGCATTTGGCCCCCGGGCCTGAGTTTGGACATGCCTGAGTATTTCTTTTGTTTTGTCAGTCCATAGGCCAATCACCGGACAGTCATATAGTGTCTATATTTCAATTCCATTCAATTCAACTTTATTACAGACTCAAGGTCCATTTTCAAAACAGTCAAACACCAAAATAAACAATTCAGTTTTAAAAAGACAGTTATACTAGTGTCTCCACATACTGGACTGGTATCGTACTGCACTGTATTGGACACTAGTGAGAGACAACAGGATTTCCTTATTTAAGTTAAAAGTGTACACAAGAGCTCTTAGCACAGTTTGCAAAGTCTTTACGCATCACGGCCTCCTCAGAACCACCTAAAAAGCGTCATTTTAAGCCCCCTGAAGCCTTTGCAGACTGGCTTTTTTCTAATTAGTCCAGAGGTGGGCCGTGTACAAAGCTGTGCAAACGGATTTAAACAGTGTCATCTTCACATTATCAGTGCAGGAAACAAACTTACGCATAAGAGTATTTGCCTGAGCATAAAACATTCTACATTGTCTATAACGATCTTCATCATCTGCAGTGACGATATAAGATAAGATAAGATAAGATAAGATAAGAGATCCTTTATTTGTCCCACAATGGGGAAATTCCACTGTTGCAACACACAGGACAGGAATGAATGAAATAGGCGCATGCAATAAAAATAGGATAAATAATTACTAAACATGGTAATAAAAATACAAGTATAAAGTGCACACTCTTATTTACAGTAGGTGGCTGTCTGGGAATAAATAGCAAAAATGGAAAATTACTGATACCCACAGTAATATGCCATCCCATATGCCCAAGATATTTAATTTTAGTTGTGACATTAAGGCAAAATTCAGGATAATTCATGTCTTTGTCCTCTTTGGTCCTACAGATCATGGTCATACTCTTAGTTGCGTTGTACTCACACCATGTCTATAGCTCAAATACAATTGCACTTTTATAAAGAACATTTTATAAACCTTCAACAGTTTCCAAATGGCTGCAACGAGAAGACAATTTACAACACGGATCATTTTTACAAGACACGAGCATGCAATATATTCATAAACACAATACACAAATGATTATTGCACAAATCTCATTATGCAAAGCAGTGGCCACAGACTGAGAAAAAGCCTTCATTTGAATTAAATATTTATGTTCAAACCAATCGCCTGACTCTGCCCTCATTGCAATGAACGAGCCCAAGCTTGAGGTTCATTTCAATAAATTATCACTCGTTCAAAAGACAACGCACCAAAATGATAATGTATGTAAATGTGTTAATTGTAAGCATTTATTTATGTGTAAAGTCTACTCTTCTTGAGGTCCAATTAGTCATACATTTACAATAAAAACTCCAGTGGTGGGCCATATTGAGAAAAATGAATACCTCAATATTCATCCTCATTCTGATAACGATAGTCAGATAATATTATGTAAATACTTCAACAGAAATGTGCAAAAACATGTCTTTAAACGTATTTGTTGAGGTTTAATTATCAGACAAAAATGTGAAACGTCTGTAAAAGTAATCACAAAAGTGCAGAAATACCATCTTTTACACTTGTATGGAAGTTTACAACAAAACTGCTTTTCATTTTTTGTTTTAAACAGCTCTTTTTATCGCTTTTTTTTACTATAAACGACAGACTCAATATTTCAAATCTTCAAAACAACATTCACAATATTATCTAAATTTTGAAATATTACCCACCTCTAAATAACTTTATAAAAAGTGCGTACATTTTAACTCTTTATGGGAGATGAGTGTGAGTTATTTGAGTGGGTAACGCTTCCTTAGTAAACTATTTAAAAGGCATTACTAAGCACTTCTTATGTGTTATTAGCACTTATAAGGCACTTACAAGCATTTATTAGCACCATAATTCGGGGCGGCAGTAGCGCAGTAGGTAGAGTGGGCGCCTTCTGATCCGAAGGTCGGCAGTTCGAATCCCACTCCAGACATGGAGTAGTTGAGTGATCAGATCCTCTGACCCGCAGGTTGGTGGTGGGATTTCAGCTCCTTCAGATGAATAATGCCGTTGTGTCCTTGGGCAGGACACTTAACCCACCTTGCCCCCAGTGTCTGCATACACTGGTGTGTGAATGTGTGAGTGGATGGGTGACTGGCTCCTTGATGTAAAGCGCTTTGAGTGCCTTAAAAAAGGTAGAAAAGCGCTATATAAATGTGACCATTTACCATTTACCATTTATAATTGAAAATAATGGAATATGCAGCTCATTGATGCTCTGTACATGCGGTTTATTAACTCAAACATGTTTTGGTTAATGAATTATAAACATGTATAAGGCGTTATAAGTGCATGAACAAACTATTAGTGCTTATTAACATCTTATAAATAGTTTACTAAGGAACCTTAATCTAAAGCTTTACCTTTGAGTGCAACAGTAGGGACAGCAGATGGAAACTAGTTATTTTGCTGTAAAGCTCTGTTTCTCATGAGCTTAATGTTGTGCATTGTCCCGTCAAATACAGACTGAACTAGTATTCATATTCCACATCATGTATGGATTTTGTTATTTCACGTGCACAAATAATGTTAACGTCCTGAGCCTTTGACCAGACCAAACTCGATCTCCTGCAGGATGGGAACTGCTGCCCAAGACAAATGTGTCAATGGGACACTAACTGCACTATTGATTCTCCTGGTGCATCTCAGTGAGAAAAACAGCTGTGAAACTTCACTAAAAATGGACTTTTAACTACTATTCCCTCATCAAAAACATACCTGGAGCTGTATTTAGTGCCATTCAATCATAAGTCCTCTCACTCTGATTCTCACAAACCAAATTCCCCAGATTTGTGACATTAAAGGTAGAGATCTGTGGCGTTCTTAAATCCATAAATCATCACCAGACTGTGTCAAATCATGAATGCTTACATTAGCATGAAGATGGAGCGCTAACACCAAATCTTGACGAGGGAACGCTTGACTGACAAACGTGTGATTTTCAATACATTCATTATTTTAAGTTCTAAAACATAAGATGCCAAAGTAAAGATACTCACGAGCAAGTTTAACGGACAATAAACAATAAAATAGTGTTGAACATGTGGCCTTTACGAAGCATCAGTGCAGTGTCATAAAGTCAAACAATGGGAGCCCTGACGGTGATAAAACACAGCGGGTTATTGTTGCATTTTTCTGTCCAGTTTGAGGGAAACACTGATTCACAAAGTCCAGATCATGAGCTCACACTTTCTGAGATTCTTGTGGGAGTCCGAGGACTTGACATGACGCCGTGACAGAGACAACTTCCTCAAGCCAGACCGAGCTGTTGTTTTGGAATGATCTGGACCGCTCTCTTCTCACTCTTTTGTGAATGAAACATGACGTCCACCAGATCTTTGTGTCATGATTATTTTTAAATAATAATAATAATAATAATAATAATAATAATAATAATAATAATAATAGTAATAATAATAATAATAATAATAATAATAATAATAATAATAATAATAATAATTGTGAAATCCCAATTTTACGATTATTCACAATTGTTGACACTGTGACCAAACTACTCTGAAATCTTTAATTTGCCTTTTACAGTCTGGCTGGATTAAAAAAGTATTGATATTGTCACATAATAGTAAGATAAAAAGTACTTTATATGAAATTTAGAAATATAAAAACCCTGTCTCTTTTTAAATATATGTGAAAGTTTTTGTATGTGATTATACTTTTATTTCTATTTATTTACTATTATTTCAAGAGAAAAAGTTGAAAAGAAAAAAAATGAAAGAAAGAGGGAGCTGCCTAGAGAAGTTACATAGCTTTAAAGGACAAATATTATGCAAAATTGACCTTTTTGAGCTTTTAACCAACAATGTTCTGTGATCAAAAACACACCTGGAGTTTTATTTAGCTTAATTCACGCATTTTGATGAATCCTGGTTAGAAAATCCTCTCCCTCCGACCGTCAAAAACACTCTGGTCTGAGACGGTTTTTGAAGTGGGACGTTTTCAAGTCCATAAATCCTCGTCAGACTCGTTCTGAGCATTTCTGCCTCTAAACACGATCATTACAACTGCGTCGCTGCTCAATAACGCGGCCGGCACAACAATGTGTTTTTCAAATGTATGTAATAGCCTCTGCAGCCACTAGATTGAGCCACAGCTAAGTTACTCTGGCGTCTTTTAGGGAAGTGATAAAGTTATATTCTTCTTTCCTTTATTTTTCGTTCTAAAACATGAGATGTCAAAGTAAAGATACTCAAGAGCAGTTTAAAGGCCAATAACAAAACAAATAATGCATAATGTTTGTCCTTTAAAGCAGTGATTCCCAACCTTTTTTGTCTCGAGTACCCCCTAAGTTTTGTTTCACACTCAGAGTACCCCTTAATTTGAGTTGCAGGCAAATAAATGGGTTTAGTAGTCAAATATTGTCAATTATTACTATTATATGTATTGTTTTAATTATATTTATGGTCCAAGATACTCCAAAGAGATGCTACATTTACAACTAATCACACATTTTTACAGATGTGTGATGTACAGGTACATTCTAAGTACCCCCTAGTAACTCCTCAAGTACTCCCTGGGGTCCCCGTACCCCTGGTTGGGAAACAATGCTTTAAAGGTTTCAGCCCTTGTCTTGCCCACAACAACAGAACTGGACAGATACGACTTTGATGCAAAGATGCACTCCCAGACAAAGCAAACTTTTTGATGATATAGACTATTTTCACGGCATATTTAGAGCATTGTTTAGTTTCACAGGGACTTTTGGACGGGAAACTGATCTAGAAGCTGAAGAAAAACAATCTGCTCGCCGGTCTAATTGTATTTGCGGTCCATATTGTTCCGTCTTGTTGCTCGTCGTCGTCTTCACGTGTTTTTGACCATGTGAGTCAGGGAACATTTGGCGGCGCCACATGCAGCACCTCCCACTCTCACAGTCTTCACTCGACACATCACTGCAGCGTTTGGGCTATTTTCAGTCGTTTCATATCAGTGACATTATGTTCTGTTTGTCATGCTACGTCAGCAAACTATAATCCTCCACCAGCGTGCACGGGCCGAGGGACGTGGCAAAATACATAGAGAGGATTTTCTTTCCTTGCTTTGATTGATGACATTTTTTCTTCAGTTTTGTTTATTTAGTTTTTGTGTTCGGTTATTTATTTGTGCATTTTGTATTCTTCTATAATTTTGTGACACAATTATCAAGGCCAAAATAATTGTAATATCATGATGGTTGTTGCTGACACTTTAAAAAAAATTACATTTTAAAATGATAATTAAAGGGGCTGTACCTGATTTTTACTGTTTTGAAATGTGAAAAACAGAACTAGTTCATGTACCCGATTTTTTTTTTGCATATAATCAAATAAATTCTCCCAGCGCAGATACACTGTAAGAGCATTCAGGTGATTATTCAGGTGAAATTGAGACCACAGCGCTTTCTCTACATCTATTTATAGAGCATTTTATTCTACGAGAAGCAGGAAGAGCGTTTTTAGCATGCTAATGTTTGTTAGCTTTAACTGTGACGCTCTGGACTCGTGATTGCATTTGTGAGCGATACACGTGAATGATGTAAAGACTTGAACATGAATTCGTTTTGTTTTTCACCTTTAAAAACAGTAAAAATCGGGTACAGCCCCCAAAATGTTTGTACAATTTTACAGTTGTAGTTTGTTATAAGTGAAAACATCAATGATCTAGAGGAGAACATGGATGACTGCCTTTTTCTGGTGGTAAAATGGTGATTATGTTCTCTTCCCCCATTCCCTTAATAATTAAGAAAAAAGGAAGAATAAGGTGGGAGATGCTGCACGCTCGTATAGCTCCAGTGTTTGTTGTCATGACAGACTTCCATTTTGTGATTACTCCAGTTTAGAAAAAAATAAAACCAGAATCGACTCGAGGGTGCACTGAAGTGGTGAAGATGCCAGAGCCATTTTTCACATCATATTTTTACACTGTTGAGTGTTGAGAGGCTTTTCTCCCCCTCTCTCCCCCTCTCCCTCACACAGACAGTCACTTTGGGTGGGAACATGAAAAAAGGACGACAAGAAAAGGTGAAGAAAAACAATGTGTCAAAACAACAAATGTATATTCAGAAGGTGTTTTTGTCAGTTTATGGATTAACATTCTTGTAGCACTAAACATACTTGAACGTAAAGTTGACATTTCTGACAAACTATCTTGAAATAACTATATTAATTTGCTCATTGTAATTATGTAACACCAATTGTTAAGTAAGATAAGATAAGATAAGATAAGATAAGATAAGATAAGATAAGATAAGATAAGATAAGATAAGATAAGATAAGATAATCCTTTATTGTCTCCCATGAGAGAAATTTGTCCTGGGACAGTAATTTGGTTTGAAATGGAAGAAATATATTGAAAGAAGTCAGAAAAATCTTGAATCAAAAGTAAAACAATGATTTGAAAAATGCTCTTCAACAGAATTATAGGCAGCACAACTGACTGACATTTTTGTCCATAGAGCTTTTGTTTTGCTCATATTAAAGGTGCACTGTATGAGCTTTCTACTTGAGGGTCCGCCACCTGATTTTCCTACAAAATACTTTTTGCTTTGCCTGCGAGATTCCTCAATATGACTAAAACTCGTCTATGTTTCCTTGACGATTCCTTGAAGAGATTTTAACCCCTGAAAGTACTTGATTTGCTGCTCGTCTCCAGGAGAAAATAATGTTTCATACGCTCCACAGTGCACCTTTAACCTTATACGACAAAATGTAAACTGAAAGTAGTTTCTCTGTGCAGAGCTAAGCAGTTGGATATAAAGGACACTTCAACTGCTACACAACAATTAATTTCCTCAACACTTGGACTCAGAAACCTGTTCTTTAAGGGGAGAAAGATACTGAGTTCAACTGTGTGTGATCTCAAAGTCTATCAGTGATGAATGTGAGCGTAGCTGCTGTGTGACGTTGTTTATCTCAACTTTTAACTTGATTTTATTGTTTTTAGGTGTCAGGCACAAACTAGATATTTAACAGAGATGTAGACTTGTCGAATTTGCTGTCAAACTGCATCAGCTTTTTACATTTTAGTTGTGTTTTAGCTTTCAGGAGAAAATGTCATCACTCACCACTGACTCATGACTTTTTGCTGTGATGCATAACGTCTATTATTATCACAGTATTTCATAAAACGTACCTATAAAACTATATTTCCATGGATTTACGCAGGTGACTTTCCACTTGCAGAAATGACGTACTGTTAAACACTTTATTAAAGATAAAAAGCACTTGCGTGGTTTCACACTCTCACCTACACAAGTTCATTCACACGTACGAGGAAATCATGGTTTATTGCAAACAGACAGCGCTAATACTTTGAGCTAAGACGCATGACAACCTGATGGTAAGAACTGTCTTCAAACCTGAGACCTTCTTACTTCATGGCAACAGAGCAAAAGTAAATTAATTTGAATAATCAAGCTCAAACTCAACTCTGCGTCATTTCTGTGCAAAGGAACAACGCTCTAAATATCGCTCTATCTACGGAAACAGACGGAAGAGAACGTTCAAAATGCACTTTATTATTTTATTGATAAAGTCTTTGAGTGAAGTCTCGCTGACCTGGTTCTTCTCCGACATAAACAGAGAAGAGTTTACAAAGAAGCCTCCTCTCCGCTCTGCTCCTGCTGGGATTTTGAACTCAGTTTGGCTTTGATTTTTGAAGTGAACTTTTGAAACGTCGCACAAAGTAAAATGCTAATTAGGAGAGTTAGGGAAGTCTTGAGTAAACTTCCTGTGCAGTGGGTGGAGCAGATCTGAGGGGAAGTGTTGAGCTTTAATTGCTATTGTTGTCAGAAAATATAAAATGATTTTTTTTAAATACAGTATGGGGAAAACTGATGTGTGACTGTTTGTCCCTAAGATTAAAAAAGAGATTTGGGTACCACTTTATACTGCTACAGCCTTTATTCACCTTATTCCTGAAGTTGCCGTACGCGCCGCCGTCTTGTTTCTGTTGTAGTTTACACTGGGCAGACGAGCTCAACAGAAAATAAGTTCTACATGGACTAAAAAGCCGTTTTCAGTCTGACCAGGAAATCGTTGCGTTGTGACTTGTTGTTGCTCGTGTTCATTAAACATTTTACACAAATCAATCTACTTTATGTAACATTTTAGCGGCGAGACTTTTCCCTCGTTCGCCATTAGCTTTAACGGAGTTCTCGTCAAACGGAAGTGCGTTTACAACAAAAGTGCAAAAAACAGCAAAAGTGGGCGGGGCAGAATAAGGTGAATAAAGCATTAAGACTGAATTAATAATGAATATATAGTTTATTTAACATGATTCAGAATTAATAACTGCTAAATTAAGGTTAAGGTTAGAGTTAGAAATTAGGGTTATAATGTTTGTTAAATAGTTACTACCTGAATCATTCTGAATAAACTATTTCTTGATTATGAATTAAGTCTTTGTTCATGCTTTATTAAAGCACGAATAAGTGTAGTTATTGTAAAGTGTTATCGAGATTTGTCATGATTTGTATAAAAGACATCCAATCCAATCCAATCCAACTTTATTTCTATTGTACTTTAAAAACAGCACAGTTGACCAGAGTGCAGTACACAACAATATTAGTAAAACACAACAAATAGACACAGATACAAAAATACACACTGTACACTATAAAAGTCAACACATCAATGAAAAGCTAATGAGAAAAGGTACATCTTTAGAGCCGACTTGAAGACGGAGAGTGACTCTGCCGGTCTAAGGTGCAGGGGCAGCACGTTCCATAGTTTTAGACCCGCGACAGAGAAGGAGCGACCCCCTCTAAGTTCTCTCCTTGATTTGACATGATCTCACTCTGGCAAAACAGACCAATATTTGAGTATTTTATGTTTGTATTTTAGTTTGTTGTGAAATGAACCATTGTCAAGATTTTGTAAAGATTGGTTTAGAATCCAGTCATAATAAATGGTTTTGCGGTCAGTCTGGACCTGTCGCTGAAGTAAAGGCTCATGACAGAGAGCTGTGTTTGACAGTGGATTATCTGGACTCATGGGGACCATTATATCAGGTTCTACTCAAACCTAGAAATCGATTTGACAATTTAAAAGTATTGTCTTTGTGTAATTGTGCGTGATTTTTTACTTTGGAATTGTTTTTGTTGCACATTTTTGTCTGTGTTGTAATTGATGGTTGTTTTATACTGAAACAGCTGAATTACTTTTAAAAATTAAACTTGAAAAACAAAAATGCCTGTTATTGTTGAGCGTAAAAAATGGGAAAAAGAAACTGACGATTATTATTATTATTATTATTATTATTAGTCCCGAGTGCCCCAAGCTGACGAGAGGCCCATTAGCCTCGTCATGCCGTATGAAGTACATGAAAGTGAGCACGAAATCCAGTTCAAAGCACTCGCTGCTTCCTAACACTCATTAATGCACTCGTCAACTCACGCACAAAAATGAGTCGAGGAAAAATGAACACAACACGTGCTCATCAGTGACCAGGGACCCACACCATGACGTATGTGCGCACACTTTCACTTTTGTTATTGTATATTTGTGCTCTTGGACTCAGCAAGATTTTGATGAAATGAACAGAAAGATTTTTTTGATATCTAATTCTAAAACTGATTTATTGAAGTTTTAAGTAAAAAAAAAAAAAAAAGGCGAAATGTGAATTTTGAAGACCAATTTCAGTCCAATCTAATTGACTTAAAAACTTAATAAGAAATCCAAAATCCCCTCTGTATGTTTTTTGTAACTAATATGTTACAAAATGAACCAAGAAATTTAAAGGGCGTATGACGGGTTTTTATGATTTTCTAATTTTGACTTTATTCAATGTATTAATACCTGTTGTAAATATAAATTATAGTTTTACACCAATCAAGTTGCTATTTGTGGAGAAAAGTTGAAAAATCTGTTGACAATTACAGGAAGTAAACAAACTGATGGCATCACACTGGGGAGACAAAGGTTATGCATCATTTACACAAAATAAACTACTTTTTGACCCTTTAAACTTTGATTCAACAAAATAAAGGTGTTCACGTGTGTTTCTCTTTGTCAAATAAACAAAATCTGTGACATTAGATGAGTTTTGGCCAATGTAGTGTGGTTGCTATGGTAATTTCCTAGCGTGATGTCATACTTTACAACCAGGAAGTAAAATTTAAAATCTAAAAAAATAGCTAAACTGGGGTTAAATTTGTAGAGATTTTAATCTCTAAAGAGTTTAGTACAAATTTGAGTATATTTATCTTAACTGTATTTTAGTTAAATATGTATTTCAACCTGTCATAGGCCCTTTAAACTTGGTTCTGTCAATTTTTCAGATTTAAATGTCCCAAATATGTGTATTTTAGGCAATTTTTACACATAAAAGGCTTTATTTCTACATGAAAACATAACTTTTAATATATATTTTCTTACATTTATGTGAGAAATCAAACAATAATGTCATTGTTTTTTGGTCAATTCTTTTCCAGCAAAACTTCAGAATTAAGGCGTTGTAAGGTTGTTAACATGTGTCCGAAAATTGACACAAACATTAACAATCTACACAAAACAGTGCATTAGATGGTACTGTTTTCTACCAAAGCTCTGGTGTAACTGAGGTGCTGTCAGTCGCCAAAACAGCCCTGCTTTTTCATGGTTTGGACGCTAACGCTAACTAGAGCTAACGTATGGAGCAGTAGCAGCCAGTAGAACGAAGCCGCTGTTTGCAAACTCTCGAACAGTCTATTTACTACGTGCACGTTGTATTTCTTCCCCACAGATGGAGGAGGAGGAGGACGAGACGTGCTACGCCGAAGGCACCACAGACAGTGAGTTTGCATCGATTTCACAAAGTCCCGCCATTGATCCGAGCAGCCGTCGCCCTTGGAATTTAAGGCTCGATTGCTCCTCCTGTTTTTGGTGCATCTTCGTAAATGTCAGTGCGCGAGCGCGGAACATCGACAGAGAGTTTTTGAGGGAGGAGCTGTCGTAAGTCGTCAAGGCAATGGTTAACAGAGATTTTAGTAAACAACAAACACGCTCTAGATTATCTTACTCGGAAAAGACACAACTGAGCGTAGCGTGGTCTTGAAAAGCAAATTCAAACAGGAAAGAGTGTGTTCCCTGCTTCTTTTCGCTCTCCTGTAACCCGATTGCCCTCTAACAAATCACTTCTCAAGCCGTTCATATAAATACACTGTCTCTCCTCTACTGTTTTACCTTTACACGCCGCCTTTGACTAATTAATACCATCTCCATCGCAGCAGCAGAACCATCTTCTCTCATTTCTTACTCTTCACCACCTCCAGTTTCGTCATTTTCGTCTTCGTTTTCGTGAATGTCCAGTTTGTTCTCTCTAAAACAAAATAAAAAGTAATTCTAAACGAAAACTGTGACTAAAATGACGTACATTTTTAGTTTTACCTCACAACGTCGATGTTTTATTGTGAGCATTCGTACAGATTAGCGACGGCAGTAATACATTTGTTTTTCCAGACTTTATTACGGACTTGGAAACACGTTTAATGTCGAGAAGCTTTTAGTTCATCCATGTTGCAAGCGTTTCTTCTATTTTCAATCGTTTTAAGTTTGTCTTTAGCAACTGACATCCGTGTGATCAGATTTATTTTGAAACACCCATAGCCTCTCTCTTATTCACCTTATTCCTGAAGTTGCCTTACGCGCCGCCATCTTGTTTCCGTTGTAGTTCACATGGAGCAGACGAGCTCAACAGAAAATAAGTTCTACATGGACTAAAAAGACGTTTTCAGACTGACCAGGAAATCGTTGCGTTGTTGACTTGTTGTTGCTCGTGTTCATTAAACATTTTACACAAATCAATCTACTTTATGTAACATTTTAGCGGCGAGACTTTTCCCACGTTCGTCATTAGCTTTAACGGAGTTCTCGTCAAACGGGAGTGCGTTTACAACAAAAGTGCAAAAAACTGCAAAAGTGGGCGGGGCAGAATAAGGTCAATAATCCACTCAAACTTTGCACCACAAGCACCCAAACTTTCCCAAAAGACCCTCCATTCTGCTCAGTCCTTGGTTGCCATGACATCCGGGTTGTACTTCTGGGTCACCACTTTACTACATTCTGTTTTGTGTGTTTTACTTTTTAAGAAAGTTTTAAAATACAATAATTGTAAACTATATACCATCACATTTCATTTGTCTGTGTCAGTTAAAAAGTGGGCCGCGGTTGAAACGAGCTGTTTTTGTTGAGTTTTTTTGTACATTTACCTGACCAGTTTGTGCTTGTCTTACAGGTTATTGCACAGAACAGAAGAAACCAAAGGTCGTCTTCCTCATGGGTGAGTCTCACACACAAACATGTACATACATACATTATCTTCATCGTGGTTTATGTGGTCGAGACATTGCATGTAAAATGAACACACAGGAGATGAACTGGGTGGAGTGTCTTGCCCAAGAACACAGTGCCCTGGTCAGGACTGGGTTTGAGATATTGAACACATATTATGCAAAATTTCAAAACGTTTTTTTGCGCTTTTATCCCTGTTCCCTCATGAAAAACAACACACCTGGAGAAAATGTGTTTCAATAATCCTGTTTACGAGCTCGTCTTCAATACTCCTTCTCTGAGCCTGGCAAAACACTTGGTTTCTAATTTCTCAGATTCGTAAAAACAAAATGTTAAAGTCTCACATTTATATAGAACTTTTCTACCTCCAGGAGACTCAAAGCTCTTTACATCAGGGAACCACTCACCAGTTCACTCACACATTCACGCACCACTGTACTCAGACACTGGGGGAGGCAGTACTCACCAGAGGGAGCTGGAATTGCACCGCCAACCTGTGGGCCAGTGGATCTGACCGCTCAACCAATCATGTTTTTATGTCAAGAGCAGGATTCAAACCGCTAACCGCTAGATTTGTGCTGTCAAAGGTGGAGATGTGGAGGTGTCCTGTGCTGTGTTTTTAAGTCGATAATCCATCACCGACTCGTTCTGAGCGTTTCTGCCTCAAATCAATCCTCTCTTCATTGTTGTTGTGGTGTAACTAATCTTTAAAGTGCGTATGACAGGTTTTCATGATTTTCTAAGTTTGACTTTATTTGGTGTATTAATACCAGTTGTACAAATACATTTTAGTTTTACAGCAATCATGCAACCATTTGTGGAGAAAAGTTGAAAAATCTGTTGAAAAATACAGGAAGTAAACAGACTGATGACATCACACTGGGGAGACAAAGGTTATGCATAATTTACACAAAATAAACTACTTTTTTTATCCTTTAAACATCAATTCAACAAAATAAAGGTGTTCACATGTATTTTTATTCATAAAATTAAAAAATCTGTAACATTAAATGAGTTTTGGCCCCGTGTACAGGATGGTCGCTATGGTAATTTCCTGGTGTGATGTCATCATTTACAACCAGGAATTAAAACTAAAAAACAAAAAAATTGCTAAACTGTGATAAAATGTGTGAAGTATTTTAACAAAATCTGAAATATATTTATCTTAACTGCATTTTTGTCAAACGAGTCGTCCAACCTGTCATGGGCACTTTAATTAAATGTAGTACTTATATCCATGAGTTTCAGAGTGATGAAAATGGTTTTGTTCTCATAGCAATTAGCAATTTAAAACACAATATTTTATCTTTTGAATGGGCAAATGTAAGCTCAAACCCATCTGCGGCTGGTGTAAAGTCCCGTGCACGAGCCCAGCCTCAGCTCTTGACTCGGTGATGCTGTGATTCGAATGCAGGGCCGGTGCTGTAGACGTGACACGCTCTGTCCCATTTACATCCCTGATAAAGGTTAATGAAGAGGGTGGACAAGTAAAGCTGCTGCTCCAAACTCCAAACAGTCCCCTGACGTCTCCGGTGTTCCAGCTCGACGATGACATTTCTACACTTTTCTAAAAAACACACACGGACTCCGCCTGCCGGCACATTGAGGAATGAAAAAGTTGGAAAAGTTGGCTGAAGTAATGTTGTTGAGCTAGCCTTGATTTAGTTGTTAGTTTCGAGCACAGAAATGATCAGACTGGGGGAAAATGAGACTTGAATGGGAAAGTATTTGGGCTGCAAGAGGGAGTATATGCTAATGTGTGAATGTGTAGTATAGATAGATAGATAGATAGATAGATTGATTGATTGATTGATTGATTGATTTACACCAATCCGATCGCTGTTTGTGGAGAAAAGTTGAAAAATCTGTTACATTTACAATTCCAGGACGTAAAAAAATTGATGTCATCACACAGGAAGACAAAAGTTAAGCACAATTTACTCAAAAGAAACTACTTTTTTGACCCTTTAAACATTGATTCAATAAAATAAAGGCTTGTTTTATTTTATTTTTTATTTAACCTTTATTTAACCAGGAAAGTCCCATTGAGATTAAAAACCTCTTTTTCAAGGGAGTCCTGGCCAAGAGGCAGCAAAAAGTTACAGACATAGAAAATAAAATTACATACAATTATATAAAACAGTTACAATTAAACGAGTTGACCTCAAGTGCTCTCAGTCTGGCTTTAAAATCATTTAAAGAGATAAGTTCAGGGAGCTTCCAGCTTTTTTGCAGTGTGTTCCATGAAGTGGGAGCAGCGTGAGAAAAAGATCTTTTTCCCAGTTCTGTGACATGTGGAACACAGAGCAACAGCAAAGAATAAGAATCAACACTTCTCCTCGTTAGTAAATCACCAATGTAGGAGGGAAGCAGACCAAGCATGGCCTTATAAATAAAAGTGTACCAATGTCCCTGCCTCCTTGTGGACATTGTATTGTGTATTTTTCTTTGTCAAATGAACAAAATCTGTGACATTAGATGAGTTTTGGCCCAGTGTACAGTGTGGTTGCTCTGGTCATTTCCTAGTTTGATGTCATACATTACAAGCAGGAAGTAAAATAAAAATCCAAACTGGGATAAAATTTGTAAAGATTTTAGTAGAAATTTAAATGTTTATATCTTAACTGCATTTTAGTTAAATGTGTAGTTCAGCATGTCATAGGCACTTTAATTCATCATTCATTTGTATGACAACGTTTGCCCATTCAAAACATATAATATTTTGTTTTTAATTGATTGTTTTTACATTTAATTGATTGTTTTTACATTTATTTTACATTTCTCTGGTTATTGTCCTTAAAACATGCTCTTGAGTACATTCACGTCGGCATCTCATGTTTTAGAGCTAAAAAAACAAACAAAATTACCTCATGACACTCTGGGGTTCTCCATGCCACGAATTTACGTTTGGCTCCATCTCCTGGCTGCAGCAGGAATTACACTGGTCAGATAAACAAAAGACCTTCTAATGCAGCCAAGCAGTTGTAATGATTGTGATTTGACGGCGGAAATGCTCAGAAGGAGTCTGGTGTTGATTTACGGACTTAAAAACAGCGCAGAAGATTCTCTGAGGTGGACTATGACATCACAGATCGATGGGAAATGACGTGTTTTCAGCGCTCAGGAGGGAGAAGCGAAATACAACTCTAGGTACGTTTTTGATGAGGGAAGAATGTTCTAATGCTAATGTTTGCTTTTTTCATAATATGTGTCCTTTAATAGTAAACCTAGGGGGGATTTTAAGACGCAAAACTACTAAAATTAGAGTTCACTTTACCTTTCTAAATTGTTGGTGAGGGTAATCGACTGGAGATCCAAAATGTTCAAATCGTCAATAATCAGCTTGAGGCATTTTAGTGGTCGCTGTCAGTAAAATGACATTGTTTGGAGCAGAATTCAGATTTTGGATGAAGAAATCTGACTTTTATGAGTGTGTTAAACCCTCGCGCTCTTTGGGTCCATTTGACACCTTGATTTTTTGTTTTATTTTTTATTTCATTGCTATTAAACTTTCATGGATGGTCCAAAACATCACCTAATGTACAATTTACAACTATTTTTTTCCTGATATCTAAACGTATATTGCCAAATATGCACTGCTCAAACGAAGTGAGCACAAGGGTTAAATGCAAAGTTAAATGAATATCTTGATCAGTCAATACAACGAAGAAATAAAACGTTACGAGGTACATTTTTTGTCATATCACCGACCTGCTTTGTCTTCTGTAAACTCTGGAGATTCTTGGAGTCTGCTCCCAACAAAGATGGCGGATTTAGCTAAAGACGTTCAATCCCGAGTAAAGAAGCTGTGGTGGTTAAACAAAAAGCTAAACGCCGATCAGACAGTGACAGGTGACAGGAGGTAAGAAATGGCGTACTGTACTCAGCAGCGATATATTCATGAGCCTGTACTTGGCCCCCTCCACTGACTCCTGATATTTAGAGGCCACATTTAAACATAATAACCCGGTGAAGAGCTGCTTTGACCTGCTGCTCCCGGAGGTGACCCTGACTTCACTTGGTTCACTTACATAAATAATACTCAGCCTGGTCCTGGTGTAACGTGAAGAGGACGTGTCAGACGCGTCACACTCAGGTCTCGAGGACAGCACTCAGAAGCACGGTTCAGATCCAGGTGTGAAAAGGTCCCCGTTAAAAGAGAATCTGTCAGGCGCAAATGACACGAGATTTGAACAATAGGCTTGTTTTGAAAAGCCACACACTTGATTTGAAATGTGACTTTTCTGGTGGAAGGTACTACTTGCTTGTCTCCATGGAGATGTTTCTGCTTCGACGGGAATGTTCCACAGAATGGCATTAAACATTAACCGGGTTCACTTCAGATCAAGATTGAACACCCTGAGTTCTGGACATGACAATCTGAAAAGGCTCTTGCTGAAAGACATCAAGTTGTAAAAAAAAAATGGGTATCACTTTATAATAACTACATCTGATTTTGCCTTAATAAAGCATTAACAAAGACTTAATTAATAATGAATATATAGTTTATTAAACATGATTCAGGATTAGAGTTTGTGTGGAGGATGGACTAATTAAAGGTCCCATATCATGCAAAATGGACTTTTCAGAGGTTTTAACCTTCCTACAGTGCTATTTGGGCCTCGTATGTTGTGCCCAAAGTGGTTTTTTGATTGATTCCCGCATGTTTTCGCTAGAGAACTGTCTTTTTTGTCCCCCTCGGCTGAGCAGCAGACGGGGGCTCCTCACAAGGATGACGCGCTTCCCATGGATGATGCGGTGTTTAAGCCACGCCTCCAGGAAGCGCGCAGCCGCAGAATAAAAACAGCTAATGCTAATCGTAGAAAGGGGTTCAGAGGTTGTCATCCGGACGCCGTTTAAAGATCGAGACGTTTCGACTTTTATCCAAAAGTCATTGTCAATCAGAGAGCTGGTATGGGAACCTGGGCCTTATATGCTACTCTAAGTAGTGGGAGTCCAGCCCCCAGGGAGGAGTCACTGCACTCCTGTCTTTGTTATAAGATTGTTTGTTTGTCACCTGGGACTTGATTAATTGGTCTATCTTGTTGATTAATGGTTGGCCTCACCTAGTTTCACCTGTGTCTAAAGGTCTATTGTTATCTTGATAGCTGGCTGTTGCTCCCTCCTCACTACTGATTGCCTCATTAGCATTTGACTGGTCTATTGATCTGGACCAAGGTGTTAGTATGCTGTCATAAATTTTGGCTAAATTAAATCTTAAGCCCCCATTCCTGTTCAGAGAAGGATTTTCTCTTTTTACAAAAATGGCCTCTTTTACTCCTCTTTCAAACCAGTTCTTCTCTCTGCTCAAAATCTTCACCTCACTGTCCTCAAACGAGTGATTTGTAGCTTTTAGGTGCAGATGGACTGCACTCTGCGGTCCTGTGGAGGCCGCTCTTCTGTGTTGGTACAGCCTTTTGTGCAATGGCTGTTTTGTTTCTCCTATGTAACGTTCTTTACAACTGTCCTCACTGCACTCTATCGAATAAACTACATTGCTCTGTTTCTCTGTCGGCCTCTTGTCTTTCGGGTGGACCAGTTTCTGTTTAAGTGTGTTGCCAGGTTTGTAATAGACAGGGATGTCGTGTTGTCTAAAAATCCTTTGAAACTTCTCAGACAGGCCCGAGACATAAGGGATAGAGACCCCCCCTCCTGCTGGGGTCTTTATCCTTTCTGTCCTGTTTCTTGGCTCTTCTGACTTTGTTAAAGGCCCAGTTAGGGTATCCACAAGCTGAGAGGGCACGTTGGACGTGTTCTTCCTCCTTCTTTCTCCCCTCAGAGCTGGTGGGTACTTCATGGGCTCTGTGTTGCAAGGTCCTAATCACTCCCAGCTTGTGCTGCAGTGGGTGGTTGGAATCGAACAGTAAGTACTGGTCTGTGTGGGTGGGTTTCCTGTATACTTCTGTCTGAAGGCTGCCTTCCTCCTCTCTGATTGTGGAGCAATCAAGAAACGCCCACCGGTTGTCCTTAGCATCTTCTCGGGTGAACTTAATGTATACATCCAACCCATTGATATGCTCAGAGAAAGTTTCCAGCTCTTGTTTCTTGATTATCACAAACGTATCGTCCACGTAACGCAGCCAGAGGCTCGGAGGTGTGCCCAGGAAGGAGGTCAGAGCCTTCTTCTCGAAGTGTTCCATATATAGGTTGGCTACGATCGGCGAGACCGGAGAGCCCATAGCACAGCCGTGGATCTGTCTGTAAAAATGTCCCCTGAATTGGAAGTAAGTTGTGTTAAGGCAGATGTCCAATAATTGGCAGATGTATTCAGGTGTGAGTTTGGTCCTTTCCGGCACACCTCCGAGCCTCTGGCTGCGTTACGTGGACGATACGTTTGTGATAATCAAGAAACAAGAGCTGGAAACTTTCTCTGAGCATATCAATGGGTTGGATGTATACATTAAGTTCACCCGAGAAGATGCTAAGGACAACCGGTTGGCGTTTCTTGATTGCTCCACAATCAGAGAGGAGGAAGGCAGCCTTCAGACAGAAGTATACAGGAAACCCACCCACACAGACCAGTACTTACTGTTCGATTCCAACCACCCACTGCAGCACAAGCTGGGAGTGATTAGGACCTTGCAACACAGAGCCCATGAAGTACCCACCAGCTCTGAGGGGAGAAAGAAGGAGGAAGAACACGTCCAACGTGCCCTCTCAGCTTGTGGATACCCCAACTGGGCCTTTAACAAAGTCAGAAGAGCCAAGAAACAGGACAGAAAGGATAAAGACCCCAGCAGGAGGGGGGTCTCTATCCCTTATGTCTCGGGCCTGTCTGAGAAGTTTCAAAGGATTTTTAGACAACACGACATCCCTGTCTATTACAAACCTGGCAACACACTTAAACAGAAACTGGTCCACCCGAAAGACAAGAGGCCGACAGAGAAACAGAGCAATGTAGTTTATTCGATAGAGTGCAGTGAGGACAGTTGTAAAGAACGTTACATAGGAGAAACAAAACAGCCATTGCACAAAAGGCTGTACCAACACAGAAGAGCGGCCTCCACAGGACCGCAGAGTGCAGTCCATCTGCACCTAAAAGCTACAAATCACTCGTTTGAGGACAGTGAGGTGAAGATTTTGAGCAGAGAGAAGAACTGGTTTGAAAGAGGAGTAAAGGAGGCCATTTTTGTAAAAAGAGAAAATCCTTCTCTGAACAGGAATGGGGGCTTAAGATTTAATTTAGCCAAAATTTATGACAGCATACTAACACCTTGGTCCAGATCAATAGACCAGTCAAATGCTAATGAGGCAATCAGTAGTGAGGAGGGAGCAACAGCCAGCTATCAAGATAACAATAGACCTTTAGACACAGGTGAAACTAAGAATTAGAGGCCAACCATTAATCAACAAGATAGACCAATTAATCAAGTCCCAGGTGACAAACAAACAATCTTATAACAAAGACAGGAGTGCAGTGACTCCTCCCTGGGGGCTGGACTCCCACTACTTAGAGTAGCATATAAGGCCCAGGTTCCCATACCAGCTCTCTGATTGACAATGACTTTTGGATAAAAGTCGAAACGTCTCGATCTTTAAACGGCGTCCGGATGACAACCTCTGAACCCCTTTCTACGATGGACCACACCTGGACGAATGAGGGTTTACATCAGCTAATGCTAATGCTACACAGTAATTACACGATGGATACGACAGATAGAAGAGTTAGCTTGTTATTTACCAAACGGCAACGTCCGTCGTTGAGGTACTGGAGCAAGTCAAACTCCAGGACAGATCCAGGACGTAGGACTCAGCACGACGCACCGTCAGGACGGATAAAATGTTTATTCCCGTGTTTGTGTATCGCTGTTTACCGGAGCACACGGCACATGTGCACTATCTCCACTCTAGGCTTCGGCACGAGTTGGGCGGGGGAGGCAGGCTGCTCTCTGTTCGGGGGGGTCAGATCTCAGAGTGAGCCGTTTGCTTTTGCAAGGAGGGGGGCCAGTCCAAGAAATGGGTGTTTTTTGGAAACTGTTATGTTATGGATATTGCACAACGCAAAAATGTATCAACAAAGCCCTTAGAATAGACTGTGTAAAGGGCAAAATAGCAGAATATGGGACCTTTAAACAAGTCTTGCCAAGATGGAACCAGAACTCGACATATTTTTGCATAAATGCGTTTCAGATTCAATCACTGAAGTTGGCCTGAATCTTGTGGAGTTTCAAGGAAGATGGCAACTGTACAGAACATGAAGTACGGAGGAGGTGTATGTTTGAGTGTCTTTGAACAGGAATATGCCCAAGAAAGCTGCAGCTGTTCCGATTCAGCGTATCAGAAATACATAATACATCATTTTCTTGAATTTTACGGCTAGTTAAATTTAAAAAAAAAGTAATGACTCAATTAAGGTTAAGGTTAGGGTTAGAAATTAGGGTTAGAATATTTGTTAAATAGTTACTAAGCCTGAATCATTCTTAATAAAGTATTTGTTGATTATGAATTAAGTCTTTGTTCATGCTTTATTAAGGCATGAATAAGTGTAGTTATAATAATAATTACACTTATTGGATGTTGTGACGCTTCGACCAAACAAGCAAGAAATCAAACTACAGTTAAATCCAGAGAGAAAACCACAGACATCTTTCCCTCCACTAATGCACAAAAGTCCTCCTGTATTTATACTAAAATAGGCAAAAGTACGTTTGTCTGTCGCCATGTTTGTTGGGTTTGTTTGGTCAGTTCACCTTTGGCTCAGACCACAAAGCTGCCGTGTGATTGGTCCAGCGTCCAAACACAGTCAAACACAGCGGGACACCATTCTCAAGAGTTTGTCGAGGTAAATTAAACATATAGCTTGCATTTATTAATTTACAGGTGCTTAAAACTCTAAAGACATAGCTCGCCACTCCGCAGATCAGACTCATAACCTGGGCTGGTGGCCATAAGTTTAATGCCACGCTGCAGAACATTTCAGACAAATCATAAACATCTCAAGGTGTAGGAGAGGTTTCTTTTTTATTTTTTTATTATTATATTGCAGTGTTGTTGTTTTGGAGATTTGCATAGTTAGAATATTGAGTGTATAATTTAAAATGACCTCAAAAAGTGTGAGCTGTAATCTCCCAAACAAAGTGATATTTCTGCACTTTTGTGGTTCATTTTTGATCTTTTTATGTGGTGTGTGATACTTGAACCTCGAGTCATTTACGGTCACATTTTAGTGAAATTGTCATCTAATATCGCTGTTGTGATATTGTCTTGTTAAACACAAATAGACTCGTGTTGCTGTTGCCATGGCAAACCCAAACATACACCTCCTCCGTACTTCATGTTCTGTACAGTTGCCATCTTCCTCGAAACTCCACAAGATTCAGGCCAACTTCAGCAATTGAATCTGAAACGCATTTATGCAAAAATATGTCGAGTTCTGGTTCCATCTTGGCCAGACTTGTTTAATTAGTCCACTGTCCCACAACATCGAACAAACTCAGCACAAACGACACACAAACTCAACACAAACGACACACAAACCCCACACCTCGGAGCTTGTTAGTGTCTGACCTTTAGATTGCGGCGCACATGTCACCTGCAGGATTTATACAGCCCAAACAAGGACTATAATTAAGTTTAGGATTGTGATTTGATTTATCTATATTTCATTAACAAGTTCTGTTGAAAGTGCACGAGTGGGGGGTCCGCCGTTATTCCTATTCTTCTTAAACGTATCTGTCTCCATGGAAACAGAGCAAGTTACAGGTCAGATCTGTGGAGGGATGAGTCCACAGATGTCACTCTTTCTTTGTGCTCGTTCGTGTTGCTGGTGATGCAAACAGTGAATCAATGAAAATTTAACTCAGCTTTTGTCGCTGTTGGTTACACTCCGGCCAATCAGAAAGAGTTTCTTTGAGCAGGAATATGCCCAAGAAAGCTGCAGCTGTTCCGATTCAGCGTATCGGAAATACATAATACATCAATTTTACGGTTAGTTAAATTTGACAAGACAAGAACGGCTAAACTTGGATAAATAAAATAAGTATGAGCTTTATGAAGTGCTCCATTTTGTTACTAAAGTAAAATTACAGATACAGCAAAAAGATACTGAAGTAAAAGTAAAAATATCACATTTTAAAATCTACTCAAGTAAAAGTTTAAGTTTCAAAAGTGTACTTTAAGAGTAAACAGTAAAAGTAATTTAATTTGGCCTGGAGAACTATAAAAGCATCAAATTGTAATCTTGACTGAGTTATTTTGTTGAGTTTTGGTCCTTAAAGGCAACTTTTCAGGTTATTTTTCTCTTTAGAGGAACAAGGACAAAAAACAAAACAAGATGTGCTAAAAAATACCCCCCTCAGCCTTTTCAGCAGCTCTAAAACCATAAGAAATAATACTCTTCAGTCCAGTTCAAAAATGTAAGAGCAGAAAGTACAGATACACGCTCTGAAATGTAGTGAAGTAAAAGTGAAAAGGATCTACTGTAAAATGTAAAACAAAATTTACCCAAGTACAGTATTTTTACTTTTATACTTTATACTGTTACTTTCCACTTCTGTTAATCAGTGAAAAATGGTTCTTACAATACCTCTATGAACGATTTTGCGTTGTATTAAAGCTAAAAAATAAAGAAAATAAGCGTCTTAAGAGAATAAAGGATAAGATAAAACAGATAAATTTTATTTTTGCCTTTATTTGAGATGGGGGGTTCTTATTTTGAACAAATTCAGTTTTATTTTGATCACATTTTGAACCTCTATCTCTAATCTCTAATGTTTCCTTCTGATTTAACAGCAGCTTTTATTTATTCTATCTTTTTTATTTTATTTTTTTGAGGGCTGGAAGTAGCAGGAATAACATTTTTCTGTTCTGTTGATTCATGATGTGTAAAGTGGATTAGCAGCAGAGAGAACATCATTTGAACAGCTCACTTTAGATGTTTTGGAGATTTGTGCAGCAAGAAATGTGGAAAACCAACAAGAAGATTTACAAAAGTAGTGAAAGAGGACATGAAGTTAGTTTGAGTGAGAGAAGACGATGCAGGGGACACTGAAGTCGACCTGACTCCTTAATTCAGTTCTTATTTCTTGGTAAAACATTGTGCATTTTACTTTGGGTTTGCACTTTTGAACCTGAGGACATTCTCTTATCTCAAAGTGCAATTTGTCAATTTGTGGCGTCGGAGACAAGCTTGTTTCTGGCACATTTTTCACTCAGCCTGATTTATTTCTTCCATAAAAGTCCAGCCCGCAGACATCAAGAGAAAATAAAATTACTCTGCAAACAGGATTCAAAGATGACAAAATTACTCAAATATTTGATCTGGATGTTCCCGTGTCTTATTTAGTCTTGTTTCCGGTCTATTGCTCTGTCCTGAGTTGGTTGGCTCAGCGCTGATTGGAGCGAGGGCAGAAGCAGAAGTTTGACAGATGGCGTGAGGAGAGTCAAAGTCTCTTCAAACCTGAGGACAGGAAACACAAAGCAGATGGTTGGATTATATAACAATGAATGCATTGAAAGAGCACACTTGAAAGGACAGGATTGTCTAAGTTTAGTGGTGGATTTGCGTGAATTTCAATACAGTATGTTTTGAAATGATTGAGATATCAGTGATATGTGCGTTCAGACCGCAGTGTCCAAAGCGTCCAGTTTACATGTAAAGTGTGTGTGGACCTGTGTCCAAGGCGTCCAGCGTTTTTGCAGCACGAATCCTGCATTTTCGGGTGTTTTATGGCGGCTCGTCCAGTGCATTTTTGCGTCCGAAGGCCTGGACGCCATGGACGTCCAAAGTTGAACAGAGCTGAACTTTTGGCGTCCGATGCGGCAACCAATCAGAGATTACACTGTGACGTACCTAAGTGTGTCATCGTTTTACTATTTATGATGTCACCTGGAAAAAGGACCAAAACAAGCGCTGCACCATTGCAGAGGATGATAAAGTGATTGTGGTCGTCTGGCAGCACCCAGAGCTGTACAACCCGGTGTTACTGGTTTTGGTGTGTTTGTAAAGCAAATACAGTAAAGCCACTCGCTCAACCTGATCTGCCATCGCTCCAAAAGAACAACCACTCAGGAAACACAACTCCTCGACTCGACTGCACATGTGCACTGGACGCACAGACGTGTGTCCAGGACGCCCGGAGTCCAAAGCGTCTGCCCTTAAATGCACAACATTTTTTCATCTTCATCACCCAATTTCACCACTCTTGCCTGGCAAATTTACAACGATATCGCTATTTTTTTATTTTATTTTTTCTCATATACAGGGAGATCTCAGTCAGGCCTCTACTAAACCTGTCGCTGCTTGAGCCAAACTCCCACAGAACCGTGCAATCAGATTTGTTGATTTCAGTGTTGCAGTGTGAAAGAAATAAACGCATTGGTCATCTGCCATTCAAAACAAAACTCTGGCACCTCAGATTAAAACACTTGTGCTTTACTCATTGATTCTGCAGAAATCCACAATGTTTTTCAGTCCCTTTGATAAATGTTCTTTCTTTTTTCCTCATAAGCAGACATATTTCTTATTTATTTCAGACATATATGGTCCCTGATTGGCTAATCCACGTCCATCTGAACTCACAGAGATGAAAAAAGTGACCACATCTTTACTGTGAAACTACAGCACTTTACAATTTACAATTATTGCAATTTGTGTCATCTGCTTATGACTGTTGCTCTTTAAACTTAGTGTTTTTGATGTATTTGTATTTATAACCTTGTAATGCTCCTGGCGTGGGTGTTACTCTGGTTAAATAAATAAAGTATTGGAATAGTGTGTATTCTGGATCCTTGGTAAATATCGCACAGCTCTAACTTGTAATCGAGTTTGCAACGCTCACTTTATGTTTTCATCGCTGCACAACAACACATTTAATTACACCACAAAGAACAAAACAAGGTTACTGCGGGACTTGTAATTGCAATGCCACAGAATCTTCTTTGGTACAATTTATGGAGGACATTTTAACTGCAGTGAAATTACCCAAATCACTGAACGGCCTCCCTGATCATTCCGCCGGGCTCTCTCACTCCGTCTCCCTCTCATTTCCGTGATGGGTTTGTTGTAGTTGTTTGTAAAGTGTGACAGAGGCCACTGCCACAGCTCAGGGAATCCACAGGAATACAAAGTGGTTTTATCACTTTGCTGGAGGCTGGTTATGAGACGCCTGCAGCTGTAGCGGAGCTGATGTGCAATGAACCACCTGCCGAGAAAGATATTAAACTTATACAATGAATAAAGCAAACGACTATGACACAGCTTATAATACACTGTGAATTATTTTAGTCAGAGGTGTGCAAAGACTATGGGGAGTCTGATTTGAAAGTAAATGGAACAAATGAGTTTGAATCATGGTGTTTCAAGCAGTGCGTTTGTCACTTACGGTAAACATTATGCTTTACACACGTGGATCATTATTCTATATTTTGGTAATTCGAGCAATTTTGAAATAAATCTGATTTCACTAGCAAGGACCACAACCTCAAGCCTGGATGCAGAGGTTAATTACGAAGGAGAACAACGATAAAATGCATGAGAGTAGATGATAAATGCAGTTTTGGGGCTTCTAGCAATGAGGGCTGCAGGCTCCCGGGCCTCGATACCCCCCGACTAAAGGATAAGACAGAATGATTAGAAGAGGGTGGGAGGGAGGAGCCTGAAACAACGAACGCTGGTGTATAGAGTAGTCACCGGAATGGGCGTGGATGAGGTGTGGTCCTGCTCCCGAACTTACTTACTTTTAACGGACTTATCTCCATGACTTCTATTTGCAAACTGCTGTCTAATTTCTTCGGGCTTCTTTACGTCCCCGTACATGTCGTCACAAAAAACAGCGCTCTGTTGGACCATGTGACCGAGAGCAGAGATCATGAGAGAGAGCAGCGGAGACAAGTTTGAGAGCAGTGGTGTGTCGTGGCTTTGGGGGAAACTGAACTGAAAGCGAGTGTTCTGCTATGCTACTCCCACAGCTAGGAATACTTTTTAATCTGAACTGACATTTTGTGAGCTTGTTCCTCTAAGGCAGTGGTTCTCAACTTTTTTCAATCGTGACTCCCATAATAACAATCGTTGGCATTCGCAATCCCAAAAACACAAAGTACAGGCAAAGTAGTCTAAACTGTCTGTGTAATGTTTGTCTGTTTTTCAAGGACAAAGTCTTTATAAATGATCAGGAATCTTGTTAGTGAGACTATTGCATACATTATCAGTTATTCCCCATATTATTTGGGGACCCCAGAAATCATTTCACATGGAGCTCGACATCTGACGAAGAACAAAAAGAATCCTATGAATACTGTCTGTGCTTTCAAGTGAAAAAGAAATGTCAACCTCAGTGGGTTTCTATCTGGTTAAATAAATGTTATATTCTCTGGGTCTCTGTCTCTCTGGGTCTCTCTCTGGGTCTCTCTCTGGGTCTCAGTCTGGGTCTCTCTCTGGGTCTCTCTCTGGGTCTCAGTCTGGGTCTCTCTCTGGGTCTCTCTCTGGGTCTCTCTCTGGGTCTCAGTCTGGGTCTCTCTCTGGGTCTCTCTCTGGGTCTCTCTCTGGGTCTTAGTCTGGGTCTCTCTCTGGGTCTCTCTCTGGGTCTCAGTCTGGGTCTCTCTCTGGGTCTCTCTCTGGGTCTTAGTCTGGGTCTCTCTCTGGGTCTCAGTCTCAGTCTGGGTCTCAGTCTCAGTCTGGGTCTCAGTCTGTGTCTCTCTCTCTGGGTCTCAGTCTGGGTCTCTCTCTGGGTCTCTCTCTGGGTCTCACTCTGGGTCTCGGTCTGGGTCTTGGTCTGGGTCTCGGTCTGGGTCTCAGTCTGGGCCTCTCTCTGGGTCTCTCTCTGGGTCTGGGTCTCAGTCAGGGTCTGGGTCTCAGTCTCAGTCTGGGTCTCAGTCTGGGTCTCAGTCTGGGTCTCTCTCTGGGTCTCTCTCTGGGTCTCTCTCTGGGTCTTGGTCTGGGTCTCAGTCTGGGTCTGGGTCTGGGTCTCGGTCTGGGTCTTGGTCTGGGTCTCAGTCTGGGTCTGGGTCTGGGTCTCAGTCTGGGTCTGGGTCTTGGTCTTTGTCCGGGTCTTGCTGACGTCCCGCTCTGGTTTCAGGAGGTCCAGGCTCAGGGAAGTCTCTTCAGAGCGACCGTCTGGAGGAGAGGTTTGGGGTGCGACGCCTGAATGTGGGAGACCTGCTGTGCAACGAACTACAGAGCCACAGCAGCAGGGGGCGCCACCTCCGGGACGTGCTGGAGAGAGGAGAGCCACTGCCACAGGTACCAGCCTCTGTTTACCACCAGAATATGTACAAAAATAATAATAAAAGTACACGGTTAAACTAAAACTAAACAAGGATTAAACCTGGACTAAACAACCGCCACATCAGGATTTAACCAGGACTAAAACAAGACCAAACCAGGACTAAACCAGGACTAAAACAAGACCAAACCAGGACAAAACCAGGACTAAAACAGGACTAAAACAAGACTAAAACAAGACCAAACCAGGACTAAACCAGGACTAAAACAAGACTGAAACAAGACCAAACCAGGACTAAACCAGGACTAAAACAAGACCAAACCAGGACTAAACCAGGACTAAAACAAGACTAAAACAAGACCAAACCAGGACTAAACCAGGACTAAAACAAGACTGAAACAAGACTAAAACAAGACCAAACCAGGACTAAACCAGGACTAAACCAGGACTAAACCAGGACTAAAACAAGACTAAAACAAGACTAAAACAAGACCAAACCAGGACTAAACCAGGACTAAAACAAGACTGAAACAAGACCAAACCAGGACTAAACCAGGACTAAAACAAGACCAAACCAGGACTAAACCAGGACTAAAACAAGACTAAAACAAGACCAAACCAGGACTAAAACAAGACTGAAACAAGACCAAACCAGGACTAAACCAGGACTAAAACAAGACTAAAACAAGACCAAACCAGGACTAAACCAGGACTAAACCAGGACTAAAACAAGACTAAAACAAGACTAAAACAAGACCAAACCAGGACTAAACCAAGACTAAAACATGACCAAACCAGGACTAAACCAGGACTAAAACAAGACTAAAACAAGACTAAAACAAGACCAAACCAGGACCAAACCAGGACTAAACCAGGACTAAAACAAGACTAAAACAAGACCAAACCAGGACTAAACCAGGACTAAACAAGACTAAAACAAGACCAAACGAGGACTAAACCAGGACTAAAACAAGACCAAACCAGGACCAAACCAGGACTAAACCAGGACTAAAACAAGACTAAAACAAGACCAAACCAGGACTAAACCAGGACTAAAACAAGACTGAAACAAGACCAAACCAGGACTAAAACAAGACTGAAACAAGACCAAACCAGGACTAAACCAGAACTAAAACAAGACTAAAACAAGACCAAACCAGGACTAAACCAGGACTGAAACAAGACTAAAACAAGACCAAACGAGGACTAAACCAGGACTAAAACAAGACCAAACCAGGACTAAACCAGGACTAAAACAAGACTAAAACAAGACCAAACCAGGACTAAACCAGAACTAAAACAAGACTAAAACAAGACCAAACAAGTAGAAAGGGGTTCAGAGGTTGTCATCCGGACGCCGTTTAAAGATCGAGACGTTTCGACTTTTATCCAAAAGTCATTGTCAATCAGAGAGCTGGTATGGGAACCTGGGCCTTATATGCTACTCTAAGTAGTGGGAGTCCAGCCCCCAGGGAGGAGTCACTGCACTCCTGTCTTTGTTATAAGATTGTTTGTTTGTCACCTGGGATTTAATTAAGTGACAAACAAACAATCTTATAACAAAGACAGGAGTGCAGTGACTCCTCCCTGGGGGCTGGACTCCCACTACTTAGAGTAGCATATAAGGCCCAGGTTCCCATACCAGCTCTCTGATTGACAATGACTTTTGGATAAAAGTCGAAACGTCTCGATCTTTAAACGGCGTCCGGATGACAACCTCTGAACCCCTTTCTACGATGGACCACACCTGGACGAATGAGGGTTTACATCGACGAAGACCAAACAAGGACTAAACCAGGACTGAAACAAGACTAAAACAAGACCAAACCAGGACTAAACCAGGACCATAACCGGACTTATGTAATTATAGCCAAACCATGTCTATACAAGGACTAAACTGGGACTAAACCAGGACTATTACACCCTGAGTTGGACTTGTTGGTAAGAAAAAGAAAAGGAGCAGCATGAAAAATAAGTCTACCTGAATTTAATTCTGAACTGATTTATTGTCTGGTTGTTTTGAAGCCTGAGGTCTGAAGAAAATACATGCAATTTCCTTTAATCTGAGGTTATTAGATCAACAAATGCATCTTTACATAATGTGCCGTCATATATTATCATTGTATTTCTCGCCAAGATTCATAACTGGGCCATTATTTATTCAAAGGCACAGTATGTAACTTTCTGGAGGTGGACAGTTCTCATACATAGGTTTTATGCTGTGGAGTATCAGCGCTAAAGCAGCAGGAAGCTCCTCCAGGTCAAGTACGAGTCAGGTCTGTGGAGATGCAAGCTCACTCACAGTAAAGACGCATTTTTAGTGCAATAAGATCATAAAAAAAACAACAACAACAACAGGCTTTTGTGTTGGTAAATGTTTTGTCTTAATAATTATTTAGGAAAATTGCAAGGCTGGTTTTCCGCGCAGTGACAGCAGGGGGCGACGATGAGGGCTTCAAACGCCCCAAAAATACATTTACAACCACCGCACGGACTCACAAAGACGTTTAAAGGTCCCATAACATGCAAAATCGACTTTTCAGAGGTTTTAACCTTCCTACAGTGCTATTTGGGCCTCGTATGTTGTGCCCAAAGTGGTTTTTTGATTGATTCCCGCATGTTTTCACTAGAGAACTGTCTTTTCCGTCCCCCTCGGCTGAGCAGCAGACGGGGGCTCCTCACAAGGATGACGCGCTTCACAAGGATGACGCGGTGTTTAAGCCACGCCTCCAGGAAGCGTGCAGCCGCAGAATAAAAACAGCTAATGCTAATGCTACACAGTAATTACACGATGGATACGACAGATCGAAGAGTTAGCTTGTTATTTACCAATCGGCAACGTCCGTCGTCGAGGCCCTGGAGCACGTCAAACTCCAGGTCAGATCCAGGACGTAGGACTCAGCACGACGCACCGTCAGGAGGATAAAAGGTTTATTCAGTGTTTGTGTATCGCTGTTTACCGGAGCACACGGCGCATGCACCATCTCCGCTCTAGGCTTCGGCACGAGTTGGGCGGGGGAGGCGCGCAGGTTGGGCGGGGGAGGCAGCCTGCTCTCTGTTCGGGGGGGTCAGATCTCAGAGTGAGCCGTTTGCTTTTGCAAGGAGGGGGGCCAGTCCAAGTAATGGACTGGCCCTGGACCACATGAACGTTACCTCTGGTTGCGTAACCTTTTGCTCGCTCTCCTCTGGGCCTGACGTAAGGGTTTGACAGCACGGACAGGACGCCTCACGCCGATGTGGATTTGGAGGATTAGATTTCTCCATGTTGTCACAGAGAAATGACAGACTTCAGAATGAGACGGAGCGTACGTGTATTTCTGATTGAAAGTCGAAGAGATGAGGCTCGTGTGCGTCTCACTGGGATTTTCCTGGTTTGATAAAGGTCAACGTAAAAATAACCATGTAATCCACAGTCCTTTTGATAGTTTAGCGTGTAAAATATGCAGTAAGTCTAGAGTTGACGAAAGAAATGTTATGTTTATCAATTAGTCTCGATCAAATTAAAGTCATCCATGCGTTTAATTCAATATTTTACCTTTTTGGAGTGTCCTGAGCAGCTTCTTAACCAGCTGACAAAGCAAAACAATCTGAGTTTTTGCGTATTTTATGTTTTGTTTTCATGTAAATGTTGTGACCTGTGAAGGCAATGAAAAAAAAATATATATATAGAGATAAGTGCCATTTTAAAAAGTCAACGCTTGCAGTGGAATGTTTTGAAAAGCCAAATATGTTTTACGGCAATCAAAATATTACTCCATCCCTCCTTGATATAATCCACTGTTAGATCATATTTTCAAGTTTTCGAAACAGTTTTTTGTTTTTTGTAATTGAACTCTTAAAGGACACACATTCTGCTACAGTGACTTTTTTGAGCGTTTAATCATGTTCTAACAATGTTCTGTCATCAAAAACACACCTGAAGTTGTATTTAGCTTCATTCATAGCTGTTTTGAGGAATGTTTATCAGAAAATCCTCTCCCTCCGAGCGTCAAACACACGTCCTGCTGAACATCCTGGTTCTGGGACATATTTTCAGACTTCATACGTCACTTATCCGAGAATCTTCCGCTGTTTTTAGTCTTTAAATCATCACCAGACTCTGAGCATTTCTGCCTCTAAACACGATCACTGAGCATGTTTAAAGGCTATAACAATATGAAAAATGCATCATATTTTTCATAATTTATCATAAATGTAACAGTTTAAAGTTTAAAAGACAATAGCCATTATCAATACATCAGTTTATATGTTGGATTCCTGGTGTCGAGGATTTGAAGACTCAGTTTCAGTTGTTAAATCGAAAAACTTGGTAATGTTTCAGAGGTTGATGTGGAGATGTAACCAAAGTAAGAAAAACTGACCGAAAAGCACTGACAAAACCTCTCAAACGGATTAGACTCTCACCAAAAACAACTTTCTACCAGGGATGGAACGAAGCAGTTTACTTTTTAAATTTTACACAGGTCAAATGTGTGACATGTGAAAGATACTAGACATTAGACGGGGAAAAAAAAGACATTCTGATTTAATTTGAAAATGGACACATTTTACAGACTTTTGACTCAGTGACATTTCTTTAAAAAGGTTTTCTCCGATGATTAATTACGCCGTAGTCTTTCTCTTTTATTCCATTTTCTCTCTCTCTCTGCGCTGTGTTCTGTGCTATTTTTTATTCTGTTTAAATTAATCTTTAAAAAGCCAAAAAGTACAATATTATATACAGGAAAGTTAAGATACTACTGGTTTTGAATAATGAGATTAAATGGAAAATAGCCTCTGTGTTTTTATGCTTGAGGCTCAGTCCATTTGGTCAAATAAAGAACAAAACTGTGGGCTTCATTATTCTGTTTAAAGTAAATATAAAAGCTTTTCTCTGTCCATTTCGGAGCTGTATAGAATCAGAAATCCTCCCGTGGCATGAATTAGTCAGAGCAGATCAAAGCCTGACCGGGACGCGCTCCATACATCAATCCTTCAGCTCATTAAACACACTTTAATCAATCAAACTGTGACCGCGCAGATAAACACCACACACAGTTATTTATCCCACGAACTCCAGCGCTGCACAGTAGAAGAAGAGCGGGAAAAACGAAAAATGTACAAGAAAAGTAACAGTAAATACAATAAAATGAGTCTTAAATCTAACAATTGAACTGGAATATAAGAATTTACTTTAGTTTAGATACAAAAAGACAAGGTGCAGTGGAGCAGTCTTTGTCGTTTCTGTTTTATTTAAATGTGTTTGCCTCTGTTTTATTTTATTAAATGTTGTGTTTTGAAAAAGAATCAATAGTAAATATTCAAATTACAAACAAAAAAACTGTGTAACTGGAGTAATGTTATAACTATGTGACAGTAAATATATAAAAACTAAACTTTATTTTATTTTTAATCGAATGTATTGCACTGGAGCAGTTTTATTTCTACTTCACACAGGTTTTTCTCTTGTTGCTCATCCTTATTTCCTGTCTATCTCTCCATCTCTCTCTTTCTCCCTGTTTATGTTTCATGTATCTCTCTGTTTATCTCTTCCCTATAAGTCTCTGTCTCTCTCTCTCTCCATCTCTCTCTCTCTATCTCTCTCTCACTCCCTGTCTATCTTTCCTATGTCTCCATCTTTCTTTCCTCCTCTCTGTTCCTCTTCTCTCTCTCTCTCTGTTCTTTTCTCTCTCTGTTTATCTCTTCCCTCTAAGTGTCAGTGTCTTTCCTCCTCTCTCTGTCTCTCTCTTCCTCTCGCTCTCTTTCTCCTTTCCTTTGTCTCCCTTTTCCTCTCCCCTCTTCTCTCTCTCTTTCTCTCTCTCTTTCTCTCTCCCTCCCTGTTTATCTTTCCTATGTCTCCATCTTTCTTTCCGCCTCTGTTCATTTCTCTCTCTGTTTGTCTCTTCCCTCTCAGTGTCCGTCTCTTTCATCCTCTCTGTCTCTCTCCGTCTCTCTCTCTTCCTCTCTCTCTTTCTCCTTTCCTCTGTCTCCCTTTTCCCCTCTTCTCTCTCTCTTTCTCTCTCTCCCTCCCTGTTTATCTTTCCTATGTGTCCATCTTTCTTTCCTCCTCTCTGTTCTTTTCTCTCTGTTTATCTCTTCCCTCTAAGTGCCCGTCTCTTTCCTTCTCTCTCTCTGTCTCTCTCTCTCTCTCTGTCTCTCTCTCTCTTGTTTTCTCTCCATCTCTTTCCTTTGTCTCCCTTTTCCTGTCTCCTCCTCTCTCTCTCTTTCTTTCTCTCCCCGTTTATCTTTCCTATGTCTCCATCTTTCTGTCCTCCTCTCTCCCTCCCCCTTCTCTCTGTTTTTCTCTCTCTCTGTGTTCATCTCTTCCCTAGTTCTCCATCTCTTTCCTCCCCCTCTTCTCCCTCTCTCTCCCCCTCTTCTCCCTCTCTCTCCCCCTCTTCTCCCTCTCTCTCTCTCCTCTAACACCACACAGTGAATCACTCTTATCGATCGCTCTCTGCTCTTAACAAATGTGAGAAGATTTTAGAAGTGACAGTTTTCATTCATTAAACTGTCTCACTGTGTCAAGAGGCAGAATTTTCAAACGCCAAATATCAGTGTTTTGTTGATTTTTTTTTCTACAATTCCTTCCTTCCTGTTAATCTCATGGATTTAAATGCTCAGGTGTTTAGCTTTTGAAACAACAACAAATCAGACTTCGAGATTTTATTATTGGTAACAGAAAAATCCACACTTTCCGAGATAAAAGCACAGGAACGCAACACCCAAAAATGTGTCCTAAATGTTTCTCCTTTTTAATTTTAATTCAAGGCACAAACAATCCCGCGCACTGGTCTATAGTTATTGCCTTTAAACCTGTTTTTCCGTCGCAGAAAAGTACAAGCCTTTTATTAAACAATATGGAAAGAGAACGGCCTCTTCTTTTAGTGACGGCGTGTTCCTTGAAACGCAATCAAATATGGATTAGTATAAAGAAAGTTGACAGCTTTAGTCTGAATTACCGTCGATTTGAAATGAAAACACAAATCATCAAATCTGCTGACACATTGTGCACAGACTCGTGAAGTTAAACCGCGGGATGAAGTGGCTTTGTTCATCTCGTCTCGGAGGGATTTCGCTCACGATTGAAGAAAGAGAAGACTATAAAAGACCGGTCGATATTAAAGTCTGGGACAAGTTCATAAAAGTCCGAGTGATTCACAGTTTACCTAAAGTTCTGGTCCTGAAGTTTGTTGTGGAAAAACACTCGATAGAAAATGTTTAAGAAGAAGAATTGTTTGTTAATCTTAGCTTTTCCAGACACTCAGAGTTATCAGATTATTTAAATGTCACGTAAACAGTTGTGAGTAATCTGATGTTGTCCTGATTGTTCACACTTTTGTTTGGTTTTGACTCGGAAAATAGTGGGAAAAAGGTCAAACTAACATGGCAAAGACCAAAAAAAATGAGAAAATATTAAAAATTTTAAAAAGTTGTTTTGAATTTCATTGTAAATTGTCTTCGAAACACAACAGTTACTTTTAAAAATCCATTAATGACACAAACACACACCAAAAATCCGGTCTAATTATTGGGTTGTCTAGTTTCTCACTCACATTTTATTCAAAGTTGGCAAAGTGGGTGAAGTGTCTTGCCAAAGGTCATAAGGACTGCACCAGTTCTGGTTGGGATTCAAACTGCAGACTCGCACTCTAACGTAATCATTTACATAAACATTTCAGTGAATTAGAAACCCAAATAACCTGATAGTATACTTACTCCTTTTTACAACTTCTTTAGGACACAGTAGTCTTGATATTATGTTACAGACGAGTAAAAGTACCATGAAACCACTGACACTGTGAAAGTAAGTAAAGAAGAAAACCAATAAAATAGAAGTAAAAGAGCAAAATACTTACAGTTAAAGGAAAAATATTCTGCATTTTTAATATGTTTTTTAGCCTTTAAACATGCTCTTGAGTGTTTTGAAACAAAAAAAAAAGGTTTATTATTCGATAAATGAGCCTTTGTCAAAAGACACTGGCTACATCCAGCCACTAGATGGCGCCACACACGCACACAATCGAGTTAAGTTAGCCGTCAACCAACATCACGCTGCAGATGAGCAGCAGCAGTGATCGTGTTTAGAGGCAGAAATGCTCAGAGCGAGTCTGGCCATGATTCAAGGACTTAAAACAGCAGAAGTTTCTTGGGTAAATGTATGAAGTCTGAAAATACGTCCCAGAAACAAAGAAGTTCAGAGAGAAGTGTTTTTCACAGTGGGAGGGGGGAGAATTTTCTAATAAACATTCCTCAAAACAGCGTGAATGCAGCTGAATAATACTTCAGGTGTGTTTTTGATGATGAACATTGTTAGAACAAGATTTAAAGCTCAAAAAAGTCACTGCAGAAAAATATGTGTTCTTTGAAGTGCCTTGTTCAAGCTGGTGACGGCTTGTTGAAAGAAGCTTGTTTTATATAATAGATACTCACATTTCAAACTTGATTTCGATACTAAGGATAAGGCTTGATACTCAACACCAACGTCGACACCCCGATAATAATAAGAGTCCTGATAAAAGTCCAGATCATTCTAAAACTGTTCAGGATTTTTAGTTTTTAGTTCAAATGAGTGTCTAGTTTCAATACCACATTTAGTATCAATTTGAATCTGATTTTTTTACAAACCTATTAAACACTAAGGTATCATACGTTTGGAGCACATGAAGGCATATTCTTTTAAATAGATTTGTGTTGTTGTCATTAACAGTCACAGCCTCCACAGATGAATTAAGTCTATCATAATGTTCTACTGTCACAGCTCTGAATCGTTGAACTCGGTAAAATCTGTACAAAGCAGAAAAAGAATCTATAATCCCAGACTCAGATTAATAATAAAACAGCAAAGTCCAGAGTAAACGGCGCTACAGTCTCCAGTGGAACATGTTGGAAAGCACAAGAGTCCAAACGGCAGCAGCCGAGTCACTGTTGCCTGGAAACTGAAGTTAATATTTTCTAAAATCCCAGAACAAACCCAGCTCCTCGTCTGTCCAATTCCAACTGTGTCTGAGAGCAGCAGGAGAAGGTATTTTTAACCAGGGGAAAAGTGTGAGGAGAATGTGTGTTTTGTTCGACGTGTTTCGTGAGAAAAAGTGTACAGGAGCTGTCCGTGGTCCTGAAACTCACCCACAGAATCACTTTAATTTAAAAGACGGAATAATCTGATACATTTCCAACAAATTTAAAGAACAGAAGTCAAAAAAGATCATCAATACAAATAAATAAATACTAAAATCTGAATTTGAAACTAAAATGAATATCAGAGGCTGTGTTAACATCATAGACTGTAGATATCAGTGGACTAAGGGATTGTGACGTCACCCATAGCGTTTGCCTCCAGCCAAATGAAGCCCATCGCGGCTAGCAGTTATAGCGGCTAAAGCGGAGCCAGACTCCATATTTGGAAATCCGGGTGCGTATCGTGGCAACCACACGGACTAATCAGGAGCGCGGTTGCTAACGGTATCCGCCCCTCGGTGAGAGGAGACGGCGGCAACGTGCGGCGCTTGCTGTCAATCAAACCTGTTGCTAACACGAGCGAAAACGGCCCCTGGAAAAGGAAGCACCTGATTGGTCAGTTATTATTGCTAATAACTTGATTTATGAACAACCTAACGAAAAAAAAAAACACCCGATTCATGTAGAGTGTGTCAAAACAGACGTTTTAGTTCCAAGATGGTGAGCTTGACAGAAACAGTTACAGAGTAAAGGGCACCAGTGTCCCAATAGAAAGTGAATGGCAGCTCGGCTTTATGGAGCCAGGAGCGCCTCCATAGCTGCTTCCTATTTGGAACGCGGCGGCTAGCATGCTAACATGGTCCACTGATATCTACAGTCTATGGTTAACATGCACAAACTTTGATTATTATCTGATTTCTGGACCTTTCAGATTATAAAATGAAATGCAAACCACCAAATCTGTTGTGAGTGATTTTAGGGGTCATGGTTACAAAGAAATCTGATTATTTAGCTGTTTACATGTCATTTTAGTAATTTTATAACTCCAAAAATGGGGTAATAATCAGATTTTGCAGCCACGGTAAAACATACAATTTCCTTTCAACTAAACCCTCAGTGAAAATAAAATAAAGATGCTATAAAATTTAACTTAAGAAGTACCATCTCAAGCATATTTGCAAGAATTTACAATATTTATGTAGAGGAGCTGAATGATTTGGTGTCAAAATAATCATTGTAATTGTTATCTGGACCATACAGACTCACAAAACACATTCGAAAACACATTTTATAACAAAAACAGCAACGATATTAAATTAAAACGTCAAAAAAATAATAAACAGTTTCTGATTTTTAGCAACAATATACTTTATTCGGAAATATTCTCAATCCAGTTGCCAAATTTCAACCGTATTTGGTTAAAAATTTATTAAAAATGTCTTGTGTGCTATAGAAATAATCTGAAACAATAATTAGTTGCAACTTTACTGGCAAAACAATAACAACTGTATAAAGAAAAGTTACAGAGTGCACCTTTAATCCATCATCGGCGACAGAGTGTGAGGTCCTTGAGGTGTCGCTCTGGTGTGAGGCTCGTGCTCCGCTCTCAGCTCAGGGTCTGAATAAGTTTGAATAATTCTGACGAGTCGTACAAAAGCGCCGTGTGACGTTCAAACATCACTCACAGGAGTTTATCAACACGATACACAGAGGTGCTACGTAAACTTTACATTTATTGTTGTCCAGAGGTAATAATAATAGTAGTAGCCCTCGCCTCACAGCAAGAAGGTTCCCTGTTCAAATCCTGGACAGTGTAGAGTCTGTGTGTGTTTCCTCCTTAAAGTGCGTATGACAGGTTTTCATGATTTTCTAATTTTGACTTTATTTGATGTATTAATACCTGTTGTAAATATAAATTATAGTTTTACACAAATTGAGTAGCTGTTTGTGGAGAAAACTTGGAAAATCTGTTGAAAGTTACAGGAAGTAAACAAATTGGGAGACAAAGGTTACGCATAATTTACACAAAATAAACCACTTTTTTGACCATTTAAACATCATTTCCACAAAATAAAGGCATTCACATGTATTTTTATCTGTGAAATAAAAAAAAATCTGACATTAGATGAGTTTATTGCCCAATGTACAGGATGGTCGCGTGGTAATTTCCCAGTGTGATGTCATCATTTACAACCAGGAAGTGAAATAAAAAACCTAAAAAATTGCTAAACTGGGATAAAATTTGTAAAGTATTTTAACAAACTTTGAAATATATTTATCTTAACTGCATTTTAGCCACATGAGTAGTCCAACCTGTCATGGGCACTTTAACCTCTCGTGACATTGAAAATACTCTTAATTTATTCCATTTTGTCCACCTAATAAACAAGAACACTCCTGTAAAATATAAAAAGAAAGATTTAACGCTCTTATTTCCAGTCACATCAAACTTTCTGGGAAAAATAAGGGTCAGTTTGTACCCCAAACTCACAAATAGAAAAAATGCTAAATTTGATTAAAGTGCGTATGACAGGTTTTTATGATTTTCTAATTTTGACTTTATTCAGTGTATTAATGCCTGATGTAAATATAAATAATAGTTTTACACCAATCAGGTCACTATTTGTGGAGAAAAGTCAAAAAATCTGTTGAAAATTACAGGAAGTAAACAAACTGATGACATCACACTGGGGAGACGAGGTCATGCAGAATTTACACAAAATAAACTACTTTTTTGACATTTTAAACATTGATTCAACAAAATAAAGGTGTCACATGCATTTCTCTTTGTGAAATGAACACAATTTGTGACATTAGCTGAGTTTTGGCCAGTGCACTGTGTGGTTGCTATGGTAATTTCCTGGTGTGATGTCATACTTTACAACCAGGAAGTAAAATTGAAAACCTAAAAAAATAGCTAAACTGGGGTAAAATTTGTGAAGATTCTAGCAGAAATTGAAATATATTTATCTTAACTGCATTTTAGTTAAATGAGTAGTTCAACCTGTCATAGGCCCTTTAAGTCTTTTGTTGGCATTCTATTTTTTATTTTATTACAAATCCATTTTTTGTGCTATTGGCTTCAGTTTTGAAATGGGGATTGTTAAGACCCAACAGATGCTCCGTCTCCTGTCGGTCAGCCCATTCCTCCAGCTGCAGCTTTTACTCCTCTTGATAGTTACCAAATAAATCCAGGCAGGATTTCACATTCTGACACTCGTCTGAGCAGAGCTTGTTCCATTTGTGATTGTAAATCAGACAGAGGCCAAGAGGCTACAGAGGCTCAGCTTCACAAAGAGTCAGACATTTGTTTGTGCTCTAAAGCAGTGTTTCCCAACCTTTTTCGTCTTGCGTACCCCCTAAGCTTTTGTCTCCGACTCCAGAGTACCCCTTAACTTGAGTTTCAGGCAAATGCATGGGTTTACTGGTCAAATATAGTTAATTAATACAATTTTATTTTTTGTTTTAATTATATTTATGTCAGTTTTACTCCAGAAAGTTGCAAAATTTACAACAAATTACACTTGTCAGTCAGCTAAAAGTATATTTTCTTTTCATTTATAATCTGAAACCAAGTGCCAAGTACCCCCTGGTAATTCCTCATGTACCCCTTGGGGTCCCCGTACCCCTGGTTGGGAAACACTGCTCTAAAGGGCTCAGAAACACAATCGTTTTCATTGGGACTCATTTTTGTCAGACTTTTGGAGAACTACCAATACTTTAATACTATGTGATTTTGTTTGTTTTGTGTGCGTCACTTTGGCCGACTGTAAAAAGTTTTTAAAGCGCCTTATAAATAAAGTTGGTATGGCATGGTATGGTAACTACGTTTAGTGACGATAAAAGGTGTTTGTCTTGAATGTTAATGTCTTTGAATCCCTGTCACGCGCTTGTTTGTTACAGATAGTGAATGGTCCTGTGTTTGTGTTCAGGAGTGCCTGGTGGAGCTGCTGTGTGAAGCCGTGGCCTCGTCGGTTCGAATGGGGAAGAGTTTGGTGATCAGTGGTTTCCCTCGAGACGTGAGGCAGGCGCAGAGCTACGCACGCAAGGTCACTCTACACTCAAAACACACTACACTGGATACTTTTACTTCACTACATCTGAGAGCACATATCTGTACTTTACTTCATTCAATAGAAAGTACTTGGTTTGAGGAGTTTTTATCACGTTCATGATCTTGACCAAAGGTTTTTTAAGTCTTAGCTTTGAACAAACAAAAATATACTCGTGAAATTAAGAAAATGAAGAAATTGTTTGTAATTGCTCATGTTGATCAATGATAAGCCTGATGTCTCTGAAAATATGTTAAAGACTTTACAAAACAGATGAATACTTCACCAAAGGACACACTGTTTATAAAGGGACATGTTTGTGTCTAAATGCTAACGCTAATTCTACTTTTGAGGCATACATGAATAAAATAAAATAAAAAAGAAATTAAACAAATTAAAATAAATAACACTGAAAGAATCTTCACGTCAGAAAGTCTTTACCTTAAAATGTAATTGGCTGTTTATTTTATATTTAAATTGGTAGTAGTAGTAAAAGTTAGCATTAGCTTTTAGCCAACTGCTGCGGTGCACAGAGCCCAGTCTTTCACACATTTCATGCTTTAACGATTCTCAAAATCTGAGTGAAATACTTTTACTTTTTTTTCTTAAAGTACATTTTAAACCTCCAAACTTTTATGTAGGTAGTTTTTTTACGTGCTACTTTTCACAGAAGTATTTCTTTTTTACACGAGCATTTGTACTTTTACTTTGTGTGTTTGAGTATTTGTTCCTGGTCACTCTGAAGCCCTCGGTCTCCGTATTCAGCCCTCACCTCTTCACTTGGTGCTTCAGATGGACGAGCCGAGCCTGGTGCTGCTGCTCAGCTGTTCTCCTGAAACCATGTGCCAACGGGGGCTCCGCTGTGGGACGTCCCGCGCCGGAGCCGACCCGGACACGGAGCGAGAGAAGGAGAAGGAGTGCGAGAGGAGGAGCGACGAGTTCATCAGGGAGAGCAGAGCGGTCACACAGCACTACGAAGACAAGAGTTTGCTCCACACGGTAACTGCTGCAGCACATATTACAGCACGTGTGTTTATCTGTGTCATTGATCCTGTTATAGTTTGTAAATAAAAACGTTCTAAATTCAGAACGGAAGCAAAAGTGAAGTAGAACATAATGTGATTTAACTGGAGAAACTGGGATTTAACCTCAGAATGTCACAAAATATGAAAAATGTAGACGATTTTGTAAAATGAAAAGCCTCAGACACATGTGAGTGACGTCAGAGCTGCTTTAAACACATTTATTATTGTATTTTACATCATGTTTTAGGAAATTATGACAAACTCTTTGCATTTTTGATGAAGGAACAATCCAGATTTATGGGTTTAACTGGACAAATACTCACAGAAATATTGAGCCCACAAAATGTTTCATTTTATGTAGAGATATATTAGACACTATTCCATAAATTAGATTCTTTTGAAGCTAAAATACGATTCTAAGGCTAGAAAATTGTATTTTGTCCATCGTTTGTTAAAGAAAAGCAAACTAACTGACCTTTCTACCCTGGAAATTCAAATGTGTTGGTTTTTTACAACAGTGGTTCTTAAACCAGGGGTCGGGACCCCATTGGGGGTCGCAAAATGATTTCCAGGGGTCTCCAGATGATGGGGAAAAACTGATACAATAGTCTTTAACAAGGCTTGACGTAGATTTGTCGGCCGATCAGTAATTTTTCTAGGTCTATATTCTCAAAATAAAATCAAACATTAGATATAAGGCTAATTTATCACTTTGCGTGTCGCCTGTTTTTGTGTTTGGGGTCGCGAATGTGAACTATTGTTATTTTGGGGGTTGCGACTGAAAAAGTTTGAGAAGCACTGTTTTACAACACAAACACTTAAAACCAGTAGAATTTAGATCCAATGTGAGATAATCATGGAAAAATTTACAGTCAACTCAAATCGCCTCCATTCTGGGATTTTGACGACGTCACATTTTAAAGGGTCCATTGATATTAGTTTTTGCATTGAATTCTGAGCGTAGTTTGCATGTCCTCCTCACGTCTGTGTAGATTTAGAACTCTTAATCAGTTGCAAATACATTCCTTCAGATGTGTAGGCGACTTATTGATTAAAGCTCACCGTCGAACACTTTGAAAACTAATTGAACTCTCTCATGATAACTTCTGCTGTTGGTGGACTGTATGATTGAACCTGTTGAACTAAAGGTTACACATCCGCCATCACGAGTCAGTAACTGTTCAAACGTGCCGACTACAGCAGAGCAGGGGACTTTAAATGTTGTGGCTCTGAGTCTGACCTTTACACTGAGCTGTTTGAATGTTCTGTATGTCACGTCATCAACATCGCACACATCAACAGACACTAAAATCTCTCTCCCTTTTGCTCAGATATAATAATTACAAATATTAAAGTGTGTAACATAATATTCATGTGATGGATCTGCTCTCCGCACCAGTGACATGAAAAAGAGAACGTTCAGTGTCATTAGATTCTTCCCACAAGCTCAACATCAGAAATCTACACTAAAAGCCGGTCTGCTGAAAACAAGTTATCAATAATAAAGTTAAGAAGCTAAAAATACTAAAGGACAAATATTATGCATTTTTCTTACAGTTGTTGTCCTTTAAACCTGCTCTTGAGTGTCTTCAGTTTGACATGTTTTAGAACTAAAAATAAAATACAAAGAAAAATATAACTTTATCACTGCGAGATGCCATTTTGACTTAGCTGTGGCTCCATCTACTGGCTCTAGAGGCAATTACACGCATGGAAATATATACCCACAATGCACTGCAGTAAAGAGTGGATCTGATGAAGTTGAAGTTATCGTGATTAGACGGAAGAAATGTCCAGAGTGAGTCTGGAGATGATTTAAGACTTAAAACAGCAAAAGATTCTGGGATAAATGACATCAGCGTCATCTACGTCACACATGAAGGAACAGAACACAGTGTTATTGACCTTATTCTGCCCCGCCCACTTTTGCCGTTTTCTGCACTTTTGTTGTAAACGCACTTTCGTTTGACAAGAACTCCGTTAAATCTAATGATGAACGAGGGAAAAGTCTCGCCGCTAAAATGTTACATAAAGTAGGTTGATTTGTGTAAAATGTTTAATGAACATGAGCAACAACAAGTCAACAACGCATCGATTTCCTGGTCAGTCTGAAAACGTCTTTTTAGTCCATGTAGAACTTATTTTCTGTTGAGCTCGTCTGCTCCGTGTGAACTAATACAACGGAGACAAGACGGCGGCGCGTACGGCAACTTCAGGAATAAAGTGAATAGAGAGAGAGGATTTAACCATCATCATCAAACAAACATGAATCAGGCTAAATAATACTCCAGGGGTGTTTTTGGTGATGAAACAATGTTAGAACATGGATCAAAGTACATTTTGCATAATATTTGTCCTTAAATCAGTATCACAGTAAGAATAAAATGCAATAATAAATAAAACGTGCAATTGATAAACCTTAGAAGGTGGCACTGGCTCGTCTCATGTAAGAAATAAAGGACTTTTCCTTGGACTTCTTTGACCACCTTTTAACGTTTTTCAATTGTACGTTTTATATCAGCCTGGTCATGTTCACTATGTGCTAAGTTCAAGAAGCCTTGTCCTTGATGAACACCTGTTTTCACGTCTTTTACCAAAGATTATCCTCTGAAGAACTCACTTTTTCTTGTTCTAGAATAAATGTACCTTTTAACTTTACTTATAAAACTATATAAATAAAAACAGTTTAAATTGGGAAAGGAGGCAAAAGTGAAGTAGAACATCATGTGATTTCACTGGAGAAACTGGGATTAACCTCAGAATATCACAAAATATGAAAAATGTAGATGATTTTTTTAAAGTAAAAGCCTCAGACACATGTGAGTGACATCAGAGCTGCTTTAAACACATTTATTATTGTATTTTACATTATGTTTTGTAAATTATGATAAACTCTTTGCTTTTCTGATGAAGGAACAATCCAGATTTATGGGTTTTACTGGAAAAATACTTACAGAAATGTTGAGCCCACAATAATTTTTCATTTTATCTAGAGATATATTAGATACTATAAATGTACCTTTTAACTTTACTTATAAAACTATAGTACCTTCACAACACATCTACTGTACAGTTTCACAAATGAACTGACTATTGTAAATGACTTCACAAGAGGATATTGCTGCGTGTCATGGGCGACACCAGAATGATTTCCTGTGTTGCTGAACGAGCTCTTGCAGCCGACCAGCACATTGTGGAGCGGATGGGAGGAAAAGCCCAGAAAAGTCATGATGTTTGGTCTTTTTTGGATTATGTTATTGAGTCTATTGGTGTCCACAGCGTACAGGATGGTTCTGGCCACCATAGACTCGTAGAACATCCTGAGCATCGAACTGCGGATGTCAAAGGACCTCAGCCGTCTCAGAACGTAGAGCAGGCATGTCCAAACTCAGGCCCGGGGGCCAAATGCGGCCCTCAGACCAACTTTTCTTGGCCCTTAGGCTTCCTGGTGAACTGGCCCACATTGTCTTGAGAAGTACTTTTTACGGCTAATTTCAGATTTTCTACAATTCCAACCTAAATAACTAACATTTTGGTACAATACAGACCTGATATTAAGGCACTGAGACTGAATGTAGATGTGGTGGTGCTTAAAACATCAGATAAATGCAGCTTTTTTGAATGTTTTATGGTTGATTTGTGGCCCTCTGATTGGTCTATATTTCAATATGTGGCCGTCGATGGAAAAAGTTTGGACACCCCTGACGTAGAGACAGCTCTGGCCCTTCTTGCAGACGACATCCACGTTGTTGCTTCAGTCCAGTTTATTGTCCTAATAAACTCCAAAGTATTACTCTACCACGTCCACACTGAACCCTGGATGGAGAAGGGGGTCACAGCAGCTTTGTTCCTCCACCATCAGCTCTTTAGTCTTCGTCACGTCGAGCTGAAGGCGGTTCCTCTCGCTCCAGGTGACAAACCATAGTCCTGTACTCCCTCTCGTCCCTGAATTCTATTTTGTAGCATTCAGTTTCTATGTTAATTTATTTGTTGAATTAGAAAACACTTAAAGGCCACACATTCTGCTACATTGACTTTTTTTTGCTTTAAACCATGGTCTAACAATGTTCCACACCCGAAGTAGCACTTGCATTCACGCTGTTTTGAGGAAAGTTTATTGGAAAATCTTGCCCCCTCTGAGCATCAAACACACTTCCTGCAGAACTCCCTTGATCTGGGACGTATTTTCGGATCATCTACGTCATTTATTTGAGAATATTGCACTGTTTTTAGTCCTTAAATCATCGCTAAACTCGTTCTGAGCATTTCTGCCTCTAAACACGATAACTGCTGCAACAAATCTGCATCATAACGTCTTTTCAGCGCTAACTTCACTAGATTGTATATAGTGCTGGCACCATCTGCTGGCTGCATGCACTCAGTAAGTGTCATTTCATTCTGACTGATAAAAAAGATATTGGATGAATAACTTTTGTTGTTGTTTTAAACCATGAGTTAGCAAATTTAAGGCACTCAAGAGCATGTTTAAAGGCTAATAACAATATGAAAAATCCGAATATTTTTCCTTTACCTGAGGACAGAAGACCGCTGATGCATCCAACCACTGCAGAGTCACAAGAGAACTAAGAGAAGTCGCAGAACACTTGTGGATGAACAAATAGTATCCCACAGTTTCTTGAACCGTAGTGTTTTAAACGTCTCACAGAGGCTTGTTTTGTCTCCACAGATCGATGCGGAGAGGTCACCGGACGAGGTTTTTGCCCAGATTTGCCAGGCGCTGGAGAGCATTTTCTGAATCTGACAGTTTCTTCTTTGGATCAGACCAAGACTCTGCAACAAGTCCAGGATTTCAACCACTTTTCTTCAGTGTCACACAAAGGATTCTCATCACACAAGACGACAAACACTGCACCGGACATTTACAGACACATGCACTCTGGAGCTATGGCACGGTTCAGCTGTTTCTGTGGAGGTTATGCAGGTGACATCACAGTATTCAAAATCATAGACATGACAACTGAGAGTCAGTGGTGAGTAATGAGATTTTCTCCTGTAAAAGCTTAAAAAAACAAGTAAAACGTGAAAAAGCTGCAACGGTGTTTAAAATGTAAAAGTCTACAACTACTTTACATCTAGTTTGTATCTGCCATCTAAAAAAAGAAAATCAAGTAAAGAGTAGAACAGTAGAAAACAATAGACCCTTCCAGTGTTTGTAAAAAAAAAAAAACTAAAAAAAAGATGTGTTTCATTAGACACTACCATTCCATGAGTTAGCACTAATGCATTTTCAGTGGAGGAGTTAGCGTTAGCCTCCCAACATCACAAAATATGAAACTCCAGGTCCGTTTTGGTGACTAAAACCACTGGAGCTCACGAGAGTAACACCAGAGCAGAGTTAGAAAATATTACCACCTGTAGAGAGGTTTTGGGTGCTTTTTTTTTCACAACCCACTTCTGACACACAACAGCTGCTTTGCATTAGTGGCTATGCTAGGAAATGTTAATTTTTCTTAGAGTTTTTTTTTTCCCCAAATAGGGTAAGGTTAGGGCTAGGGTTAGGTTTAGGAACGGTTAATTTGGTTAAGTTTACGGCTTTGCTAATCGGGTGTAGCTTATTAGCGTTAGCACCAAAATTTGCATACATGCTAACAACCTCGTACATTAATAAGTTCAAGTTCGATAATGATAGTGTGATGAACATATAAACATATAAACACACAACAACCACGTGTTTGCACCGTCTACATTTGACAAAATTGCAGTTTTTAGTTTCTGCCTCATTAAAATGAGTGTGATAGAATGTTTACATAAGTACCAGCATGCTTTTTTTTCTACAGTACAGTTCTGCCGAGACCTGGTTAGCGTACCTGCCCCAAAGCCCAAATTATTATTATTAAACAAATTATCTGTGCCTAATGCTAACCCTAATCTTATCCTAATTGTTAAAAATATATTGTAAAAAATAATCTTTTGCTAGAATAGCCACCAGTGCAAAGTGGTGGTGTATGCCATAAGTGGGTTGGGAAAAACAATGACTGATGATTAACAGACCTTGGGATCACACACAGTTGACAATGCAAGTTGAAATTATTGCCTTAATTAAATGTTGCTGGCCGAGGAAACCAATCTAACGATGAGAATCCAGGACTGTTGCCATAGCGATTCACAATTTACAAGTAAATATTATAGCTTTTGAATGGGAAAAGTCCTCAAAATGTTGCATAAAACAAGGAAACCCATGAATACCTCCCCATGCTGTTAGCCCACAAGCTAACTTTTCACTATCAGAGCAACTCGATTCGGCAAAATAGAAACTTTGAGTAAATTTCAGTGAGACAAAAGCTCCACGGACAAAAATAAGCCTTAAAAACACCCAAAGAAACACATTTTATCGGTTGTTCTGCCTCTCAAGTCTTGAGGCGCATTTGTCAAATTAAACGATGTCAGTGCATAACCTCCGGAGTTTAAACGTCTCAGTGGTGAAGTGACTGCTGTGCCGCTCCGTGCCGCTCCGTGTGGACAGTCGCTCTCTGCATGCTCCTCCTGATGTTTTCAAACTCTTTGCGTCGACACAAATTGAAGCTTCACTTTTTTTCCGCCTCGTGTTGAAGCGACTGAACGACCGAGGGAGTTCGACGGACTGTGCGAGTTGTGGCAAAGGCGTTTGTGCTGTGGTTGTTTCGCATCGAGTTTATCAATTAATGGAGTAATCGCTGTCTTGACTGTTCCCAGAAGTGGTTTTGTGACTCGGATAAAGCAGTAAATACAACAAAATCGCAGGAAAATAGTTTAAAATTATGTTTTTTAAATGGAAAACCTTTGTCTGAAGTATATTCTATCAAGCGTATCCCTTAATTGAATGAATAATTGGTAGATTAGCAAAATAATCCTTAAACATTCATCACGATTTTCAAATTTTTTCACATTTTCTCATGCTGATCAATCTATTTTTTATGCATTTTTCCTTTTCCGTAACATAAACAATAGACTTAATCATCGCCATTTAAAGCTGGGGTACCTGACTTTCACACCGCAAAACTGGAAGCTCAAAAAGTTATAACTCAACTCAAACTTTTGGCTCGTCGCTAATATTTAAAAGCATTCATTTTTTTGGCTCGTGCACGGCTTTAAAACAGCTTTTCTCAGACGCTGAAGTGGGGCGGTCCGTCCAAGAGCAGCCAATCAGAGCGCTGCTTTCAGCTCTTGACAAGACGGAAAATGCTTGATTATTAGATAAAGACAGCAGGCAGCGTTGTAATTTCAGTCATAAAGAGCTGCTTTTACAATCTACTCTTTGGTGGAAAACACAAAATGTACTCTTTACAACAAAAAAAGTCGGGTACTCCAGCTTTAACGCAAGAAACATCTACAAATTTCTTCCTCCAAAGTCTGAAAGTGTGAGCTCCAAACCGCACGCTTCTGACTGTGGACCTCGATTAAAAAGCCCCGAGCTGATCACTGACGATTAGAAATATCTCAGTCTCGTTTAAGACGTGATTAATTTCCCAGCGGCCTTTGCACTGGATCCAATTAGAGTTCTCTGTTGAGGGAACAAATTATTTTCTCTTGATCTTCGTGGGTCAAGGATCAAACTTTTTCAAGAAATATCTGCGAAATCATGACGTGTGTGTAATGCTTCATGATGGAGCGGTCACAATAATCACTAAATCGACTTAACGTTCAATAAATGAAAGATTAATGATATTTTTTCAGCTCAATATTTATCATCCGTACATTATATTTGTTCTTTGTAGGGAACGTTTTTCTTATTTTTTGTAACAATTAATGCGAGACACTGCAAGGGAATAGGAAATATATCAATTGTGAACTTCTCCTGTAGTTTACTCACACAAATGTAAGAAAGAAAAAAATAAAGCTTTCCTTCATGTAATGTGTTAATATCGAAATAAGACATTTTGTGTGTAAAAACTGCCAAAATTGCACATATTCAGGACATTTAAATCTGAAAAATGGACAGAACCAGGTTTAAATGTACTCAAAAACTAAATAAGAAATCCAATATACTCTCTGTAAACTAAATCTGACTGAAAATTGGCCTATAATAATTCTAATTTTGCCTCATTAATTTTTTAAATTACAACTTTAATAAATCAGTTTTAGAATTAAAAATCCTTTTGTTCCATCAAAATCTTGTTCAGTCCAAGAGTGTAAAGTTTGTTGTGTAGGAGCTACTTTAGGACTGATCTTAATGTAGTTACACAAGAAAAATACATTAATACATAAGACACTTTGAATTTACAACGTCCCAGAGAAATCTATGGATGAAGTGGATTAAATGGAAGAATAAAACATCTTTAGGAGCAGATCGGACAAGTTTGTTGAACTAAAAATAAAAAATAAAAGTAGTTTTGCCTGTAGCATCTCTACAGAGAGTAAAATAATGATACAGCTATGACTTTTAAGTGATACTAATGATCTACTTAAGTATTTAATTGTGCTATTTATTGAGACATGGCAAGTGAATAGGAAAAAATCTTAATCTTAATTTAAAGATATCAATTGTGAACTTCTCCTGTAGTTTACTCACACAAATGTAAGAAAAAAATGTTGTTCGTATAGAATTTGTATAGAAAGAAGGCATTCTGTGTGTAAAAACTGCCAAAAATGCACATATTTGGGACATAGAAGTCTGAAAAATGGACAGAACCAGGTTTAAATGTACTCAAAAACTAAATAAGAAATCCAAAATACCCTCTGTAAACTAAATCTGACTGAAAATTGGCCTATAATAATTCAAATTTGGCCTTTTTTTTTTAATTAAAACTTCAATAAATCAGTTTTAGAATTAGATATTAAAGAAAATCTTGTTGTGTCCACGATTGTACAGTTTGGTGTGGGAGCTACTTTAAGACTGATCTTTATGTAGTTACACGAGGAAAATGTATTTTAAGAAAACAACCTTTGACGGTACAATATCTCAGAGAAATCTATGGATGAAGTGGATTAAATGAAACAATAAAACGTCTTTTGGAGCAGATTAAAGGGCCTATGACAGGTTGAAATACACATTTAACTAAAATGCAGTAAAGATACATATAATCACATTTCTACTAACATTTTTACAAATTTTACCCCACTTTAGCTATTTTTTTAGGTTTTAAATTTTACTTCCTGGTTGTAAAGTATGACATGACACTAGAAAATTACCATAGCAACCACACTGTACATTGGCCAAAACTCATCTAATGTCACAGATTTTGTTCATTTGACAAAGACAAATACATGTGAACACCTTTATCTTGTTGAATCAATGTTTAAAATGTCAAAAAAGTAGTTCATTTGGTGTAAATAATGCAGAACCTTTGTCTCCCCAGTGTGATGTCATCAATTTGTTTACTTCCTGTATATGTCAACAGATGTTTCAACTTTTCTCCACAAATAGTGACCTGATTGGTGTAAAACTACAATTTATATTTACAAGAGGTATTAATACACTGAATAAAGTCAAAATTAGAAAATCATAAAAACCTGTCATACGCACTTTAAGTATTTAATTGTGCTATTTCTTAACTGTAGTATCCTTTTAAAACTGTTTACTACCTTAAAGTGGTCTTCAACATCATCATTTAACTCAATATTTACTGTCGCAATATATCTCAGAACGTGTTATTGTGACAGATCCATCCATGAACGTCATCACGATTCACAAACTTCAATCAAAGTCCGCACTGTCGAGGTTCAGTTTTAAAACGAGATGCGAAACACCACTCCAGACACCGGCCTTCGCAGACAACTCCCATCTTCTGCGTTATTCCCCGTCGTACCGGAGATTCTTTATGTCTGTCGTTCCTCAGAGGAGGTAAAGACTGAAGTGAGAATGACATGTTTAAAGTGTGTTCACGCTCGTCTGTGCAGCGCCGGGCTTTAAATAGCACGCATGCCACTACTACCACTCTGCAGCTCCGACTCTGCGCCTCCAAACTGCGCAGATCTACTGACCGTTATCTTACCGTATAATCACGTTTGTTTGGTTTTCCGTTGTACAGGTGCTTGTTCCAGTCGGTTATTGAAACAGTCAATAAAAACACAGGATTTCTGCTGAAGCGTGGTCTTTTCTGTGTCTGTGGGGGGCAGAGCTGGTACGACAGCGCCATCTGCAGGAAAGAGGAGGACAGCAAACAGGTCGAGTGACGTGGAAAAGCAAACAGGGAGGAAACTGTAGAAATAACGCATCAAATTGTCATCGTCTGTGTCTAAATGCTTTGTTTTTGCGATACGAATGCAGGGGGACTACATTTACCATGATGCTTTGCTGTTTCAATCCAGAAATCATGAGGAAATTAGTGTTTTTAACCGTAGTTTGTTTCAGAGGTGGGTAGTACTCAGCTATATTTACTTTTTAAAGAAGGCGGGTTACTTTTCCTTCGACTTAAGCAATACATTTCACCGTGTAACAGCACTTTTGAGCTTCAGAAATGCTTGTGTCTAACCCTTGAAAATACCAACGTTTGTGCATTATTTATTGTTTTTTTCCCCCTTTCAAATTACATAAACTTCAAATTATAAATCAGTTGTTACTCTCACTTAAGCATATAGTTTACATACATTTTATACTTTTTGCCTCCTCTGGTTTTACAGAATATGAAGCCACAGATCTGACGTGTAACGAGGTCTGGTTTGTTTCCACACATTAATCGCTGACTCAGTTGTAATTGTTACAGTAAGTGTACAGGAAGCGTAACAGTTATTCAGATATTATTTGTATCCATGGGTGTCAGAACGATGAAAATGATGACCATAATTTAAAACAAAACATATCTTTTGAAAGAGTGAAAAGTCCTCAAAATGCTGCACATAACATGAAGCTGAAACCCATGAACAATCATTTATAGTTAAAGGAGCAGTGTGGAACTTTCTGCTGGTGCGTCGCCTGCAAAAGTACATAGAAAGTTAAAACCATACTTCTGAACATTCTCCATGGAGACTGGCTAGTTTAATGCCATACTGTGGAACATTACAGCCAAAGGAACATTTCCATGGAAACAAACAGGTGGAGTCTCCTCCAGGTACAAGTCAGGTTTGTGAAGATGCAAGCACGCTTACATTAGTACGTTAGTATGTACATTATATGTTTAGTTTTTCAGTGAAGTCAATGTTTTAATTTAGTCTACTTTTTGGCTAAAAGGCTTTAATAGTATGTGAACAAAGGCACCGGCACAACTTTATAATCATTACACTTTTATTAGCTTTATCAACAAAAGCTTAATTCATAATGATCAAATAAGTGATTAAGAGGGATTCAGGCTCCTTAATTACTCAGCTAAGCCATTAATAATGATCATCATTATTATTCTGTAATTAGTATTAAGCACCTTGACACAGTATTATGAACAATAATTAAAAAGGCTAATGGCTGAGTACTTGTAAAATATGTCCATAGACAAAGTAATGGGTCAAATGCAGAAGATAAACTTCGGGGAGTTTACCATAATAAAAGCAACTAGTTTAACTAGTCAGTACATGACTAGTTAAACTATTATTTGTTTAATAAGTTGACTGTCAAGCTATTGAAAATTTAGACTTTTTAAAAACATTATCAACAACATAAAGGTTGAAATTTAGTGAAAATCAGAAATTGTCTATGTATATATATATGTATATATATATATATATATATATATGTATAGTGGCTGGAAGCGGGCGGACTAAAGGACAGCACAGAGGCTCATCATGGCTGCACAGGAACAGGCCCTGAGCACCAGGCGATAGAGGAGCCCAGATCTACCACCAGACAAGACCCACGGTGTAGGCTGTGCGAAGCTCTGAGACAAGTCAACACATAACTGCAGGGTGTAAGATGCTGGCAGGGAAAGCATGCATGGAGCATACAACCAAGTGGCTGGTATAGTGTACAGAAACATCTGTGCGGAGTAATGGACTGGAAACCCCAAGGTCAAAGTGGAAACACCTCAAAGGTGGTAGAGAATGACCGGCGAAGATCCTGTGGGACTTCCAGATACAGACTGACAAGAATGGTAATGGCAAAACCAATCCAGACATCGTGGTGGTGGATGCAAAGAAAGCAGAGGAAGGCTGTTGTGGTTGATGTGGCGATACCAAGTGATGGCAACATCAGGAGAAAGGAACATGAGAAACTGGAGAAATACCAAGGGCTCAGAGAAGAGCTGGAGAAGGCCTGGGGTGAAGGCCAGGTGGTGCCGTGGTGATCGGAGCACTTGGGGCAGTGACCCCCAAACTGGAGGAGTGGTTACAAACAGATCCCTGGAGGAACATCAGACATCTCAGTCAGAAAGAGCGCAGTGCTAGGAACAGCTAAGATACTCGCCGAACCCTCAAGCTCCTGGCCTCTGGTAGAGGACCCCGAGCTCAGAGATGGATGTGACCACCCAGGAGGGTGAGCAGGGAATTTTTTATATATATATACATATACATATATACATATACATATATATATATTATATATATTATATATATATTATATATATATATATATATATATATATCGATCTCTCAATAAGGAGATCGTGGGTTCGAATCCAGGACCACCCCCAACATCGTGGTTTGAATCCTGAACCACCCCAACATCACGCTGATCTCTCTGGTGGAGTCTGCATGTCCTCCCCGTGTTACAGTAAGGTTCTCTCCGGGTTCTCCGGCTCCTCCCACAGTCCAAAGACATGACTGTGTGGAGGGTTGGTGAGAACTCTAAATTGTCCCTAGTGAATGAATGTGAGAGTGAATGGTTGTCTGTCCTTGTCTGTCTCTCTCTGTGTTAGCCCTGCCGCAGGTTGGCCACTGTCCAGGAGTGTGCCCTGCCTAAGGCCCAAAGTCACTGGGATAGGCTCCAGTCACCCGCGACCCCTAACGGGAATAAGCGGTAGAAAATGAATGAATATATATATATATATATATGTTCAGGTATGAGTGACAAACGGGAGCCACGGCGGTGTCATTGCGGTCTGAGCTCCGGCGGCACAGAAGCTAACCGTGGCTAAAGCTAACGCCGCTGCAGCCTGCTCTCTGCTGCTGTAGCCTCCAGTGGTAAAGCTCAGATGGTAAGTCAACTGACTTGCACACGGGGGACCTGGGTTCGAATCCCCCAAGGAACGTCAATGGGCAATTACCATCATGAGGTACAACACAAATGCTACGGCAAGGGGGAGCCAGGACGCCAGGTCAGAGGGGAGATAACATCAACTCCCCCACCAGATATTGGGTACGAAGCCCCATGATACCATGATAATGCTGAGCGAGGCAGAAACTGACCTGAAAGATAGGATTGTAGCGAGAATGAAGTCAAGGCAGAGTGAAGTACCATCAGGAAGTTTCCTATGGGTGTTCCCAGGCATCTAGTTTTCCTAGATCATTATAGATAAATAAAACCAATGACATGTAAACAACAATAAAAACACGACACTCGGATGTAGAAACACTATTTTCACATACTTTTATTTCCACGATTCTCCTCTAGCTTTTTTTTTACATTATCATTTTTGTACATAAGAACAGACTGTTATACACAGATACTGAAGCCAGGGGGCGATGTGGGTGAAGGAACGATGTGGTGACTATCCAAGCACAACAAAAGCATGTGTATAAAACTGCGCGGGAGGCATCGATCACAAACCTCGACTCTTTTTAAATAGATTAATAAAAATACAATCTTTTTTTTTCCTCAATGAACCTTTTCGAGTGGAGAAATTATATCTAGAGCAGTAACGGTTTTCGCACGGGAGGACGAGGATACAGAAAGATGTCGCGAATGTGCCGCAGAGGAAACGAAACTGAATTTATTAGAATTATCGTTAAAAATGGCACGCACGGCAATTAGCGCTGGCTACGGTTCACCATTTAACTTTTAACACGCAACATGATCAACAACAGCAAACATTTGGGGGTCAAACAAATTAAAAAACAAAAGAATTCGTTTCAAAATGTGTTCCCAGCTTGATGGAGCCTCCACGCTGTAGTGTTTTCGCGTTTAGTGGAGAAGGAAAGGAAATATAAGATGAGAAGTTTAGCCTGGTTTGCGTGAGACGAGAAAAGTCCGGGTCACGTCAGTACAATAAGGTAAATAATGTGGTTTTTATTATTATTATAGAGCTGTTTTTAGTCTCTTTGATTATTTGGGAAGGATTTGGGAGCACATTACAAGTTTATTCTACTATTTATTCTTCTATTCTTTTTTCTAGTTTAAGTGTAGAAAAGTGTAGAAGTTATTTTTGCATGAACTTGTGTAAGTTTGAAGTGCAGTTTCAGTCAAACATTTGATCAGATTCATTAATAGTTTTGACAGTTTTTGCCACGTCGCATTTTAGAAAATTAATCAATGCATAAATCAATGTGTCTATTAATTACTTTATTATTTATTATAGAAGAATAGTATTTATTTGAAGTCTATGATTGAACTCGAGGGGTTTGTCTTGATGAAGAAACATTTTAAATATCCACAATGTCACGACACTAAAATGACAAATTTGATCAAAGACACTATGGAAAAGGCTTAATACTTGATTACAATCTCCAAAACCACTAAGAAAGGTTCAGCTTTGTCCTTTTTAGGTGTTTCTTTTTCAGTCTCAATGCTTGTTTCAATGAGTGTCAAGCTTTGATCATCTGTAAACAACCATAATCCACACAGAAAATCATAATGGTGTTGATTATTTTTAGCCGTAGAGTCAACAACATGAGTTTCCTCTTTGAAACTGAAACACGGGGAGGGCGCCCTGTGCTTAAGGATGGGTCAAATGCACAATCTAAGTGCACCTTCACCTTTCTAGCATTTAAAACTCCTTAAACTTTCTTTTAATAAACGCTAAAGAGCCTCTGTTGGGATGTGACCGGTGGATTTGAACTCTCAGAAGCAGCCGATGGGTTTAGTAACCGCTTAAAGGACAAAGATCATGCATTATTTCTATTCTTTTTTGGCCTTTAAACATGCCTTTGTGAACCTTTACTTCGGCATTTCATGTTTTAGAACTTACTGGGGAAAAAACCATTCATTTCTCTCAGTCAGGCGTTCCCTCGTCAGTATTGGGTGTTAGCGCTCCATCTACTGGCAGCAGAAAGAATTACCGTGACCCTTTGCTAATAACTGCACGCTTGGTTGTAATTAGCACAATTTGAGGACAGAAATGCACAGAACGAGAGGATTTGAGTGGTTTAAAAACGTCACAGAAGACTCTCCGGATCTCCATCTTTGACGTCACGAGTGTTTTCTGAGACGCCGAGAAGACAACCTCGTAAACAGGACAAATGAAACAAGCGAGAACGAAGCTCAATACAACTCCAGGTATGTTTTTGATGAAGGAACGGCGTAATACCGCACTTAAAACTCAAAAAAGTGGATTTCGTGTCCTTTAAAGGCAATAGCAATTGACAAAGTGAACATTAATAGAATTTTGATCAATTGTTAAGTGCATCTAAGCTCTAAGAAAATATGATTGTGTTTTTTTGTATATTTCTTACTCCTAATATTTAAGGAAGGGTTAATCATTACAAACTCAATCCTCTTTTGTCGGTTTAAACACTAGCTTCCTCTAGGGCTGTGCAATAGATCTGTATTGATATCGCAGAATTGTCTACACATCACAAAATCTGACAGAAATGTACATGACGATGTCTATTTTTAAAGGGAAAATTACGATTTTATTTATTATTTTCCTAAAAGGACAAATATTATGCACTTATTTCTAGTGTACAAAAACTGCAGTAATATTTAACCTGTATTTAGTCTTGTTTTTTACAGAGTAAGACAAGTAAATACGACATGCACGTTTTAGTTTCAATATAAACTGGAATTATTGTGTTAGTATTAAAACATTGCAATAATACTGATGTCGCAGTAATTAAAACCCCTCATCATTCAGGCTCATTTCCCCTCAATTTTGCCCAAATCAAACTGAAGCTGTTCTTTGGAGCTTAGACTGTAATTATTAAACTCTGGCCAGAGAAACATTAGACCTCAAATCCTGCCTGGTTTTATTTGAGTAAACATTAAGAGGAGTATTGGGTTTTATTTTTTCAAAGCTGAAGCCAATTTCTGTAAAAAGCAGATGCAGGGACTTGTATAAAAAGTGTAAAAGTACAGGTGGAATCCCTATAAAAGTCCTATTAATTCTTTTTATTTAATTTTAGGCTTTTATTTTGTATGACTCGCCCTGATTCTTCTTCCCAGAGTGGTTGATTTGACTGGAAAGAAGTGGCAGTCGTTTTAAACTTCAAATACCAAGAGCTTGACAGTAAGTTTCATCAGACGGTTGACAAAAGCGAATAAATAATGTCTTCAATAGTCACGTCGCTGTCTTTTCTTTTATCACGCAGCGTTAACCTCAAAACTGACCCCGTCCCACACAAACCAGGCGTGTGAAGAAGCGCTGTGCGACAGTGGAAGAAAAACATGGTGATGGTGCAACACTTAAAATTACGAGAGTCCTTAAACACGTCGTCATACTTCCGTCCAGAACCCGCCTCCTCCAAAGCATCATTGCCCTTGTACAAGTCGCTGCTGTTTGCCCATTCATAAATACTCATAGTACGGATACGTAGCTAGGACATTTTTCACTCAGAGACCATTAACATACAGTTAGAACCGTGTTTTTTCTCTTTAGCTTCACAGTCCACTACTGGTCAGTACTTCTGCGATCCATTAGGTGGCGCTATACTTCACAAATCCCCCGGTTTCAAAGCAGCAAAGGGAGGTAATAATAATAACCATAATAATAACTGTATGACATTATGGGAACAGTGTGGCAGACGCCTTTCCCAGAGTCTCAACGCTCAGGAATGTTGTGTGCCTTCTTTTAATAAAAATGTTGATCCAAAATGGCCGCCGCGTGGGGCCAGTTTCCGAACGTTTGGATTTTTGGACCACCTCGTCTTGCCCCGGTCCCGTACGAGTGCTGGTTCTGGCAGGTCGACCGCGGACCCGGTTTTGTCGTGGACTTCGTGGAGGTTGAAGCCATGCGCAGAGAGGCCTGGAGGGTTTCTGTTTTTCCGAGTGGTAAGAGAGAGAGAGCGCGCGTCCTTCTGTTGGTCTGGTGCACGATCACGGGCGCTGTCATCTGTTGGCGGGGAAATAGTTTGGGTCCAGGTAGTTGTAGCCCGCGGCGCCCGGGGGCAGGCAGTAGTCCCGGTCCAGGAAAGTCTCGGGTCGGTACACGGGCTCCAGGTGGTGGGAGGGTTTGTGAGTGTCCGTCTTGTACAAGCTGGAGAGACAGAAAGATTCGTTACAAACATCTACTTACAGTTTAGATCTTTTCGTTTTGTTTTTTCGACTGGAGATGAAAGTGGCAGTTCAGATTTAATAAATATATATATCTGTGTCCCCAGATCCGACTGCCAGGAAAATCCAGAATGAACGCTCTTTATTTTCTAGACTGGTCATCTGTAATCTCTTTATTTTCTAGACTGGTCATCTGTAATCTCTCTCTTTATTTTCTAGACCGGTCATCTGTAATCTCTTTATTTTCTAGACTGGTCATCTGTAATCTCTCTCTTTATTTTCTAGACTGGTCATCTGTAATCTCTTTATTTTCTAGACTGGTCATCTGTAATCTCTTTATTTTCTAGACTGGTCATCTGTAATCTCTCTCTTTATTTTCTAGACTGGTCATCTGTAATCTCTTTATTTTCTAGACTGGTCATCTGTAATCTCTTTATTTTCTAGACTGGTCATCTGTAATCTCTTTATTTTCTAGACTGGTCATCTGTAATCTCTTTATTTTCTAGACTGGTCATCTGTAATCTCTCTTTATTTTCTAGACTGGTCATCTGTAATCTCTCTCTTTATTTTCTAGACTGGTCATCTGTAATCTCTTTATTTTCTAGACTGGTCATCTGTAATCTCTCTCTTTATTTTCTAGACTGGTCATCTGTAATCTCTCTCTTTATTTTCTAGACTGGTCATCTGTAATCTCTTTCTTTATTTTCTAGACCGGTCATCTGTAATCTCTCTCTTTATTTTCTAGACTGGTCATCTGTAATCTCTTTCTTTATTTTCTAGACTGGTCATCTGTAATCTCTTCATTTATTTTCTAGACTGGTCATCTGTAATCTCTTTCTTTATTTTCTAGACTGGTCATCTGTAATCTCTTTATTTATTTTCTAGACTGGTCATCTGTAATCTCTTTATTTTCTAGACTGGTCATCTGTAATCTCTCTCTTTATTTTCTAGACCGGTCATCTGTAATCTCTTTATTTTCTAGACTGGTCATCTGTAATCTCTTTCTTTATTTTCTAGACTGGTCATCTGTAATCTCTTTATTTATTTTCTAGACTGGTCATCTGTAATCTCTTTATTTTCTAGACTGGTCATCTGTAATCTCTCTCTTTATTTTCTAGACTGGTCATCTGTAATCTCTTTATTTTCTAGACTGGTCATCTGTAATCTCTCTCTTTATTTTCTAGACTGGTCATCTGTAATCCCTCTCTTTATTTTCTAGACTGGTCATCTGTAATCTCTTTATTTTCTAGACTGGTCATCTGTAATCTCTTTATTTTCTAGACTGGTCATCTGTAATCTCTCTCTTTATTTTCTAGACTGGTCATCTGTAATCTCTCTCTTTATTTTCTAGACTGGTCATCTGTAATCTCTCTCTTTATTTTCTAGACTGGTCATCTGTAATCTCTCTCTTTATTTTCTAGACTGGTCATCTGTAATCTCTCTCTTTATTTTCTAGACTGGTCATCTGTAATCTCTCTTTATTTTCTAGACTGGTCATCTGTAATCTCTCTCTTTATTTTCTAGACTGGTCATCTGTAATCTCTCTCTTTATTTTCTAGACTGGTCATCTGTAATCTCCGCAAGTTCAGATGGATGTGATTGACAGGTGGATCAGGGACAGGCATTAAAGGAAAATATTATGCATTTTTATAGTGTTATTAGCCTCTAAACACGCTCTTGATTACCTTAAGTTTGGCGTTTCATGTTTTGCAACTAAACAAACAAAAAAAAGTGTATAAAAACCGAATGAACTCTATCTGGTTCTGCTTGCACTTACTGAGTTTAGGCGCCATCTACTGGCTGCATACGGCATACACAAGTTAAAAATTTTGTAAAAAGTTTGCAAAATGCTCACAAAGAGTCTGGGGATGATATAAGGACTTGAAACTTGAAAATCCTCTGTATATAGTCTTTGTCTATCTTAGTCTATTTTATTCTTAATTTTATGCATGCCTCTTTTATATATTTTATTATATTTTATTCATTGTTTTATGTTGCACCTTACGCCGAAGCAAGTTCCTATGTTTGTGAATTTTGATCACTGACAACGGCAATAAACCGATTCTGATTCTGATAAGTGATGTGTGGTATCGGAAAAAAGTCACTGATCGAGGGAGTTCAGTTCAGGAGTGTTTTTGACAGTCAGAGGGGAGAGGATCTTCTAACCCAGTGTTATTCAATCTTTTTCCAATTGCGGCACACTTTTTAGGTTTAAAAAATGCCACGGCACACAACATACAACAGAAACATGACCAAATCAGACCATTTAGTGAATAAAATATGGTGTATAATGAGCCAAATCATGTTTGTGCCATTGTCTGGTGCGTTTAATTTGGCATTAGTGGTGGTTTTGCGTTCTTTTTTTGGTGCAGAAGTTGCTCAGGACACTCCAAAAGGGTAAATTAGTTATTTACATCCGCATTTGTGAATCTGTTAACTCAAATTGGACATTTTTTCAAGGCACACCTGGCAAAATGTCAAGGCGCACTAGTGTTTCCCGGCACACTGGTTGAAAATGAAGGTTCTAACCAGCATTCTTCAAAATAGCGTGAATTAAGCTAAATGTATGTTTTTGATGACGCAACATTAAATCAACAAAGATCAAAAAAGTCACCAGTATCTTCCCTTTAAACAAACATGGCTGATTATGAGAAAGGTACAAAAATATCACAGGGATTTCTGCAGAATCAAAGAGTGAGGCCCTAAACTCTGTCGATCTGAAGTGAGAGAAGTTTGATTTAGTTCTTGATGAGCAGCACTGAACTCTTTCGTTTCGTATGCGTCACAGTAATAACTCATCTGTATCAGTATCACAAAGACTGCAGTCATTTAACTGGCATCATTTCTTGTACAAACAACAAATTATCTCGTCTTATTCTGTCTGAAAGCTGCTAACTCTGTAGTTTAGACGTCTACAAACAGTTCTAGAAACGCATGTGACTCTCTGATCAGTTTAACACTTCATATTTCAGTCTTTTCTGAAATGTTTACGCTCCTGAACACGTAAAAAATGTGAACGTTGAACAGAATTCTACGATGAAAACATTAAACAAGGCAAATCTAATCGTAATTGCAATGTCGGTCTGAAATATCGCAGTTAATATTTTACCAAAAGAGCCGAGGTAAACATTTTCTTTTGCTGATGACAATAGTAATGTTGGACAAGTTGTTTTTATTTGTATGGTACATTCAAGACTATTATCCAGTCACTGAATAATATAACATCTATCTATCTAGGGCTGCAACAAGTTAATTGATTAATCGCAACTAATCGATTATAGAAACGGTTGTCAACTAATTAAATAATCGAGTCATCGTTAACTACACAGACTCCAAAACATTGTATGAGCTGAAAGAAGATGTTTTATTACTCAGACAGAGCAGGAATGACACAAAAAACACACAGGAAACATGTACATTGTATGATTAAAATCCTTGATCTTCTATAAATATTCTCCTCCAGGACGTCGTCAAACGCCTTCACTTCAGCTTTGTTTGGGTAAAACTGAGTTAAATTCTCATGTTCAATGGTCTTTCGAGTTCTAAACAACTCATCGATTAATCAACGGAATAATCACTAGACTAATTGATCACCAAATAAACATTAGCTGCAGCCCTAAATGAACCTATAAACACGAGAAAGTATCTGTACCTGAAGTCCACCTGTTCTTATGTTGAGAAAATTGAATCAAAAATGAAGATCGAGTGCTTTTTTCCAATACATCCCTAGCTCTACATCAAGTTTTTAAATGTTAGTTTTAGGAAGCTTTTATGTTTTAGTTTTTTTCCAGAGTCCTCACCAGTCTGAGCAGTTTGAGCAGAAGTCCACAGCGCTCTCTGGTGGACAGTCCTGACAGTGCCACCTCACTCCCTGAATGGGCTCCGTCCCACACACGTCGCACTGAAACAAAGACATTTACAGGTTTAAGTCAACGTCTGTCAACACAATTAATACATCGACTGGCAGTGGGAAATATATATGTAGATTTGCAAACAATGTCGTTAATGTTGTTATGAAGAAATGCAAAATAAAAAGCTACAAAAAGAGTAGATTTAAAAAAAAGAAAAAAATGATGTTGTAAATGTTGTTGTAAATTGTTTTTTTTATTATGGCAAATGATAAATGAAATGATTTGGTTCATAATTAAAATCATAATTATTTCGAACAGTTAATTATTCTGAGAGAAAGTACAGACTGAATATATTTTATTAGTAAAGTTTTAGAAAAGTGCCTTTGCTCCAAATTTTGAGTCAAAAGGAGTTAGTTATGATGTCAGTTATGATGCAATTTATTGTATTTTCTGTAATTTAATAGAGTAATAATTGAAATCACAATTATATATACAATTGTACAGCCCTAACATAAGGTGATATTTCTGCACGTTTGTGATTAATTTTACCGACATTTCACATTTGTCTGATAATTAAACCTGAACTATAACATTTAAAGACATGTTTTAACACATTTCTGTTCGATTGACCTAATATTTCTTATATTTTACTACATAATTACAAGAAAAACTTTTTTTTGTAGTAGTGCGCGATAACATTTGAGCTACAGTGTTGAATAAATAACTTCTGAGACAAACGCATTTCACTCTGCTATTTATAAGTTAAAGCTCATCTTTTTTTTTAACAATACAATTTAGAAAAGAGTTTACTGGGATTAATATTTTGTTTGTGATATTTTCTGTAGCAGTTTATTACGGCAACGTATTGCATTCATTTGAATAATAAAAAATCCTGTTTTAACGAGAAAAGTAAGTGTTTTATGAGCAAAATATGGTGTTTCCTCAGGGCTGTAAGTTTAGGCGGAGCTGGCTAGATGCTACTACCGAGGCGCAGATGTACGATTTAGCCAGTTTGATACGCTTTTATTTTGATTTAGGCTGACGACGTTGGGAGATTTTGGTGTCACTGAGCAGTCTTGACGGTATTGTCATCAGCGTCAACTTTGCGACGACGTCTGAAGGATCTGCGCCTGTTCAGACTCAGCTCCACCTGTCTGTTTGAGCGCGTCTCCAATAGTATCGCGTTGATTTCAATAAAACATATGTTGTCTCATAAAAACAGACTTATTTAACCCGGAAAAACAGAAACCTTTCTCATAAAAACAGGATTAATTTTAGTCGTTAAAACAGAAATTAGAAACAGAAACAGAACAGAAATTCTCGTTAAAACAGGATTTATTTTCTCATAAAAACAGAAACTTTTCTCATTAAAACAGAAACTTTTATTATTGAAATGAATACAATACGTTTCCGTAGTGTATTGTACTTTAAAATGTGTTATTTATGTGCAAGAATATCCCACTACAACAACAAAATAATGTAAAGCACTATTCTGTTAAGTTTGTTAATTAAGAAGTTTATAGTGAAATAACAATCCTTCAACGCCATTTCAACAAAACAAACACTTGGAGATGTGTTTTAAACGTTACGAATATTATTCACTAAACTGATTAACGTTCTTAAAGCTGGTGTTTCTTATTTTTAAAACTGTGAAGTGTTATGTTAAATCCATCCTCCTTGTCTCTCGCTCTCACAAAATCAAACTTTAGGACTGCTCTAAGCAATATTTTGTCTTCCATTGGCTGATGCGATGTTTACCTTGAAGCCGATGTGCCGCACGTTGGTTTTGTCCTCCTGGATTTCCTGCAGTTTTTGTTTCTTTAGCCTCTTCAGCTCCAGCAGCTCTTTGTACTCGGGCAAACTCCTCAGCTCCAGCGGCACCTCCTCGTCCTGAACAAACGCAACACAAAACACGAGCGGGAAAAGACGGGTGAGAAACAGGGAACTTCAGCAACTCACAAAAAAAAGAATGAAAAAAGGATGCTTGTTAATTACTTCTAGGGCATACGTGCATATTTAAAGGTGCTGTACAGGATTTTAATTGTTTTGAAACGTGAAAAACAGAACTACCCATATTACTTTGCATGTAATGAAGTCTATGAATCTGTGTTGCTCCAGTACAAATATAATGTAAAAGCATCTACTCGGGTAGAAAAAGAGACCACAGCGCTTTCTCTACGTCTGTTTATAGAGCGCTTTATTCTACGAGAAGCAGGAAGTGTGCCGTTAGCATGCTAAAGTATATTAGCTTTACTGTGACGGCAAAACAGACTCGTGAAAAGTGCTTTTAAAGGACACATATTCTGCTACAGTGACTTTTTTGACGTGAAGTAGCATTCAGTTGCATTCACGCCGTTTTGAGGAATGTTTATTAGAAAATCCTCCCCCTCCCACCGTCAAGAACACTTCCTGCTGACCCTCTTGGTTCTGGGACATATTTTCAGACTTCATACGTCACTTATCTGAGAATCTTCTTTTTTTTTTAAGTTCTTAAATCATCACCTGACTCGCTCTGAGCATTTCTGCCTCTAAAAAGATCACTACTTCTGCTCATCGGCAGCGTAATGTTGGTTGAAGGCTAACTTAACTAGATTGTGTGCATGCGTGGCGCCGTCTAGTGGCTGGATGTACTCTGTGTCTTTTGACAAAGGCTGACAAAAAGTTATTTGAAGAATAATAAACTTTTCTTTTTTTGTTTTAAAACATGAGATGGCAAATTCAAGGTACTCAAGAGCATATTTAAAGGCTAAAAACAATATGAAAAATGCTGAATATTTTCCTTTGAACTCATGGCGTAGAATATTTATGATGCTGGGACAGATACATGTGACTGATGTTAAGACTTTAACATGAACTAGTTCTGTTCAAAACAATAAAAATCAGGTACAGCGTATTTAAAAACCTTAAAAAGAGAAATCTATTTGCCATCTTCATCTTTTAACTTAGAGGCAACAGTTGACACGTGTCTTTGTCTCACTTTCCTTCTCAAAATTCCAATTAACATTCCAGAGCTGTACAAGAAGATAAATGTGACCAAACTGCAGTCAAAAATCAGACACTCAACATCAACCACAGTGTCATGAAAAAAAGTCAGATCCAGGTCACAGTCGGGGAAAGAAAAATAAACTCAGATTGGAGCTACGGTGTTGAACGCAGCTAATTTGTAGTAACTGTTGTATCAGAGACAACACTGACAGGAACAGGAGGCGCAGACGAAGCATTTTTTAACCTGAACAAAGGCATGAATGAAACAAATCATAGCACAATTATGATTTGCATTGTTCGTTCCTTAAAGAAACTGAAAACCAAATCAAGGGGCACTTTGTTTACCAGAAGATTCAAAGGATGTTTCATGTGGCAGATAAACTTAATGCTAAAACTATCGCACACGGTCTCACTCTTCATGCGTTTATTGATACGTTTCTGTCCCTCTTCTCCACGAGCCTTTCCTCCAACCAGACTCTGTCCAGCCATGAGATAAACCATTTCTAAAAGTGTTTATTCCTCGTAACCTGACGCAACCTTTTCCTCTGGACAGTGAGAGTGCATTAGGACCCGAGCTCTGGGACGTGACACAGCAGTTCTTAAAGAGGCTCCAGAACAAATACACTGTTTTAATCGATCTCCACCACATAAATCTGTTGTTTGGACAGAAAGTTGATATTGGGATTTGTCTTTCACTTTGTAAAGGGCACTCGGCTCTCACTCGTACCTTTCAAAACTGTTCTCTGCAAAGAACGAAATATATTGATATATTTAAGCTTCACAAATGTATGAAACATTATAATAACAATATTTCAGATGTTGTAAGCACCACCACATCTACATTCAGTCTCCAGTGTTTAAGCTTAAGTTTTAGATAAAGCAAAGGCCTGTAGAGTTATTATTTTGTTTACAAAGTTTCTTCTACTTTTACTTATAATAAAAAACTTATGAAAAACTCAGTGCATAGAGGAAGTCACTAGAGCAACACGTGCACTGGAGGCTCATTTAGGACAATACTGGAGTCTGCCACTAGGGGCAAGTCTTGTAACTACTGCAGCAAGAAAATACAGCTGTGAGGAACCTGTACCATGAGTTCAAACAAAGGTCAGGACATGATAGTGAGATCATGGGGGTCGGTGAGTTCACACTTGGGTTCAAAGAATAATAATGAGCTTGGGAGGAGTAGTGCCCTAAAACTAGAAAACTATAGGAGAAGAGCCAAGCTGTTGGGGGTAATGGTCTTGAATATTCAGAGCTATAAACTGGGCTGCATTCTCGTTGTTGGGGCTTCTGGAGGTTTTTTCTTCGTGGGAGGATCTCTGTGGGTTTGGAGCAATGATCTGGGACACTGGTTAGAGGAGCTTTCTGCGTGGTCTGCGAACCAACCAGTACTTAAATTTTTACCAAGGATGAAGTTATTTTTTGGACAATAAAGACTCTATTGCATTGAATTTCGTTGAGTTTGTCTTCTTCATTGTGTCAAACATGCGAGCGTTATCCAGAAGAAATTGTGACACAACAATATCCTATCTTTTTATATAAACGTCTTGTTGCACCTGCAGTGTTCAAACTTGTACAAATGTGTTCTGAAATGCACGTGACACTTGCATCAGTTTGTCTTTCACTTTTCTCTCTTGTTGGTTTCACAGCGAGGTTCAACTCCCTGTGCATTTGCATGTTCTCTGTGTGTCTGGGTGGGTTTCCTCTGGTTTCCTCCATCAACCAAAACACGCACCAGTAAAATCGTTCTGGAAGATTCTGACCAAGACAAGCTCAAGATCTGGATGAAAACATAACTCTCAAGCGTAATTATTCTCTCTGTTTCTTTGCCGTGTTGTTCTGCTGTTCTCCGCGGTCGTCCCTATAGCGTTTCACTCGAGTAGACGGTCTAAAACCCTCTGCTTGTTCTCTCTGTTCTCGGCAGGACACAGTGACCTGGATTAACTGAAAGGTCATGACGATCAAAGCAACAGCGTTTAAAAAGAAATATGAGGCACTGCTTTATCAATGCGATTTGAATCACAGGAAACGCAGGGGAAACTGGTTTATACACGGCACAAGTAGCTGCAGTTTTACTTGATATTAGTTATTTAATTGGCTTTTGATGGATGATGGACAGAGAAAGAAAAGAGGATTAAAGTTATAGCAAAACAACAGTTGCATTTTTCATCTTTCATCAACTTTAAACTTGATTGAAAAGACTCAATACTAAAATCTGGCATTGAGCAGCTCCAGGTTTAATCCAAGGAAATTTAAGATCTTTTTTAATGCTGCTTAAGTCAAATTTAATGCCATCATCACAGGCATCTTTTTTCCATAAAAAGGTTTGAATTTTAGAGAAAACGGTTCTTCAAGAGACTAATATTAACAAATTAAGAAGTGTTGCAAACAAAATACATATTACAAAGACCATACCTGCTTGTCAATGAGCGATCTCATCTGAACTCTGACAAAGTTCATTGAAAAACATAAAATATGAAAACACATTCTGATAAAAATATAACACTACTACAACTAATACAAGAAAGAAGAAAAATTAAGACCAATATACTTGAAATGTAATACTTTTTGTAGGATTTAGTGCTTTTAATGTCTTCATTTTGGCGCTATGAAAATGAATACTTTTAATATACGGTATATATTATATTTTACAAATATTATACATGTTAAACCCTTTTAAAACTCCGCAGCTGCCCTGTAGATACCAATTTTAATACCTCAACGATATTTCAAACAATAAATCTCATTCTAAGCCTGATTTATTAATGTTTTTTGTTTTTTTTAGTAAGATCTAGTGTATACAAAATCCCCTCTGTAAATGTTTTTGTATCAAATATGTAAAAATAAATAAATTTTTTCTGTTTTTCATTTTCATTTTCTACCGCTTATTCCCGTTAGGGGTCGCGGGTGACTGGAGCCTATCCCAGTGACTTTGGGCCTTAGGCGGGGTACACCCTGGACAGTGGCCAACTCGTCGCAGGGCTGACACAGAGAGACAGACAAGGACAGACAACCATTCACTCTCACATTCATTCACTAGGGGCAATTTAGAGTTCTCAATTAACCTGTACAGTCATGTCTTTGGACGGTGGGAGGAAGCCGGAGAACCCGGAGAGAACCCACGGCACGCAGGAGGACATGCAGACTCCACCCAGAGAGATCGTGTGATGTTGGGGTGGTTCAGAATTGAAACCACGATGTTGGGGTGGTGCGGGATTCGAACCCACGATCTCCTTATTGAGAGGCAGAAGCTCTAGCCGCTCTGCCACCGTGCACCCCTTTTTTTTTTCTGTTTATGTCCGAATTTTTCTGGTCATGTAATTTTATGTCCGAAATATTTACAATTTTTACACCTAAATTGCCTTATTTATAGGTGAAAACCCATGATGTAAAGTAATCTACAGAGGTTTCACATAGATATCTCTGGATGTGAGCTTGTTTCCTGTTCTCCTGCAGTGTCTGTCCTTCAGAAATAACAAACTGTAGATAAAAGGTGACAAACCGACTCCTCGGCGGCCGGGTCCTGAGCGCTGCTGTAATAGGATGCTCGCTCGTCTTCTTCGTCCATGTAAACCGGAGGCTCGTACGACGCCATGAAGGTCGAGGGTCTGTACAGGTGTTTGTTGAGGTGGTGCTGCCTCTTAGTGGACGCCTGGGGAACAGCACAAAAGTGGAGAGCAGGTTAAAGACACTTGATGAGTTTTAATAAATAAAAAATGACAGATATGACACATGAGCTTTGTAAACATAACTGCAATTTCTAAATCCGTACATTTTTGCACTTTCCTCCAAGTAAAATGTAAATAATTATCAAACCTTTGAAAATAACAATGTAAATCACAATTTATTTATCATTTATTGCAAGGATCATTCATTTCATTCATGCATTCACTCTCACTGATAAATCATGAATTAAGACTCTGCTGGTGAACAGGAAATAATGTTAAATTTTGAGATATCAATTTAAATTTTCTTCTGTAGTTTACTTACATCAATGTGAGGAAAAAAAAGTTTTTAATGTAAAGTTTTCATCTAAGGAATTTTATGTGTAAAAATGGCTAAAAATTGCAGATATTTGCAACAATTCAATATGAAGATTAACAGAGCCAGGTTTAAATTTCTTGCTTTCATTTTGTTGACTCATAATAAATCATAATTTTAAAAAAAAATCTAATTTTACTTTGTATTTGGGGATTTGCAAATGGGATATTAATAAAACTTCTAATTTACACCTAGAGAAAGATTTGTTGATATCTAATTCTAAGCCTGATTAAAGTTTTACCTCAAAATACTGGCAACTGGTTTGTAATTAAAATATTAATGAATCAGGTTTAGAGTTAGAAACCAGCAAATCCTTGTAAAGTACAAGATTGTAAAGTTTGGTGTGTGTAGGAGCCACTTTAAGGCTGATCTTTAACGGAAATGTACAACGTCCCAAATAAATCTATGGACACACAGTTGATTCAGTGAAATAATACAATATCTTTTAGTGCAGATTGAATAATGTTGTTTTCATATGAAATCATAAATGTTGAGAGAAAACTGACCAAAAAACACAAAAATACTTTTGCCTGTAGTGCCTCGCCTTAACTATGATTAAATACAGTTTGTAGAAAGCAGAATCTATTTTCAGACTCCTGTAAACTATGAATCACTTTTCAAACAAGAAAAACAATGTTAAAAGATTAGGAGAACCCTTTGTTGCAGGTAAACGCTGCACACTGAAATAGTTCAAACTGATTTTGTCATAACACATTCTATCGAGGTAAAATAAACTAAAGCCTCTAAGATACTGCGTGGTAAATGTCCAGTGCAAACCTTCTTAGTGTACATGCAGAGGTTGGGGATTCTTCCTGGGACTGGAATACCAGCTTTTGTCAGTTTGATGAAATACTTTTGGACCCTGCTGGCAACCTGCAAAAACAAACAAAAAGGTGTTTTTGTGAATAAAAGGCGCCGCAAGTGCATCTGTAGAGCGCAGTTCATACATAAAGTGCTTTACAGGACAAGAAATGATGCAACAAAATCACATGTAAACAAAGAAAAACATACATCATCTTTACTAAATTGACTTTAAAAGAGAAAAGTACAGATAAAATCATTTCAGTCATGTGTACAGCTGAACAGAACTAAGTTAACAAAGCTCCTAAGAGTAAGATTAAATGTGAAAAAGAAAGAAATTTGGATTAAAAAGACACCAGTGCTTACTTTTTACTTCACTACATTAGAAAGCAGGTATTCTCCATAACATTTTTGAACGTTTATGAAATTTAAGTACTTTTCTCTAGAGGTTGCCTAACGTTTTATTTGAGCGAACATTAATTTATGGATAAAAAACACAAGATAAATTATCGCTTTGTAGCATGGATTGACCAAAAATCAACACAAATCTTTATGGGGATCACCACATTTGATGCTTTATAGTATCAAAGATCTCAAATCTGTGAGAAATCTTTGTACTTTTTTGTATTTTTTTGCTCCTAGATTTGTAGATTTACTCAAATAACAAAACTCAGTGCTTCTTACACCACTGGCCAACGTAAAAAAACATTAGTAAAAATCTGGTGTGTCAGAAGTCTTCTCTTGCCTGTTTGGCCGTGCGATTGCCGAGTTCATCCGCGATCTTCTGCCACCGTCTGGACTCCACTTCCTCCGGAGGAAACTTCATCAGGAGCTGCTCCAGTTTTTTCTGAAACAAACGAGATTGACAACTTCATACATCTGCAATAAAATAAAACTGGGTAACGCTTTAGATCAGGCATGTCCAAACTAAGGCCCGGGGGCCAAAAGCGGCCAATTTTTCGTGGCCCTCAAGCTTCCTGGTGAACTGGCCCACATTGTCCTAAGACATACTTTTTACAGCAAATTTCAGATTTTCTACTATTCTGACCTTAATAACTAACATTTTGGTGTGAGACAGACCTGATATTAAGGCACTGAGACTGAATTTAGGTGTGGTGGCACTTTAAAAATCAGATTAATGCAACTTTTTTGAACGTTTCACGATTTAATTGTGGCCCTCCACTTGGTCTAAATTTCAGTATGTGGCCCTCGGTAGAAACTATTAACTATTTATAAGACGTTAATAAGCACTAATAGTTTGTTTATGCACTTATAACGCCTTATACATGTTTATAATTCATTAACCAAAACATGTTTGAGTGAATAAACCACATGTACAGAGCATCAATGAGCTGCATATCACATTATTTTCAATTATCACAATAATAAATGCTTGTAAATGACTTAAAAGTGCTCATAAACACATAACAAGTGCTTATTAATGCATTATAAATAGTTTACTAAGGAACCTTAATCTAAAGCGTTACCTAAAATAGTAATAAACGATAAAAAATGTTTAATTTTGTTTTATTTTGGTTAAATTCATACAGTATTTTGTCCATCGTTTGTTATAGAAAAGCAAACTAACTGACCTTTCTAACCTGGGAATTCAAATGTGTTGCTTTTTTCCAACACAAACACTTAAACCCAGTAGAATCTAGATCTAACGTGATATTATATTATGACGTCACATTTTAAAGGGTCTATACATTTTGCCGTTTGAAGTTAAATAAGAGCGGTACCTGTTCCTCGACGGTCCAGAGCTGGTTGAAGGTGTCGGGTTTGTTTGGGTGGCAGATCCTCCCTCGGATCATCTGCGCGGCACAAATCGAGAGTCAGACAAGTTTCAGTAAAAGGGAGACAAAAATAAACGACAGCGACGGTTTGAACAACGACTCTGGACTTTGAAATGCTGTCGTTTCACATGATGTCAGTCCATCACCGTCGGACTGACACCCAAACACGGCTGTCAAACAAAAACAGAAGCTTTCGCAAACATTTACCGTCAGTATTCAGAGAGATGGGTCTACTTTGTACAACATTGCCAGCTCTTGTCATGTTATTTATTATCAGGTTTTGTTATTCTATAGCTTTTCTTTTAAACCCATAATTTAGCCAGAGATGAGATGTACAAATTTAAACTTTAGAGGCTCAGATTTTTTTCCTACTATGACTGACATGTAAAAGAAAGAAAAAAAAGAGTTCACACTTCTTCCTACTCCTTTTTGAGCATGGATGCACCACAGCAGAAAATGTGGCAGAACTTGTATGTTGCTCAAAAAATAAATAAATGAAAATGAATTAAATGAAACAAAAAAGTTCAGAAAAAGCTGGAGAATGAAAATAATGAATCAAAATGAAAGATAAAAAGTGTTAAAACAGATTTAACTCTAATCATTTAACTAGAATATTAGATTATACTTTGGTTAAGATGAAAAAGGAGAAAAATATAACAAAAATACAACACTGTGCAAGAAGAATAAAACTATAAATAAGAGGCTTTTAAAATAGTTTCATATTGAGATCGAAAACATGATCTGGACTCCTGTACGTTTCTGGACTAGAAACGCAATAATTCTAAGCCTGATTTATTAATGTTTTAAGTAGAAAAAATATGCAAATGTTGCATTTTAGGCCAATTTTCAGTTAGTCCAAGTTCACTCAAAAACTAAATAAGAAATCTATGAATTTTTTGTGTGCAAAATGAACCAAGAAATGTAATTTTTCAGATTTATATGTCACAAAAATGTGCAATTATGGCAGTTTTTACACATAAAATGCCTCATTTCTATATGAAAACATGACATGATGAAAAAGTTGTGATACATTTTTTTCTTACATTTATGTGAGTAAACTAGAGGAGAAGTTTACAACTGATAACTTTAAATTTAAGATTTTTTCCAATTCACCTGCAGTGTCTCACTTTAAGAACAAAAGTGGCAACAACAAAAAAAATAATAACAATAAAAACAATTTCGTATTTTTATCAATAAAACTAATATGCTAATACTAAATACAACTAATAATCTGTACATATTATCCATCTAGGAGCCTTAAATCCCCATATTCCAATATTGCTTTTGTTAATAATTTATTTAAAAAGCCTCAATGAACAAAAGAAATAATCGTTTGACAAGTCGATAGCTAAAATAATGGTTAGTTGCCGCACTAAAGGCTACAAAACTACAAATAATGACAATGACTATGGTTGGGAGTAAACGATTGAGAGTAAATAACTTGAGTTTTTGAACAAGAGTCAAAGGTAGTAACTCTCTGGTTGTTTTATGAAACGTGCTGCCCACGTTTCTATAGATACGCCGAGTCCTGTTCCACGTCGAAGCGAGAGAGCGACAGATAAAGCTGAAGGAGATAACGAGCTGATTATTTGCGCAGCGGCCGACAGCAGAAGATCGGTGACTCAGACGCTGCACTCACAAATAATGTCATGACAAAAGAGTTTGAGCTGAGAGGAGGAAACTGTAGTATTTGACAACGGTGTCTGATTTAGTACCTGCTTTTGGGACGTATCGACAGAGTAAGTAACATAAGGGTTTGTACACCTTTTTGAAGATAAAATTCAAGGAGTTTCCGAGCGCCATCAAGGTAGACTGTTTTTTCCAGCACCTTCTGTTTTCCAGTTTTAGCAACTAAAAGCGACAACAACATGACTAAACGTGACAATAGAGTGACTAAAAGTGACTAAAACGTGACTAAAAGAAAAAAAAAAACATGATTAAAAGTGACAAAAACATGATTAAAAGTGACACAAACATGATTCAAAGTGACAAAAACGTGACTAAAAGTGACAAAAACATGACTAAAAGGGACAAAAACGTGACTAAAAGCGTCACAAACATGATTCAAAGTGACAATAAGCATGACTAAAAGTGAAAAAAAAACGTGACTAAAAGAAAAAAAACATGGTTAAAAGTGACAAAAACATGATTAAAAGTGACAAAAACATGACTAAAAGTGATAAAAACGACTAAAAGCAACAAAAACATGATTAAAAGTGACAAAAAAGTGACTAAAGGCAACAAAAACATGATTAAGTGACAAAAACATGATTAAAAGTGACACAAACATGATTAAAAGTGACACAAAAATGATTCAAAGTGACACAAACATGAGTCAAAGTGACACAAACAAGATTAAAAGTGACACAAACATGATTCAAAGTGACACAAACATGATTCAAAGTGACACAAACATGATTCAAAGTGACACAAACATGATTCAAAGTGACAAAAACATGATTCAAAGTGACAAAACATGACTAAAAGTGACAAAAAATTGATTAACAGTGAAAAAAAACATGACTAAAATTGAAAAAAAAATAAGTGACTAAAAGGAAAAAAACATGTTTAAAAGTGACAAAAACATGATTAAAAGTGATAAAAACGACTAAAAGCAACAAAAACATGATTAAAAGTGACAAAAAAGTGACTAAAGGCAACAAAAACATGATTAAGTGACAAAAACATGATTAAAAGTGACACAAACATGATTCAAAGTGACACAAACATGATTCAAAGTGACACAAACATGATTCAAAGTGACACAAACATGATTCAAAGTGACACAAACATGATTCAAAGTGACACAAACATGATTCAAAGTGACACAAACATGATTCAAAGTGACACAAACATGATTCAAAGTGACACAAACATGATTCAAAGTGACACAAACATGATTCAAAGTGACACAAACATGATTCAAAGTGACAAAAACATGACTAAAAGTGACAAAAACATGATTCAAAGTGACAAAAAGCATGACTAAAAGTGAAAAAAAAAACGTGACTAAAAGCAAAAAAACATGATTAAAAGTGACAAAAACATGATTAAAAGTGATAAAAACGACTAAAAGCAACAAAAACATGATTAAAAGTGACAAAAAAGTGACTAAAGGCAACAAAAACATGATTAAGTGACAAAAACATAACTAAAAGTTTGTCTGAAGAGTTTTAGAAGGATCTTGTTCTTTATCAAAGATCACACGGTAACATAAAAAACACACTTATCATTTTGTGGTGAAAAGTGTCCACATTTGACAAACCTGGGTCTGACTGCTGTTCTCTGGACCGTCGCTCGTGGGCAAAGATGAATACATGCTCGAACACTCGCCCTCTTTTTTGGGCTCGACGGGACTTTTGGGTCGAAGAGGCAAACCTGGGAAAACGACAAACACATTACAATTAGTGCTGCATAATGATTTTATTTTAATTGCGATGATATATTGTAAAGTGTAGGGTTAACAATTGTTTTAGTAGTCGATGTCAAACAATTATTTCTATTGTACATTGAGACTTTTTAAATACATTAGCTCCCAAATAAAGGTTGAATTATGGTAACAGAAGGCTTCTAGATGGAGAATAGTTATGCATAAAGAGTATTATTAATGAAAACCACCATTTTATTGACATTATGAATTAATAACGCTTTTATCTTTGTTATAAATGTGTTTTTGTATGTGTCTTGGAGTCTGTAAAGTCCAGAAAAGGATTACAAAAATCAAAATACAACTATTTTAAAATAAAACTGTTTTTTTAAGTGGAAAAGACAATTTATTGATTAACTGTTGCTTCCTAACTAAAAGTGGCAAATAAATAATGCCACAATTTAGGGCTGTATATAACAATTTTAGTAATCGATTAGTCTAGAGATTATTCCTTTGATTAATCGATTAGTTGTTTATAGCGTGAAAGACCCTTGAATATGAGAATTTTACTCAATTTTATTTAATTTTACCCAGACAAAGCTGATGTGAAGGCGTTTGACGACATCCTGGAGGAGAATATTTATAGATGAACAAGGATTTTAATCAAAAACACACAGTTTACATGTGTTTTTGTGTCATTCCTGCTCTGTCTGAGAAGTAAAACCTCTTCCTTCAGCACAGAGAATGTTTTGGAGTCTGTGTATAGACCAGTTAACAATTATTTGATTATATAATTAGTTGACAATCATTTCTGAAGTATACATTTCTGACACTTTATAAAAATGTTTTTAATGCTTGCAGGATGTATTGGGTTGAATACAAAGACATTATGAAAGACTGTTTTGTTCATTCCTTCAAACTTTCACTAAATTATGGAGAAAAAAAATGAAGGGAATGCTACGCCACACAATGGCTTTTCCAGACCTTTGTCGAATATTAGCTGGAGTCTCCTGGTTTTGCGTTTCTTGTCACAGAACTCTCTCTCGAAGTCTCCTAGACCCGAGGTGTACTGCTCCCACGAGATGTCCGGCAGCTGCACCACCCTCTGCGGACAAGGCAGGCCCAGATTCACCTGCAACACAAACAAAGACAACGATCCATGTGTTTATACCTGTCAGAGGACCCTTTAATGAAGCAAAATGATCTAAATGCCCTTTAAATTAATGTATTAACAGAAAAAGCACTTTGAATGTGGCCTCATACAGCTATTTTCCTGCAGATTTATTTAAATTTTAGCTCAGTTTTTAAACACAACATCTTGAGCTTGTGCATTTGTGTATTTATTTTTAGCAACTTGCAGAAATAAATCAACAATAAATGTAAGGTAATAATTCTTTTTGCACATAAAAGTGGACAAAAAGATGCACAGATTCATGACCTGCTTATTATCTGTCGCCTACGTTTCCCACAAAAATGCAGACATAAAACCCAAATCCATTGTTTACAGTTTTGTACAACATAATATAATATTCATGTCTCTCTTTTTTGTGCCTTTCGTAGTTGAACTTGTTGATGAAATGACCAAAGTTTATTGATTTGGAATAGGCCTTGGAAATTATTGCGATAAGCGATACAGATATTAAGACTGAGGCTGAAACTAACGATTATTTTAGTAGTCATTAGTCAGAGATTATTTCTATTGTAGATATAGACTACCAAATAAATGTTGAAATATTGTGAATGAAGCTTCTAGATAGAGAACATTTATAAATAACGTGTATAATGGAGGAAAATCAGAAAGTCTATTCTTTTTTTTGCCATTTTTCTGTTAGTTTTGTTTGAAAAAGCTAGATTTTATTCATGATTTTCCCTTTTCAGTGTTTTCATTTACATTTCTATCAGATGGAAGACTGCGTGTTAATGCGATATATTTAGTTTTTTTTATTTTACTTCACTTTTGTATTGCGTCAGCCAATAATATCCACTCTGACAATGTTTAAATCCAGGCTAAAAACAGTTCTGTTTAGATGAGCAAACGACTGAAAGATCTATCTGCACTTTCCTCTTTTAAAGCGCTTTATTTTAAAATTATTCTGTGTGGCTTTTTGTGTTTTGTGATTGTAATGCAACTTTTCATGTTTTGTAAAGCACTTTGAATTGCCTTGTGTATGAATTGTGCTCTACAAATAAACTTGCCTTGCCTTACTTTTGTGATATATGGTGCAGCCATAATTTGCAACCTCAAAAAATAGATTTGGACTATTCACAAATTCATAAATGAGTTCTTATTTTCATTCAATATCTGCAAATTACATTTTCAAATAATGATTTTTTTTGGTTTCTATTAATATTTATAAAACGTCTTTATTTCAAAACGTTTTTAACAGATAAAAACTTCAAAAAATAACTTATCTGGCTTGAAAAAACAGTCTAAAACTTTAAGTCATTTGTCATTTTAAGGGATAGAGAACTGACATTTCATCATTTGGGAAAAATATGTTAAAAACCTATGGAAAGTTTTTTATTTTGTTGTGATTTATTAGGCGTTTTAGCCATTTGAAATATTAAAAATGGTCTTGTTAATGACATATTGCTGAAATATCATGTGTGAAGGTTGTATAAATGAATAACACAACATTACAATCCTAAAAATGACACTACAGCATGCAATAATGGAAAATACTGCCTTGCAAACTTGTTCTATTGCACGTCATAAACTGTTTCTTTCAGCCGTAGTGTGTCATCTACATTCTCTATCTCAATATTTTCCTTCTTTGGGCTTGTTTTGTTTCTCACAATGTGCACGTTCTGCCAAAATGACCTGGTTTGATCCGCGCTCGGACGCCTCCTTCACCTGTTTTTGCAGCTGCTCCACGAAGTTGATGGGGTCGTCGAGTGCGTCGCGCTGGTGCCGGGACAGAGCCTCCAGGTCCAGGATGGCCTGAGTCCTCTGCGCCTCCAGGACTCCGATGGTCTGCAGCAGCCTCTGGTAACTGCACGGGGAAAACCGCAGGGAGATCCAGTCAGACAGCGGCGAAAAGAAACAGGGACACGTGCATTATTCAGCCAGACGCTCGCAAAATGACATGAAAGTTTAACGCGCCGATGTATAATTCAGACGAAGTGAGGCAGAGCTAAAGACGTGAGCCGGTATTTTAGTTGTGATGACAAATATGGAAGATTTTTAAAGTGCCCGTGAGAGGTTGAAATACACATTTAACTAAAATGCCGTTAAGATGAATATATTCAAATTTCTACTAAAATCTTTACACATTTTACCCCCGTTTAGCTATTTTTTAGGTTTGAAATTTTACTTCCTGGTTGTAAAGTATGACATCACACTAGGAAATTACCATAGCAACCACACTGTACATTGGCCAAAACTCATCTAATGTCACAGATTTTGTTAATTTGACAAAGAGAAATACATTTGAGCGCCTTTATTTTGTTGAATTAATGTTTAAAGGGTCAAAAAAGTAGTTTATTTTGTGTAAATTATGCGTAACCTTTGTCTCCCCAGTGTGATGTCATCAGTTTGTTTACTTCCTGCAATTGTCAACAGATTTTTCAACTTTTCTCCACAAACGGCGACCTGATTGGTGTAAAACTACAAGTTATATTTACAAGAGGTATTAATACACGGAATAAAGTAAAAATTAGAAAATCGTAAAAACCCGTCATACACACTTTAAGGAGAAAAAAAAAACGTTTACAGGGAAAGGAGTGATTGGTCAGGACGCTATTGACCTTATTGTGCCCCGCCCACGTTTGCAGTTTTTTGCACTTTTGTTGTAAACGCACTTCCGTTTGACGAGAACTCTGTTAAAGCTAATGACGAACGAGGGAAAAGTCTCGCCGCTAAAATGTTACATAAAGTAGATTGATTTGTGTAAAATGTTTAATGAACATGAGCAACAACAAGGCAACAACACAACGATTTCCTGGTCAGTCTGAAAACGGCTTTTTAGTCCATGTAGAACTTATTTTCTGTTGAGCTCGTCTGCTCCATGTAAACTACAACGGAAACAAGACGGCGGTGCTCACGACAACTTCCGGAATAAGGTCTATAAGGCCAGGCAATCTACAGCCTGTTAAAATATGTATAAAAAATATACAATATATCAAAAAAATATCATTATGGCACTTATTATCATGATACGCATATATATACATACAACGTATAAATGTATTAATCTTGCATTTCTTGTATGTCTGAGCTTGTTTTTACTCTTGATCAGTTTTTTTGTTAAAGTTCTTGCTTCAAAATCCTCATAACTTTCTTCAATATAAATGAAGGTGAATAAAATGTCTAAAATACACAATATATCAAAAAAATATCATTATGGCACTTATTATCGTGATATGCATATATATACAACGGTCAAATGCATTAATCTTGCATTTCTTGGACGCCTGAGCTTGTTTTTACTCTTGATCAGTTTTTTGTTGAAGTTCTTGCTTCAAAATCCTCATAACTTTTGTCACTATTTCATACAAACATAAATGAAGGTGAATAAAATGTCTCAAATGCCTCAGTAATGTATTTTTTTTTGTTTGCAGAGTAATGGACAAAGCAACTCCAGGTTTTAACTCTCCAAAGGTCTCCAGTGTGTGTATTTGAACCTAAGTGACTATATTTTAAAGTAAAAGTTGAGTCATCCTTTATATCTGCAAAAGAAAAGAAAAAAAAAATATGCAAATGAGGAAAAGATATCAGGATAATATCGTTATCGCAATACAAGACATATCGCATATTGCACTAATTTCCAATATCGTGCAGGCCTAATATATATAATAAAAACAAATTATTTCATGTAGGACTGCACATTATATTGAATAAGTATCGATATTGCAATACTGGCTGATGCAATGATCGATATGGAAAGAAACTACAATTACAATATCATTAAGGTCCTCCACTTAAAAAAAAAAAAAAAAAGCTTTTTAATTAAATTGTGTGTTTTTTTAAATTGTGTTTTGTCAATATTGATCTTTTGTTTTGACGGAGTCTGACTGGTAAATTACATGCACATTTAGGGTTGTCAAAAGTATCAAAAATCAGATAATTATCATTACTAAAACTTGTATAGACACTACATACTCATTTGAACAAAAATAATCATAAAAAGGATGACATTTGACTTTTCCTGAACAGTTTAACTATTATTATTATTAGTTTATAATGATCCTGAGTTTTATCAGAGCTAGTACAAGACAACATGGTAGAAAGGACTTCTTTTGTGTTGAAAATCTCACAAAATAATAGAGAAAAGAGCATTTTTAATGATCAATGTGGTATCTAAAGTGGAGTTTGTTTGAAGCACATTTTAGTTTCAATATGACTATTTTGTTAACTCAAAAAGTATATAAAAATATTACTGTAATATCAAATATCAAAGTATTGAACAACCAAACCACAAATAAAAAAAAAAAATGACAACAACCAAATAGTTTTCTTCACTTTAAACAGTTGCTGGTCATTTAAACCGGGACTTTATTTGATTTAACGAGGATAAAACTAGGCTGAACGACTTTGGATAAATAATTGCAGTTTTCAGACATGTATTACACTTTAAAAGGGTCATGCATGATTTCTATATGGATGTTTTTCTTATGTTGAATAACAAAATAGTTTGGAATTCAATGTGTACAATTGCCTTAATATCCAAACACAACTGATGTACGACAAACCCACTAATTCAGCTCCATTTAGTGTTTCGACTGTAAGAAAACATCATGATTTAATAAACTATTATTCAAACAAATGATAATGATAAATGATATGATAAACATGATGATAACACGATTTAAAAGTATCACAATATGCCTCCCTTTATCGATTAACGTGTTGCAAAGACGTGTCACGATGTACTGCTGTATCGACCCTCTGAGTCCAGCCCTTAAAGGTGCTCTGTGTAACTTTTCTGGCTCGCCTCTCCACAGATCAGACCCCTAAATTGGTGCGTGACTCCAATTTCTGATAAAAACACTCCTCTCTCCTTGCAATCTTTGTCTAAAACAGGATAAACAGACAGCAATCTACTACTTTTTAAATAGCCAGATTACTTAAAGAGCCAAAATAATACTCTTTACACATTTTTTCTATTATTTCGAAAACAATATTCAGACAATATTTTCAAAAAGCATCAGGAATGTACTAAAATCTCTGTGAGGATTCAAGAGTCGCACAAAAAGTGAACAAACCATACAATTAAAGTCATGAAAGTGCAGAAATATCACCTTAAACCCTTGTTTGATAGATTGCACTCTCTTTTTGACGTCATTTTTGATTGTTTTTACTACAGTACACTCAATATTTTACCTTTGCACATCAAAGGTAAATTGCCCCAGGTCACCCTTAAAAAAAGAGGTTTTGATCTTAATGGGTTCTTGCCTGGTTAAATAAAGGTTAGTATATTTATGCAGGGTTTAGCAAATCCAATTGAATGCTTTTTAATGCTGCATTTCAAGCTTTTTAATGCCATAATCGACATCGAAACAAGAAATTTACACTTTAATTGTGTCAAAACTGCTGGCCTGTAACCATTCCGGGCAGCAGAATATAATAAACGACTTTAAAATATTCAAAAAGCTAATTTACATGTAAGTTAAACCATGCAAATGTATTTTAGTATTAGTTCTAATTGATTATTTGCTCTGCTCTTATATTTATTACGTTTCTATGTGGTATGGTATTTCATGTATGGTATTTGGTATTTATTTAAGGCTTTATTTGTTCCAACATTCCTTCAGTTACTTTTAATGCTTTTCAATGCCTCGCGGAAACCCTGGAAACCATCTATTTTTCAATATACCTCCCATCTCTAATTCCAAACCATTTCTTACAAATAAAAGGTTTACACCGTCCCTTCGCTGTAAAGTGCCTCCGTTTTACATGAAAAGACAGTGATTGTGTTCACTGGAGTAAACTGACCTTTTCCTCTCAGATCCTGCAGAAACAGGACAACTGCGAGTGAGATGCAAATGACTCACACTGACTCAACGCCTCGAAGGGAAAGAACTCTGCACGGCTGAGAGAGAGAATCTGTATACAGTTCAAATCTAGATCTGATACTTTAGAGGAAAAATATTTAGCATTTTTTGTATAATTTATAGCCTTTAAACATGCTCTTGAGTATGTTTAATTTGCCATTTAATGTCTTGAAAAAAAACCAAACAAAAAAACAGGTTTATTATTAAAGGTCCCATAACATGCAAAATCGACTTTTCAGAGGTTTTAACCTTCCTACAGTGCTATTTGGGCCTCGTATGTTGTGCCCAAAGTGGTTTTTTGATTGATTCCCGCATGTTTTCACTAGAGAACTGTCTTTTCCGTCCCCCTCGGCTGAGCAGCAGACGGGGGCTCCTCACTAAGATGACGCGGTGTTTAAGCCACGCCTCCAGGAAGCGTGCAGCTGCAGAATAAAAACAGCTAATGCTAATGCTACACAGTAATTACACGATGGATACGACAGACAGAAGAGTTAGCTTGTTATTTACCAAACGGCAACGTCCGTGGTTGAGGCCCTGGAGCACGTCAAACTCCAGGTCAGATCCAGGACGTAGGACTCAGCACGACGCACCGTCAGGACGGATAAAATGTTTATTCAGTGTTTGTGTATCGCTGTTTACCGGAGCACACGGCGCATGCACCATCTCCGCTCTAGGCTTCGGCACGAGTTGGGCGGGGGAGCTGCGCGGGTTGGGCGGGGGAGGCAGCCTGCTCTCTGTTCGGGGGGGTCAGATCTCAGAGTGAGCCGTTTGGTTTTGCAAGGAGGGGGGCCAGTCCAACAAATGGGTGTTTTTTGTAAACTGTTATGTTATGGATATTGCACAACGCAAAAATGTATCAACAAAGCCCTTAGAATAGACTGTGTGAAGGGGAAAATAGCAGAATATGGGACCTTTAAATCATTCACGTTTTCCTCAGGAGTCTGAAAAGACATTTACTTAGTGCATCCAGCCAGTAGATGGCGCCAGGCGTTTAGCTACATTATCTCTATAGGCGACTGTCCTAAAGGCAAATATCAAGCTAGCAGCAACAGTTAACATGTTTAGACGGGAGAAATGCTCAGAATGAGTCTGCCGATAGTTTAAGGACTTAAAAGGAAAAATATTCTGCATTTTTCATATTGTTATCAACCTTTAAACACGCTCCTGAGTACCTTAAAATTGCCCTTTCATGTTTTTGTGAAATTTTGTGAAGTTATCCGTCAACAAACACTGTAAGGACGATTAGCAGTAGCAGTTATCGTGTTTGGAGGCAGAAATGCTCTGAACGAGTCTGTCTGTGATTGAAGGACTTAAAACAGCGGAAGATTCTCAGATGTATGACGTAGATGAGCCGAAGATAAGTCCCAGACCAACGGAATTCAGCAGGAAGTGTGTTTGACACACTGAGAGGGGAGGATTTTCTCAGGATTTTCTGTTTTTGATGACGGAACATTATTAGAACAAGTTTAAAAGCTCAAAAAAGTAGCAGAATAAGTGTCCTTTAACAGATTTTTAAGTGTGAATAAAATATGAGCTGCAATAAATAAATGGTCCAGTTGTTAGTTATCTATAGATGTGTTCACAACTGCAAATAAACCACACCAAAACTGGGACTAAACTGTGAGTAAACACAGAACAAGGACTAGAACAGGACAAAACACGTCTAAATCGGGACTAAACTGGGCTCAAACCAGGACCAGGGTTGCCAGATTTTCAGAGAGTAACAAGCAACCAAGCCTTTAAACAACAGCCCAAAACTAGCAACCCAAGAAACAAACAAACTAAATAAATTATCAGTATCAATCAATGAACAAAAACAAGACAGACTTTTAAATGTTTGCATTTAACACAAAAAAACAGCGCCATTTCTTCTTCCAAAGTCTGAACACATGCTTTTACTGACAGAGGATTCACTGTAATTGACTTGAGAAAAAAAAAAAAAAAAAGGGAAATAGCATATAATAATTACCAATTAGATGTGACAGAATCTCAATGGGAATGTTCTAATTGCCCAACCCTTAAGAAAATAATAGAGTTTTCCATTAGTGCAATTAAAGGTAAATTATACATAATGGGCTCAAAAATGACAGCTCATGTCTCATTTATTCAAGGACAAGTCAATAGTAATTACTGTGCCAGGTCCACTCAAATCAATGACATGAAGAAATTGTGAAAAACAATCAAATTATATTCTGACTGATCATAGATATTGGACTTAGATTATAGTTATAGTGACTTTTTTGAGCCGTTAACCATGTTCTAACGATGTCGTGTCGTCCAAAACACACCTGGAGTTGCATTTAGCTTCATTCACACTAGATTGCAGAATTGTTGGTAAGAAAATCCTCTCCTCTCCAACAGTCAAAAACAACTCCCTTCTGAACTCCCTCGATCGATTACATTTTTCCGATTTAAACGTCACTTATCTGAGAATCTTCTGCCGTTTTAAGTCTTTAAATCGTCGTGACACGTGTGATAGACCATTTCTGACGTCTAAACACTGTAGCTAAAACCTTAAATCAGGGGTGTCCAAACTTTTTCCATCGAGGGCCACATATTGAAATATAGACCAAGCGGAGGGCCACAAATCAATCATGAAACGTTAAAAAAAGCTGCATTTATCTGATGTTTTAAGCACCACCACATCTACATTCAGTCTCAGTGCCTTAATATCAGGTCTGTCTCGCACCAAAATGTTAGTTATTTAGGTTGGAATTGTAGAAAATCTGAAATGTGCTGTAAATAGTACTTGTCAGGACAATGTGGGCCAGTTCACCAGGAAGCCTAAGGGCCAAGAAAAATTGGTCTGAGGGCTGCATTTGGCCCCCGGGCCTGAGTTTGGACATGCCTGCCTTAACTCATGCACTTCACTGAGGCTCAAATATGTTCAGTTTGTGTAAACGCTAAGCAGTCAGTAGATGGCGCCTAAACTCAGTAAGTGCCAGTGCAATACAGATGTTCATTTGTTGTTGTTTTTTTTCTTTTTTTCCCTAAAACAAGATATGCCAAACTTAAGTACTCAAGAGCATGTTTAAACACTAATCACAAAACAAAACAATGCAACATATTTTCATTTAAAACTTATGTAGCAGAAAAATAAAACTCCTGTAATGGAAACAATGGAGGGATACTTTTGAAATGTACTTTTCACAACAGGGAAGAGGTGATCGCTAATTAAACAGAACTACAAACAGACTATCAAGGACTGGGCAATACATTTGTCTCTGAGTTTGTTTAAATGTTTTCCACCAGCTGGGCTTGTTTTGGTTTTTCTTTCTCTCGCTGTGTCTTGTTTTTGTTTACAGTTCTTGTTTTATTATAAAAAATAATGTTTCGAACGATATAGACACTCGTTCTGCCTTTCGTGATCTGGAGCAAAGCCACGCGTCTAATCGACAAATTATAAAACTAATATGTACTACAATCATCGTCATGTTTAACGATCATTTACTAAAAGCAGATATCTATTCGCGCTGCCAAATTTTCACTACTGTCTAGCAAACTGTACATTTTCTGTAATCTATTTTATTTTAGTCTTAATTTTATGCATGCCTTTTTTTATATATTTTGCTAATTATTTTATTCATTGTTATTCACCTTATTCCGGAAGTTGCCGTACGCGCCGCCGTCTTGTTTCCGTTGTAGTTCACATGGAGCAGACGAGCTCAACAGAAAATAAATTCTACATGGACTATAAAGCCGTTTTCAGACCGACCAGGAAATCGGAGCATTGTTGACTTGTTGTTGCTCGTGTTCATTAAACATTTTACACAACTCAATCTACTTTATGTAACATTTTAGCGGCGAGACTTTTCCCTCGTTCGTCATTAGCTTTAAAGTGCGTATTCTATGATTTTCTAATTTTGACTTTATTTAGTGTATTAATACTTGTTGTAAATAGAAATTATAGTTTTACACCAATCAGATCGCTGTTTGTGGAGAAAAGTTGAAAAACCTGATGAAAAATACAGGAAGTAAACAAACCGATGACGTCACACCGTGGAGACAAAGGTTATACATCATTTACACAAAATACACTACTTTTTTGACCCTTTAAACATTAATTCAACAAAATAAAGGCGTTAACGTATTTTTATTTGTCAAATTAAAAAAAAAGTGACATTAGATGAGTTTTGGCCCAGTGTACAGTGTGTTGTTGCTATGGTAATTTCCTAGTGTGATGTCATCATTTACAACCAGGAAGTAAAATTAAAAAGCTAAAAATTGTGAAAACGGTGTAAAATTTGTAAAGAATTTTAGCTAATTTTGAAATATGTTTATCTGAACTACATTTTGGTTAAATGAGTAGCCCAACCTGTCATGGGCACTTTAACAGAGTTCTCAACAAAAGTGCAAAAAACGGCAAAAGTGGGCGGGGCAGAATAAGGTCAATATGGTGCACCTTACGCCAAAGCAAGTTCCTAGTTCGTGAATTTTCCTCACCGACGATGGCAATAAACCCTTTTCTGATAATCAGTGCGTCACACTTGCACAAAAGCCACTTCAAAATACAGATTAAATGGGACCAACCCCAGAAATAATTAGGACAAAGCGAGGACTAGAACACACAATCATCAAGCAAGATCCAATTAACTGAGCTTGATGATGTTTTTCTATAATCGAGCGGCACTATCTACAGTAACGTAAATGAACACAGGTGCGTGGAAATCAATGAGCGGTAAAAGGACAGGAGCCAAAATCAATGCGCGACACGGACGTATTTATCCGAGAGAGGTTTGAAAACGCCACGAGGAACTAACGCGTTTGTGTGAGTCAACATCATTCATGACAACGTGTGAGGAGCGGCGCCCTTTAATGCTCCGAGGACAGCACTGACACAAACCAACGACTGTGATGAAGGACAAGGTTTACTGCTTCAACTAAAGAACAAACAGTCAACAAGACAAAATGATATTCTAAAACACTCAAAGGACAAATATTCAGCATTATTTGTACTGTTACTGACCTTTAAATGTGTCCTTGAGTACGTTTAGTTTGGAATCTCATGTTTAATAACTTAAAATAATGTATCTACAGAAAACCACACGACTTTCTATCAATCAGTGACGGCAAAGAAAGATGATTTGAAGAGGACAATTTGTACACAAAGTAATTCTGGCGATGATTTATGCACTTAAGAACAGTGCGGAAGAACTCAGGATCTCTATTTTTACGTAACAATCTGGGTATAATTGAAACGGGTTGTTTTCTGAGGCTCACAGAAGTATACATCACAAACAGGATTAATGTAACAAGTTAAATACAACTTCAGGAATGTTTTTGATGAGGGAACAAATGTTATAACTTTATTAACAGCTCAAAAATGTCTATTGTGCACAGTCTGTGTCCTATAAACAAAAACACAATTCATATTTTCTTTGGTTCTGGTTTAAAGTCTATGTGACAGGATCTCATTTTTCTCTAATTCTGACTTAGTTTGGTGGGAAGGCACCTGTGTTAAATATTTATCATAGTTGACATCTGTGAGGTAACAGTTTGAGAAGAAAATTTGAAAAAATAGACGTTTCAAATGACAGGAAGCGCTGAGGTCTAAAATGGAATCCCTCTGTGATGTCATCTAAATGCGACGTACAGTTGAAAATAAAGAGACAGTTAACACTAAACTGAACCATCTTCCTGACAGTTTAAACGGTCATTCAACAAAATAAAGGTGTTATGAGTTATTGTAATTTGTCAAACCATAGTTATTGTGTCATTTATATGGATTTTGGCCATTGTTTTCAAAATGGTTGCTAGGTAACAGTAGTGGAATTACCTCTAACTATATCATATTTGATGCCCATGTCTAACCAGGAAGTAACATTATAAACATTACAAAAATAGTCAAACTGGAGACATACACGAAAAATGTTTGGTAAAGGTCGTGGTTTAACAAAGAAAAACATTGTTAAAATGTCTGGTACTTAAAAAAACAGTGACATTTTGCAGAATATAATTAGCAATACATCAATTATTACATGCAAGGTTTGGTCCCAGGTTTAGTCCGTCCCAGGTTTGGTCCCAGGTTTAGTCCGTCCCAGGTTTGGTCCCAGGTTTGGTCCCAGGTTTGGTCCCAGGTTTGGTCCCAGGTTTGGTCCCAGGTTTAGTCCGTCCCAGGTTTAGTCCGTCCCAGGTTTAGTCCGTCCCAGGTTTGGTCCCAGGTTTGGTCCCAGGTTTGGTCCCAGGTTTGGTCCCAGGTTTGGTCCCAGGTTTAGTCCGTCCCAGGTTTAGTCCGTCCCAGGTTTAGTCCGTCCCAGGTTTAGTCCGTCCCAGGTTTAGTCCGTCCCAGGTTTAGTCCGTCCCAGGTTTAGTCCGTCCCAGGTTTAGTCCGTCCCAGGTTTGGTCCCAGGTTTAGTCCCAGGTTTAGTCCCAGGTTTAGTCCGTCCCAGGTTTAGTCCGTCCCAGGTTTAGTCCGTCCCAGGTTTAGTCCGTCCCAGGTTTAGTCCGTCCCAGGTTTAGTCCGTCTCAGGTTTAGTCCGTCCCAGGTTTAGTCCGTCCCAAGTTTAGTCCCAGGTTTAGTCCGTCCCAAGTTTAGTCCGTCCCAGGTTTAGTCCGTCCCAGGTTTAGTCCGTCCCAGGTTTAGTCCGTCCCAGGTTTAGGCCGTCCCAGGTTTAGGCCGTCCCAGGTTTAGGCCGTCCCAGGTTTAGGCCGTCCCAGGTTTAGGCCGTCCCAGGTTTAGTCCGTCCTAGGTTTAGTCCGTCCCAGATTTAGTCCGTCCCAGGTTTAGTCCGTCCCAGGTTTAGTCCGTCCCAGGTTTAGTCCGTCTCAGGTTTAGTCCGTCTCAGGTTTAGTCCGTCTCAGGTTTGGTCCCAGGTTCAGTCCGTCCCAGGTTCAGTCCCAGATTTAGTCCGTCTCAGGTTTAGTCCGTCCCAGGTTTGGTCCCAGGTTTAGTCCGTCCCAGGTTTAGTCCGTCCCAGGTTTAGTCCGTCCCAGGTTTAGTCCGTCCCAGGTTTAGGCCGTCCCAGGTTTAGGCCGTCCCAGGTTTAGGCCGTCCCAGGTTTAGGCCGTCCCAGGTTTAGTATGTCCTAGGTTTAGTATGTCCTAGGTTTAGTCCGTCCCAGGTTTAGTCCGTCCCAGGTTTAGTCCGTCCCAGGTTTAGTCCGTCCCAGGTTTAGTCCGTCCCAGGTTTAGTCCGTCCCAGGTTTAGTCCGTCCCAGGTTTAGTCCGTCCCAAGTTTAGTCCCAGGTTTAGTCCGTCCCAGGTTTGGTCCCAGGTTTAGGCCGTCCCAGGTTTAGTCTGTCCCAGGTTTAATCCGTCCCAGGTTTAGTCCGTCCCAGGTTCAGTCCCAGATTTAGTCCGTCTCAGGTTTAGTCCGTCCCAGGTTTGGTCCCAGGTTTAGTCCGTCCCAGGTTTGGTCCCAGGTTTAGTCCGTCCCAGGTTTCGTCCCAGGTTTAGTCCGTCCCAGGTTTAGTCCGTCTCAGGTTTAGTCCGTCCCAGGTTTAGTCCGTCCCAGGTTTAGTCCGTCCCAGGTTTAGTCCGTCCCAGGTTTAGTCCGTCCCAGGTTTAGTCCGTCCCAGGTTTAGTCCGTCTCAGGTTTAGTCCGTCTCAGGTTTAGTCCGTCTCAGGTTTGGTCCCAGGTTCAGTCCGTCCCAGGTTCAGTCCCAGATTTAGTCCGTCTCAGGTTTAGTCCGTCCCAGGTTTGGTCCCAGGTTTAGTCCGTCCCAGGTTTAGTCCGTCCCAGGTTTAGTCCGTCCCAGGTTTAGTCCGTCCCAGGTTTAGTCCGTCCCAGGTTCAGTCCCAGATTTAGTCCGTCACAGGTTTGGTCCGTCCCAGGTTTGGTCCGTCCCAGGTTTGGTCCGTCCCAGGTTTGGTCCGTCCCAGGTTTGGTCCGTCCCAGGTTTGGTCCGTCCCAGGTTTGGTCCGTCCCAGGTTTGGTCCGTCCCAGGTTTTGTCCGTCCCAGGTTTGGTCCGTCCCAGGTTTGGTCCGTCCCAGGTTTGGTCCGTCCCAGGTTTGGTCCGTCCCAGGTTTGGTCCGTCCCAGGTTTGGTCCCAGGTTTAGTCCGTCCCAGGTTTGGTCCGTCCCAGGTTTGGTCCCAGGTTTAGTCCGTCCCAGGTTTGGTCCCAGGTTTAGTCCGTCCCAGGTTTAGTCCGTCCCAGGTTTAGTCCGTCCCAGGTTTAGTCCGTCCCAGGTTTAGTCCGTCCCAGGTTTAGTCCGTCCCAGGTTTAGTCCGTCCCAGGTTTAGTCCCAGGTTTGGTCCCAGGTTTGGTCCGTCCCAGGTTTGGTCCGTCCCAGGTTTGGTCCGTCCCAGGTTTGGTCCGTCCCAGGTTTGGTCCGTCCCAGGTTTGGTCCGTCCCAGGTTTGGTCCGTCCCAGGTTTGGTCCGTCCCAGGTTTGGTCCGTCCCAGGTTTAGTCCTAGGTTTAGTCCGTCCCAGGTTTGGTCCCAGGTTTGGTCCCAGGTTTGGTCCCAGGTTTAGTCCCAGGTTTAGTCCGTCCCAGGTTTAGTCCCAGGTTCAGTCCCAGGTTCAGTCCCAGGTTTAGTCCCAGGTTTAGTCCCAGGTTTGGTCCCAGGTTTAATCCGTCCCAGGTTTAGTCCAGCCCAGGTTTAGTCCCAGGTTTAGTCCCAGGTTCAGTCCCAGGTTCAGTCCCAGGTTCAGTCCCAGGTTCAGTCCCAGGTTCAGTCCCAGGTTTAGTCCCAGGTTCAGTCCCAGGTTTAGTCCCAGGTTCAGCCCCAGGTTTAGCCCCAGGTTTAGTCCCAGGTTTAGTCCCAGGTTCAGTCCCAGGTTTAGCCCCAGGTTTAGTCCCAGGTTCAGTCCTTTAATTCACAGTAAACAGACTTCGACGGTGGTCTTGGTCACAATATTTTCTTTTCTACATTGTCCATCAATTTTCAAGGACTCGGCCTGGGCCACATTTTGCTTCATAAATAATTATAAAAATCTAGGCCAAAAGACTAAAAATGTAGCGAGGTCATGCAAACACAATATAAATCATGTCAGAGAGGCTTTTCCAGATTCAGCAAGAAAAATGCCCCGTCAGTCACTCAACGCATCCACAGAAACGGCCTTACTCAGCAAAAACCAACGGCTGAATAACAAAATCAATTTACATTCCTAAATAAGACTGAAAGCAATGTTATTTCAAAAGCTCTTACTAGATATTCCCTATTCCCAAAATGACCTAATAAGCATTCTGAAGTGTCTGCACTCGATTTGGTCCATGTAGTTGAGCAAAATGTGTGTTAAAAGCAGCTCTTCGGGTCAAAAAGAGACTGCCGTGTGCTGTCTGCGTTTAATTATAGTGTTTTTAGCGTCCGAGAAACAGGAAGTAAGGCAGGCGCTGGTAATTGTTAGCTTCACTGTGACGGCAAAACACCGCTCTGGCCTCTGAGAGTTGTGAAAAGCGCTTACAAACTCATTGCAGTGAATTATTAGGATGCTATGAATACAGTAACAGAATGAGGAATGAATTTGGAACCAACTTTCATATTAACTAGTTCCATTTTTCTAATTTTTACAGTGGTGGAAAGCAAAAGTACTGTATTTAATCATAGAACTATAATAAAACCTGGAAGATGAACCCAAAATGGCCGCCCTGTTTATCCCTGTGGCGTGTGCTCAGTGGCGCATGACCCCAAAAAAATGTCTTACTTCCGCATTTACTTCCTGATACAGAGGCTGCCATCTTTGCTTTAGAGAGCCACGTGATGACAATCCCCCATGATGCTTTGAGCGACATGAACGACCAGCAGCTGCAAGTTTTTGTGTTAACGTTAGCTTGTGTGATTGTAATTGTGTTCTTCATGTTAGACACACCTGAAAGTGTCTGAAATGAAATAAAATACAACTTACAGGTGTCTCTAGTCGAGCCTTTTCCACGAGCTTCTGTTTGTATCGTCCGACGTGCTCGTTCACGTGACTCACACATGTTTGCGGTGACGTCACTTCATATAAAAACGGTAATTTTAGAAACGATAGAAAATAACATTTCCTTCTATTTTATTTAAATACCGATAATAATTCAGTACTGTCTGCAATTATAATGTTCAATTTTAGAAAAAGGCTGGTTCCAAGAGGCTGCAGTACCTCACACGGCCACAAATCAATCTGGGACCACAGACAGAGGGGGCGTGCCTTATCCAGTTCTTTTAATACATCCATGTATTTAATTATGTTTTTTAGGTATCTGTACTTTACTTAAGTCGTTTTTAAAGAGGATACTTTTCACTTTTACTCCACTACATTTGAGACCAAGTATCTGTACTTTTTACTCCACAACATTTTTTTACTGGACTGAAAAGTAGAAAGTACGTTTCATTTTGTTTGAGAGGTTATTTTTAACACGTTGATGGTTACATTCCCCCTGAAGGTTTTAAGTTCAAGCTCAACAACAAACATATACACAAATAATTTTCTACAAAAATTAAGAAATGACTCCAAACAGACCTTTGCTGACCAAAATTAAGCAAACTTCTTTACCAAAATTACGACATTTAATGCATTTTTTACTCTTGAAGTACATTTTCAAACGTGCACATTAACATGTTTACTTAAGTAGATTTTTAATGTGATACTTTCTTTCACTTTTACTTGAGTATTTCTTTGCATACGTATCTGTACTTTTACTTGAACAACAACATTGAGTACTTCTTGCACCACTGCATTTTTAAGACCGTAAACTGGCCACAAATTCTACACACGATTAGATAGAACGACAATTATGGATTATGGCGTCCCCTGCTGTGTCTCCATGACGAGAGGCGGTGGAATAATGAAATTTAATTGAAATGAGATGCAATCTAATCGCCAGTGATCAGCTCGGGTCTTTTTAATCAAGAGGTTAAAAGAGGTTCATAGCCAATCCAGACAGTAAAACCATGTGGAGCCGAGTTCTTACTTTGGAGAAATATTTTAGACAGTTTTTATGTTAATATGGCACTGACTTTGCACTTGTTATCTTTATGAAATTAATAGTTTCATGCGACCTAATAAGAAGTTAATAAAGTTATATTGAAAATTGAGATTGATCAATGTCGGTCTGCTGCTGCTAACCCTGTAGTTTAGACCTTTACAAATATATTTGTCAATTCTTGTACTATGCATTCCTCTAAAATTCATAGGGTTACAATGTGCACTGTAAACAAAATATAGAACTCACAAATATTGTCAAGAAACATAGATAATAGGTCTACAACGATTAATCGACTGTAACAAATAATAGACCATAAAACTGATAGTCTACTAATTGTTAACTTTACAGACTCTAAAACACATGTCAAAATAGGGCTGGGCGATATGGCAAAAAATTATAATCACGATTTTCTTGGGGCCAGATCATGATTTCGATTTTATCATGATTGGTGTTCACTTTGTTTTTTCTACTGCCTTTAATAGAGCTGCACAATTTAGGAAAAACTATGTAATTGTGATTTTTCTGACCAGTTTTGCGATTGTGATTAGATTTTCTATTCAGATTCACGTTTTAAGCATAATTTTGTCGCTTTTAGTCACATTTTTGTCACATACAGTTGTGTTTGTTGTCAGTAAGTGAGTCTTTGTCACTTTTAGTTGCGTTTTGGTGCATTGCGTTGAATTATTGCACTTAAGAGTTAAATAAAGTCATCTGCTCAGAGGCTACAGAGGCTAAACAGCAGGAGACAGAGGAGAGAGAAACAGTCAATCACGATACGACGATGTCATAAAAATAGCAGATTGTCACAGGGATGAGCTCACGATTCGATTTTTATCACCATATCGCCCAGCTCTATGTCAAAAGACCTTTTATAACAACGACCCTGACATTAATGCATCAAAATGTCAAAAATAAGAGATTATTAATAGGGATGCACGATACCGATACCAGTATCTGTTTCGGTACTCTGTATTGGCGAGTACTCAAACTTAAGTACTTGTTTAGAAAAAAGTGGTATCGGTGCATCCCTAATTATTAATGATTTTCATCAATAATACGCTTCATTCATAAATATTCTCTATCTATAAGACTTCAGTCACCATTTTTCAATCTTTATCTGTCTGGCTGATAATGTATTTAAAAAGTTTAAATATTCAATAGAAATAATCGTTCGCCTAATTGAAAAAAAAATAAATAAAAATTGCTGATAATCAACTACTAAAATAATCATCAGTTACAGCCCTAATAGATACCTTCACAAAATTGCTCTAAATCAAACCTAAACCACGACTGAAATGGCACTTTTATAAAAAAATGATACAAAATTGTTTATAAAAAATAAACGTATATAGTTTTTCCTTGCCGAGAAGGAGGGTCAAGGACAGTTATCATTTGCTAAATTCTGTTGAACATCGTTTACTTGAACTGTTTTCTACCTGAGGCACATCGAGGCAAATGTTTTTGGGCGCTACAAAAATAAATTGAATTGAATATATTTAGAAGATAATGAAGTGATTACCATGTTTTAACTATCTTTTTAAATATTGACAGTCAATACTTAAAATTTAAGGCTCTCTAAGAAAAAAGTTAGTTGAGTTACATTTGTTCATTACAGACATTAAAATATATATATATTTTTTAATCTTGCTATTGCTATGCACTAGAATCCAATACCCAGACAATAAATGATGCAAACTATAACACAAAAATCACATAAATGGGACAAAATTGAACCTTTTCGGAATAGTTTTGGACTAAGAACTAGTATCATACCAAAATAAACCATTCTTTTGTGCTTAAAATAATGTCATTGTCCCAAAAACACCGCGCGCTCGTCCTTTAATCATTGCATAACGCCTGGTGAGAGTGCATTTCCACTTTTGCATGACTAGTGGCAAAGGCAAAGTGACATAAGGCAACACTTAGAAACGAGTCGTATTTTTAGAAACTGCACTTTTTGGAAGAGAAAAGTGGAAGCAGAAGCAATCAGTCGAGCAATTTCATCCTCTCCGCGAGCAGAGAGTCCAAAATCAACTCTTAAATCAGCACAGCAGAGCGAAGGTGGGAATTAAAGAGCCCAAACCGCGTTACCTTAAACAATGGGCAATACTTAGACACTTCCCAATAAATGTAATAATAGCCGCGCAGTTTAGCGAGTGTTGGCGGTGTTACTTTGGTGCGCGCTGGAGAGAGGAAGTGCACACAAAGCACTGCTGATCACATCTATTCTGTTTCCTGAGCTGCTGTGATTAGAGCAGAAAATTACGCCAGTACAAGACCAAGAGTTCAAACCGCCGAGGTCAGAACATTTCAGAGCAGAGATGGAAAAGTACTACGGCTGCAACCATACAATGTGTTCTGTGTCTCGGTGTAGAAGTTACAAAATTGGGTTGATTTTGTTGAGAAGGACAAAAACAATTCTCTTCAGTGTTGTGCGAGGTTGCTGGAAGGCCGGTCACGATAACAAAATCAGGTAAATGATAATTAGGGCTGCTACAAACGATTATTCTGGTAATGAATATGAGAATTTTACTAAATTTTCCCCAGATAAAGCTGAAGTGAAGGCATTTGACGACATCCTGGTGGAGAATATTTATAGACGAACAAGGATTTTAATCAAAAACATACAATTTACAGGTTTGCCGTGTGTTTTTTTGTGTAATTTCTGCTCAGTCTAAGTAATAAAACCTCTTCTTTCAGCTCATACAATGTTTTGGAGTCTGTGTATATACCAGTTAACGATTATTCGATTACTTAACTAGTTCACAACCATTTTTAGAATCGATTAGTTGCGATTAATCGATTAATTTGAACAAAGATTGGACCTTTTCTGTATAGTTTTGGACTGATTTTGATTAGAACTGTTATTTAATCAAGAAAAACTATTATCTAGTGCTGAAAATTACTCTATTGTCCAAAAAACATTGTGCGCTTGTCCTTTAATCATTGCATAACGCTTGGTAAGAGTGCATTTCCACTTGTCGCAGCCCTCATGATAATATTGAAACTACTTTATGCCACTGACAGCAAGAGAATCCCCCCCCAAGCAGTGCAATTTTGTTAAAAATAAGAGTTGCAATCAACAAACAGCAAAATGAAACAGTTTTGTAGTTAGATGTCTATAATGAGTCATAAATGTTGCTTGTATTACTCTCTACAGCTCAAACCGTATCAAAAAATCTAAGAAACGGTTTCCAGAAGTGCAAAGATAAATATTAAGTCGCTATATATTGTTCTTTGGATCATATATTGAACGATAGGTCGATATAGTAAACAGTGACAGGCCTCGTCGTTGTTGCAGATTGGCAGCTAATGTAACGTGATCACGAGAGCGTGTTAAACAATATCATTTCTAGAGCAGTTGTTTAGTCGATTTATTGGTCGATGGAGTCTTAGTCGACCAAAATTTGTATTAGTTGACTATCTTTTTATGTAGATTATAAGGATTTATATGGGACAAGAGCAGAAAAGAGAAGGTATGAAGTAAAATATAAATATACTTAAATATAAAAGTGCTAAAATAATGGACTCATTTGATAGACCTTGGACAAGATGTGTGCCTTGATTTTATGTAGATGTTTTAAGTCGCTGCTTTCTTTTTCTTTCTGCTGTTATATTCTTTGTGTAAATAACAGTTTATGTTTTCTCTTTGGGCTTTTTGTCGACATTTTTTTAGCTGCTGCTGTAACAAAACAATGGAAGGAAAAAAGAAGATACTGGGACTACGAACCAAGTTGTCTTTGAATGCTTTGCAACACTATAAGGACATAAAAGCAACGAAATCTTCAGAAATATGCTGTTCTACGTTATTATTCCCAATTGAGGTCATTTTGCCAGAGATTCTTTTCATGCCGTGTGTGAGGCTTTTGAAAACAAGGCTGTGATATGTTGAACAAAAGCTATAGGATAAACCCCGCTCCCTCCCTCGCTGTGAAATCCCCCACATACTCTTTGTTATGTTTTAGGGCCAGGTGGTCGGACTCAAAGTAGTAGACGTCCGGTTCTTCCTCCTCCTCGTCCTCCTCTTCCTCAACAGCAGCAGCAGTAGTTTTCAACACGAGCTCCTCCGTGCACTTCTCCTGTTTGGTGGTTAAATCCTCCATAGCCTCGCCACTGTCTCGTGTCTCCTCCGACGCGCCAAGTTCACAAATTTCCTCCAGATTTTCCGCCATCGGAACATCCTCCTCCACCACCACCTCGCCCTCCTCCCTTATTACCGTCGTCGGGCCATTATCCGTAACGACGGGAGAAGCGCAAGAGGGCGGCTCCGGCGACGCTTTCCCGCCATTCGTCGCCGCTTTTTTGGGCGGAGTCCGCAGCGTGTACCTGTGTTCGTAGAGCTCCGAGAAAGTATCGTTGCACTCGGTCGTTTCGGGAGGCGGCGGCGGAGGAGGGGGAGGAGAGGGGTTGGGCGTGACTTCACCTGAGTTGCTATTGTTTACGATTGGGCTATTGTTCATAACGGGAGAGGGAATTTCGTGTCTCGGCGGCGTCGAGCTCTGCCCGTTGCTTTCGACGACCTGCTCCTCTCGCGCCAAGCACAAGTGTTCGCCCAGCACGTCGACTTCCTCCACCTCCGACACCTCTTGCTCTTTTGCTACGATAAACTCCTCCTCGGCGGCGATGGGATTTTGGCTTTCCATATTTGAATTGGAACAAGGCACAGACGGGTCAGGAGAGGGCGCTGTCGATGTTGCCGTCTCGCCGGATTGACCGCCATTGAGCAAACAGTTCGTGCTAGACTCCGTACTCGTTTCGTCCTGGTTTTTGAGTCCGTTCGACGCCTTGTACGCGTTTGTTTTCGCCCCATCACACTCCACTTGTCCATCACGCGTCTCCTCCCCCTCGATCTCCTTAATCGCGTCTTTACTACAACTCGAAATACTCAACTCTTCACCATTGCTGTCCGCGTTTGTTTCCGGTGTAGTTTCTTTCACCTTCGGGACCGTCTGCTGCTCCTCTTCTTGTCCCTGAGTGTCGGCGGATCGCGAGCACCGTTTGGCCCTTTTTAACTGCGGAGAATTTTCACGACTCGCCCCCTTTGCCTTTTCACAGTTCTCCGACTTGTTATTATCGGCGTCTTTTTCCAAACAAGACGCGCCCCGTTTCCTCGACGCGCTCCACGGCTCGCCCTCGGAAGAGCTGTTCGAGTCCGCTACTTTGTCCAACTCCTCCGTATCTCGCTCAATGTCCAATTTAGCGTCCGATTTGCCCTCCTGCTTGCCGTCCTCCTGTGTTTTCGCATCGGTCCTGTCCTGTCTCTTCTTAGGCGATCGGGCCCGCGGCGGAGGAGACACGGGCGTCTCCTCGGGCTGGGCGATGCTTCGGTTCCTGAGAGTGCGGCCACAGAAGTTTTCGTCCAGTCCATTGAGCCCCACGGATGACCTGGTGACGCGCGAGGACCTGGACGCGGCCATACTACGGCGCTGCTACTGCCTCCACATCCTGGAGCTCTGTCTCGGCGGCACGACGCAGGCACCTGTGTACACAAACACAATCTATGGTCAGTTTATAGAAGTTCAATTAATTTTATAGTACTTCTTGGACACTCAAAGACGCTTTACATCGCATAATTTGTTCACTCCACACTAACGATTATTTTGGTAATCAATTAGTCTAGTGATTACTCTTTCGATTAATCAATTAGTTGTTTAGAGCCTTGATTTTCAACCAGAGTGCCAGGGAACACTACTGTGGCTTGAGGTATTGTCAGGTGGGTCTTGACAAAATGTCCAACTTGGATTCAAACATCGATTTAAATATAAAATACTATTTAAAGTGACTGGAACATATTTCTATAACAAAAAAGAAAGCAAAAAAACAATCACAGATGCAAAATTTAAATAACTAGACAGTGCACAAACACTTTTTGACACATTACACAGTATATCAGATTTTGTTTACCAAAAGGTGTAAAAGGTGGTATGCCGTGGTAACTTTTCAACAAAAAAAAAGGTTGAAAATCACTGGTTTAGAGCACGAAAGACCCTTGAATGTGAGTGATTTTACTCAGTCTAATCCAGAAAAAGCTAAAATGAAGCCGTTTGACGACATCATGATGGAGAATATTTATAGACGAACAAAACTAAAAACATACAATTGACATGTTTCCTGCGTGTTTTTGTATCATTCCTGCTCTGTCTAAGTAATAAAACCTCTTCTTTCAACTCATAGAATGTTATGGCGTCTGTGTATAGACCAGTTAACGATTACTTGATTATTTAATTAGTTGATAACCATTTCTATAATCAGTTAGTTGCGATTAATCGATTAACTTGTTGTAGCAATCAGTCACACACCACATTCATATTAGGCAAGGTGGATGAAGTGTCTTGCACAAGGACTCAACTGAAATAGATCGTCCGGCCTTCACGTTGGTGGATGCCCGCGCTAACCACTTGAGCCAGTCCCACCGCAAAGTTATCAGGAATTCATTTGAGAAAAGATATAACTAAATGTTCTATATTTTGCATGAGTCTTTAAACTACTTTGGTCAATTTGGCCTTGGCATTTCCTGCAATAAATTCAAAATGAAATGTCTCTGTGAGGAATGTCAGCTTGCGTCAAAGTTTCAATTCCATTTTAGCAACGACATGATCTGAGCGCGTCTATGAACACAGAGGAGCTTCACAGATTACAGTTTGCAGTTAATTGAGTTCTGGAGAGGGTCTGTAATAAGCTGAGTCTCAGTATTTATTATTATAGGTTGAAATTGGTAAAAAATGTGTTCTCAAAATGACTGGAACATCAAGCCAGTTCTGGAAGATGGGGAATTGATGCCCGATCCATTTAAAGTCCCCATGACAGGTTGGACCACTCATTTACCTAAAATGCACTTAAGATAAATATATTTCAAGTTTTGCTAAAATTCTTTACAAATGTTATCCCAGTTTAGCAGTTTCATAAGTTTTAATTTCACTTCCTGGTTGTAAATAATGACATCACACTAGGAAATTACCATAGCAACCACACTGTAAACTGGGCTAAAACTCATCTAATGTCATCAGTTCTTTTACCTGACAAATAAAAATATATTTGAACTTATTTATTTAGTTGAATTAATGTTTAAATGGTCAAAAAAGTAGTTTATTTTGTGTAAATCGTGTATAAAGTTTGTCTCCCCAGTGTGATGTCATCAGTTTGTTTACTTCCTGTAATTTTCAACATATTTTTCAACTTTTCTCCACAAACAGCGACCTGATTGGTGTAAAACTATTATATATATTTACAACAAGTATTAATACACTGAATAAAGTCAAAATTAGAAAATCATAAAACCTGTCATACGCTCTTTAAGCTTTAAGTATTGGCATCGGAATTGCTGACGCACCTAACTTTTGAATATTATGCTACAAAAAAAATCTTAGAAACAAAAGATACATGAATTATTCTTAATACTGTATCTTCCGTGTCAGTCCCGAGGTCTCGTTTATAAAACTCTGAACACTTTCTTCCTCTTCTCCAAAAGCCCCTAAAGGCAGAGTTCAGACTTCTTGGACCGCGCATTCCCACAACAAATGGTCTCAAACTTAACTGATAAAAATGTACCACAGAACCACACTCGGGAGCCTTTCTTCCTGCTAATTAATGCAAATGTGTCAAACGCAACTTTGCAAAATCACTGCAACCACACAATGCAAAGTGAGGTTGAATGGGGTGGGAGTTTATAAGCTTTTCTTCTTCCCACTCCATTTTGAGCTCATGGTTAATTTGCATTTACTTGGGAAACATGTCGGTGCAACTGTGTATGAACTTGTGTATGCAGGGCTGAAACAAGCTAATCGTTTAATCTTAACTAATCGAATATTTAAATAATCGTCAACCAATTTGATATTCAAAAAATTGTTTTTTGAACTATACATGACCTACAAGACTTGTCATGTGAGAGAGAAGGTTTTATCACTCAAGACAAAGCAGGAATTACCACAAAATTAAACAAGAATCATATAAAGTTTGTGTTCTTTAATCGCAAAAAAACATTTTGTTGTCAGCATACTCTGGGAAGATGTTCTCAAGCAGGATTTCTTTAGTTTCCTCTCAGTTAAATAATGTAAAAATCTCATATTCACCGGCCTTTTGTGATCAACTAATGAATTAATCAAAAGAATAATCGTCAGACTAATCAATTACCAGGGCTGCATAATATATCGCAATGATGACTGACGCAAAAAAGATATCGCAACAAACAAAATATATGGCAGTAACACAAAAAAAGTCTTCCATCTGATAGAAATGTTCTGTTTTTTAAAATGAAAAAACATTGAAAAGGGAAAATCATTAATAAAATTTATCGTTTTCTAACTAAATTAGCCTCGGCTTTGTATATGTTGGTTTTTATTTTTATTTAACAGACATTATTGCATCAAAAATAGAGCTGCAACAATTAGTAGAATAATCGTGACTAGTCGGCTATAAACGTAAATAACATACTAACTAAAATAATTTGTATTTTCTCTGGACTAAACACACTCTAAAACACAAACTTAATGACTTTTCTAACAAAGACAGTGACATTATTAAAGAAAAATGGAAAAAAAGAATAGACCATTTCTGATTTTCCTCAATTATACACTTTATTCATAAATATTCTCTCTCTAGAAGCTTCATTCACAATATTCCAACATTTATTTGGTTAAAAATGTCTCAATCTACAGTAGAAATAATCGCTGACTATTTGACTACCAAAATAATCGTTAGTTTCAGCCTCGGTCAAAAGGTGTGTTTAAATATCTATCTCTACCATATCTATAGCGCAGATCTTAATAGCCATATATATTAGCCGTATATTGCAGATATTGCAGACCTACATTTACGCACCCGTTTGTTTGTAGATGTACGAGGACGAAGTAATATATTGGAAAACAAACGTGTCACATACGCTTTTAGACCTGTCGCAATAATTACCACATCGGGAAGAACAAGAACATTATCGTGTGTACCTTTTCTTTGGACTAATAAGGAATTTTGTCTTGTTTTTTTGTTGTATTAGACCTAAAAGATAACACAGGAGCTGCAATTTGTCGATAAATTAACATGTAGAGAAAGTAGGCTCGTCACGATAACAAATTTTGCGAGACGATATATTGTTACAGAAAAATATCACGATTATATTGAAACTACTTTATGCCACGAACTCCTTTTCTAAACATAAATGATTGTAAAAAAACATAAATTGCAACAAATAAATAGCAGCATTAAACATTTAAGCACATGTTGATATCGAAAAAGAGTCATAAACTTACTTATTTCACTCTCTACAGCTCAAATATTACTGTATTCCAGAAAAAGTAACTATGATTTCCCCACAATAACAAAGAAAATATACATACGATAAATATTTAGACCCAAATATATTGTTCTATCATATACTGAACGAAATAGTAATCATCGTGACAGGCCTAAGAGAAAGTGGAGATACTAAAACGAACTACTAAAATGTTTAAAAGGTCCCATATTCTGCTCTTTTCCCCTTTACACAGTCTATTCTAAGGGCTTTGTTGATACATTTTTGCGTTGTGCAATATCCATAACATAACAGTTTCCAAAAAACACCCATTTCTTGGACTGGAGCAGCCTGCCTCCCCCGCCCAACCCGCGCGCCTCCCCCGCCCAACTCATGCAGAAGCCTAGAGTGGAGATAGTGCGCATGCGCCGTGTGCTCCGGTAAACAGCGATACACAAACACGGGAATAAACCTTTTATCCTCCTGACGGTGCGTCGTGCTGAGTCCTACGTCCTGGATCTGACCTGGAGTTTGAGGTCCAGGGCCTCAACGACGGACGTTGCCGTTTGGTAAATAACAAGCTAACTCTTCTATCTGTCGTATCCATCGTGTAATTACTGTGTAGCATTAGCATTAGCTGTTTTTATTCTGCGGCTGCGCGCTTCCCGGAGGCGTGGCTTAAACACCGCGTCATCCTGGTGAGGAGCCCCCGTCTGCTGCTCAGCCGAGGGGGACGGAAAAGACAGTTCTCTAGCGAAAACATGAGGGAATCAATCAAAAAACCACTTTGGGCACAACATACGAGGCCCAAATAGCACTGTAGGAAGGTTAAAACCTCTGAAAAGTCCATTTTGCATGTTATGGGACCTTTAATTGTGCCATTTATTTATTTCTGGCTCGATTTTACAACAAAAAGGTAATCCTGCTTTAGAGTTTTTATGTCAAAGTCGTTTCAATATTGTCGTTTATCATGATATTCTTTTGTAGTAACACCTCGTTCTTCTCGTGACAGGCCTATACTTTTTCATAAACTAGAAATGAAGCCAATCAATCAACGCGTACGTAACATTTTCGTGCGTACAGGCGTTTTTTCAATGAAACCCCTGGACCTGATCTTTGAGTGTTCCAAAGGCCTTTGTGGAGCAGGTCTGGGTCATTCCTCCTCCTTTGCTCTCAAGACGTATTGATTTTTCTCTGTCATTGTAACTAAGCAACACCATCTGTCCAGCGACGTCTCCTTCAGCCCCGACGGTGAAGAAACACGTTTAAAAAGGTGTAGAAATTTAAATGGTGTGAAATTACATCCCAAATGATACGGGTACATCCCCCACTGTCTGCACCAACAATGCAACGGGACATGTTTAGGCCCAAGAGCGACGATACAGACGAAAATGAATATCTCAATCACGATGTTTAGACGATAGTTTCACAAAGCGTCGCGAAATGTGATAAAATGTGTCTGTAAATGTGATAGTTGAAGTTAAAGTATCGCAAAAAAAGACAATGGACCGCGTAATTATCACAAAAGAGCAGAAATATCACTTCTATTTTCAGTCATTTTTGCTGTAATTTTAATAGTTTTAATAATAGTCGATATACTTGATATTAAAATTGTACATATGGCCAAATAGGTGTGGACAATATATCAAATTACAGGTAATATTCTGAATTAAATAAATAAATGTGGAAAAAAGATAAGTTGTAATCTTTCAAATAAGGCTAAAAGGTGACATTTGTGCACTTAATTTTATAGTTACATAGTTTATAGCAGTATATAGTTCACATTTGTATGATAATTAAACCTTAACAAATATGTTTAAAGACATGTTTTAATATATTTCTGTTGGATTGACACACTATCGTCTGAATATTGTTATCAGGATACTCATTATCACCCAACTAATAAAAATAAATAAATAAAGACAATTGTAATATGATCTTTTTTTTAAATATACATTTGTTTGGGTGTTGAGGTTGAGTGAAAGCAATTTATAAAGCTCAAAATCAACGAGTAAAATGATTTTGTTGAATATTTATATAATTTTAATGTACGTGATATTTTAATGTATCGATGTGAAACAGAAATAGTATGTAAATTATAACAAAAATGATATTCTCGATGACTGTATAGGACAATACTAAAACATACAAGAAACATAACACTTTTCAGTAAACTAATGATGACAGAAAACAATTATACGCTCACTAAAGATTTTTCCAGGCAAATTTGCTCTAAAAAAGAGCTGCAACTAACCATTACTCAAGTAGTCGATTAAACAGTTATCGATTAACAAATTGAATCAGTGCTAAATGTTTTTCAGTAAAAACTACGACCAAATAAACAAAACTGTGAATATGACTGAAAGGATTTTAGTTGCACTATGACCTTTTAAAGAACATTTTATAATGATTATTTATGTTTTTATGTGTTTATAGTGTGATTTTAATGCATCTTTTCTTATTCTGTAAAGCACTTTGAACAACTTTGTGTACAAATTGTCCTCAACAAATAAACTTGCCTGGCTTATTTACGAATAAAGTAAATCACTGATGAAACCAGAAATTGTTTTTGACATTTTAAATTGATAAAATAGTGCATTTATTGTTATTTAGCTGTTTTGGCATGTCATTTAGAGCCTACAGTTCAGTTAATGATTACGAACAATGATGAAAATACAATACAATTATTTCAGTATCCAACTAGTCATGATTATCCGGTTAATCGTAGCAGCTTTACATTAAGGAAAACTTCATCTCAATCTCTACAATGATTTTTAGATCATTTATTTAATTACAATATTGTACTTCCACTTCCCCATTTGCTGTGTTGTCCTAGGGGGTCGATGTTTTAGCGCTGGAAGTTGATTGAAAAAGCCGTCAGAGTAAAAGTCGATGTAGCGTAGAGGAGCGGCGCGTGGTGGGCGTTGTGCTCGGGTCGAGGCTGCACAGTAATTTAGTGCATGGCTGATTTGACGACGCGTTACAAGAGACTTTGAGAGATAGTGCTGCTGGACACACAGCGGTTTCTCTTCTGTCATCAGACGCCGTTATCTGGTGTGAACAGGTGGACCAACAGGCGACAGGCGAGCACAAAGGACACGAGGCTACGGGACCGGCGGAGCGGAGAAAAGACGAAAGGGCGGGACAATAACACGAAGAGGAGGACGTTTGTGGTGGAATGAAGATACGGCTTTTTACGATCCATTTATTTTCTTTAGTGCTGTAGTCGAAATTCTTAGTCGACTAAAGACCTGTCCCATCAGACGATTAGTCGACTAAAAGGGCCAAACTATATCTAAACTAGGGCTGCAATGAGTTAATTGATTAATCAAAACTACCTGATTATAGAAATGGTTGTCAACTAATTTAAAGTGCATATAACAGGTTTTCATGATTTTCTAATTTTGACTTTATACGGTGTATTAATCCCAGTTGTACAAATACATTTCAGTTTTACACCAATCAGGTCGCGGTTTGTGGAGAAAAGATGACATCACACTGGGGAGACAGAGTTGAGGCATAATTTACACAAACGAAACAACTTTTTTTGATCCTTTAAACCTGGGGTGTCCAAACTTTTTCCATCGAGGGCCACATATCGAAATATAGACCAAGCGGAGGGCCACAAATCAATCATGAAACGTTAAAAAAAGCTACATTTATCTGATGTTTTAAGAGCCACCACATCTACATTCAGTCTCAGTGCCTTAATATCAGGTCTGTATCGCACCAAAATGTTAGTTATTTAGGTTGGAATTGCAGAAAATGTGAAATTTGCTGTAAAAAAAGTACTTTCTCATAACAGAGTGGGCCAATTCACCAGGAAGACTAAGGGCCAAGAAAAATTGGTCTGAGGGCCGCATTTGGCCCCCGGGCCTGAGTTTGGACATGCCTGATTTAAACGTTTATTGATGATTTATTTATGATTTAGCAAAATAAAGGCGTCTGCATTTGTAAAACAACAAAATCTGTGATATTGAATTAGTTTTGTACAGGACGGTTTCTTGGTAATTTCCTAGTGTGACGTCATCATTTACAACCAGGAAGTAAAACTAAAACCTAAAAAATTGCTAAACCGTGATAAAATTTGTGAAGTATTTTAACACAATTTGAAATATATTTATCTTAACTGCATTTTGGTCAAATCAGTTGTCCAGCCTGTCAGGGGCACTTTAACAATGGAGTAATCGTTAACTGGTCTATACACAGACTCCAAAACATTGTATGTGCTGAAAGAAGAGGTTTTATGACTCAGACAGAGCCGGAATGACACAAAAAACACATGGAAAATGTCAATTGTGTGTTTTTGATTAAAATCCTTGTTCATCTATAAATATTCTCCTCCAGGATGTCGTCAAATGCCTTCACGCCTTCACTTCAGCTTTGTCTGAGTAAAATTCTGTACAATTCTCATATTCAAGGCTCTTTCGCATTTTGAACAACTAATCGATTCAATGAAGGAATAATCGCTAGACTAATCGATTACTAAAATAATTGTTAGTTGTAGCCCTAATCTAAACTATGAAGTATTGCCGTGTATCTGACCCAAACTGCACTCAGACGACTGAAACTGCACAGGAGTTCATGCAAAAATAACAATTTGCACAGAAAATACTAGTAAACAGTGTATTTATTTGTTAGATACTGATTTACTCCAAAATCTCACTCCACATTTTCTCGTTTTTGTTGTCTTTCCCACATAAATTTGTTAAATGAAAATAAAATAATTAGCCGACTAATAAAAATGTTGGTTGACTAAGACATCATCGACCGATGAATCGACTAAACCCTTTATTTTCAACCAGTGCGCCGGGGAACATTAGTGTGCCTTGCAAATTCACAGTTGCAGATGTAATTTACTTTTTTGGAATGTCCTGAGCAACTTCTGCATCAAAAAAGAATGCAAATCCATCACTATTCCAAATTAAAAGAACTAGACAGTTGCACAGACATTATCTGCCTCATTATATATCATATTTTTTACTAAATTCAATCTGATTTAGTAACGTTTTGGGAGTATGTGGGGTTCTGTGGTATCGTTTAAACCCAGAAAGTGTGCCACAACCCAAAAAAGGTTGAAAAACACTGGACTAAACGACTAAAGGATTACAGCTCTACAGTCTCTTGTCAGTTCTCCTGGTCACAAATGACAGAATTGTCTCAAACGGGGTGTGTTGTTAAAGTCTATGTGACAGGTTCTCACGTTTGTCCAATTCTGACTTAGTTTGGTGGGAGGGCACCTGTGGTAAATATTTATCATAGTTTTACATCAGTCAAGATGGAGCTTGTGAGGAAATTTAGAAGAAAAAAAAAGTTTAAAATGAGCTGAGTTCTAAAACTGAATCCCTCTGTGATGTCATCAAAAAGCGACGCACCATCGTAAATACAGAGACAATTTAAACAAAACTGACACATTTCTTCTGACAATTTAAACTATGATTCAACAAAGTAAAGGTCTTATCAGGTATTATTACTACTGTGGAATTTAAATGGATTTTGTCCCTTGTTTACAGTCTGGTTGCTAGGTAACGATTGTAGAATTACCTCTGCCTATGTCATATTTACTGCTCATGTTCAACCAGAAAGTGACATTATAAACTTTACAAAAACTGTCAAACTGGGGACAAATGGCCAAAATGTTTAGTAAAATCTTAAATGTAATTATGTTCAGTACATTTTAGGGAAAAGTGCCGTCAAACCTGTCATTTACACTTTAAGTACAAGAGCCAGTAAAAAAATTGTCTTCCATTTATAGGTCCAACCAAGATATCCGGTGCACAGATTAGGGCTGCAAGATTAATCACAATCTAATCGGTATCTAATGGGCAATTTGTGAAGTACAAAAATTTCCTCCACAAATGACAAAATATCCTGTCTAATTCTGCAGAAAAAGTACAAACCCTGTAGTTTTTATCTGCACAAGCTTTAAACTACATTGATTCTTACGTTAGTTTGTCAGTTCATTGGTCTATTCTAGTCTCTTTGTCAAGTTCTCCTGGTCGTAAATCTAATCTAATCGCAATCCTTCTCGTAATTAGATACTTTTCCAAATCGTGCAGCCCTAGAACCGATGGAGCCAATACCAGATTCATCACATTTGTCTGGATCGGCACCAGCAGTAACAGTGCATCCCTATTTTTTCATTAATGCGTCAGATTGTGGCGTAGTTTTTGAGATTTATGAGATTAAGACTCAACTAGTCCTGGTTCCTTTCCTGTGTTGATTCCTGTCCTGATTCCTAGTTCCCGGTCCGGTTCCTTGTCCCTGTGCTGGTTCCTGTCCTGGTTCCTGTCCTGGTTCCTGTCCTGGTTCCTGTCCTGGTACCTGTCCTGGTACCTGTCCAGGTACCTGTCCAGGTCCAAGTCCTGGTCCATGTCCTGGTCCATGTCCTGGTCCATGTCCTGGTCCATGTCCTGGTCCATGTCCTGGTCCATGTCCTGGTCCATGTCCTGGTCCATGTCCTGGTCCATGTACCTGGTTGTAATCTGAGTTCATGTCTGATCCATGTCTGGTTCATACTGGTAATCACCATGGTCCATGTATGCCCTGGTTCATGCCCTGGTTCATGCCCTGGTTCATGTCCTGGTTATTGTCCGGTGCTGATTCTTGGTTCCTGTCCTGGTTATTGTCCGGTGCTGGTTCTTGGTTCCTGTCCTGGTTATTGTCCGGTGCTGATTCTTGGTTCCTGTCCTGGTTATTGTCCGGTGCTGGTTCTTGGTTCCTGTCCTGGTTATTGTCCGGTGCTGGTTCCAGTGCTGGCTCTTGGTTCCTGTCCTGGTTCCTGTTCTGGTTCTTGTCCGGTGCTGGCTCTTGGTTCCTGTGCTGGTCCCTGCAACACTTACTTTGCTAATTGATGTAGTGATTACTCTTTAGATTAATTGATTTGTTTGGATCGCTGAATACAAGATTGTTACTAAATTTGCCCAGGATGAAGCTAAATAGATGTTGTTTTTAAGAATATCCTGGGTGTATTAACAAACGAAATAGGCTTTTAATCAAAAACACTAAATATTTCCTGTGTCATTTTGATGTAATTATGCGTTGTCTGATCCATAAAACCTCTTCTCGCTCACAGCATGTTTTGCTGATTGTATTTAGTGAAGGAAACAATTATATGATTAATAAATTAGTTGACAATTACTTCAATGATCAGTTTGTTGTGATTAATTAATTGATTCAGCCATAGTTTGAACGTTGAAGTATGGCGCTGATTTAGTCCTGGTTTGGTCTTGATTTGGTTCTAGCTCCAGACTGGAACGGTCCTGGTTTGGTTCTATCTTAATCCTGGTTCGGTTCTAGTTTGATCCTGGTTCGGTCCTAGCTTGATCCTGGTCCGGTCCTAGCTTGATCCTGGTCCGGTTCTAGCTTGATCCTGGTTCGGGTCTAGTTTGATCCTGGTTCGGTTCTAGCTTGATCCTGGTTCGGTCCTAGCTTGATCCTAATTCGGTCCTAGGTTGATCCTGGTTCGGTTCTAGCTTGATCCTGGTTCGGTTCTGGCTTGATCCTGGTTCGGTTCTGGCTTGATCCTGGTTCGGTTCTAGTTTTGATCCTAGTTGGTTTGGTCCTAGGTTGATCCTGGTTCGGTCCTAGGTTGATCCTGGTTCGGTCCTAGGTTGATCCTGGTTCGGTCCTAGGTTGATCCTGGTCCGGTTCTAGCTTGATCCTGGTTCGGGTCTAGTTTGATCCTGGTTCGGGTCTAGTTTGATCCTGGTTCGGGTCTAGTTTGATCCTGGTTCGGGTCTAGTTTAAACCTGGTTCGGGTCTAGTTTAAACCTGGTTCAGTTCTAGGTTGATCCTGGTTCGGTCTTAAGTTGATCCTGGTTCGGTCCTAGTTTGATCCTGGTTCGGTCCTAGTTTAATCCTGGTTCAGTTCTAGTTTAATCCTGGTTCGGGTCTAGTTTGGTCCTGGTTCGGTCCTTGCTTGATCCTGGTTTGGTTCTAGTTTAATCCTGGTTCGGTTCTAGCTTAATGCTGGTTCGGTTCTAGCTTAATCCTGGTTCGGTCCTAGTTTAATCCTGGCTCGAGTCCACGTTCAAGCCCCCCGTTCGAGCCTCCCTCTCACGGTCGAGTCCCACAGTCGAGTTCCAGTCCCTCGTCCGACTCCCCCCGTTCTACTCTGGTCTCTGTCCTTGTTTAATCCTAGCCCAGAACTGCCAAGTCCTTGTTTAGTCCTGCTTTGTTCTTGGTTCAGTCTTGGTTTAGCGCCAACGTGGGAGCGAACATTCAAAGTCAGATTTCAATATTTCATACAGCTATTACACTCTGCTTTCAAATTCCGTACAACTCTGATGTTTTTACCGTTGCATTAGACTCTGTAGTTTTGGACATAATAGTTTAGTCCTAAATGCAGAAATCCCCAGCCGCATTTTTGACCCTGAAGTATGCTCCAGTCAAGATCACGGCTCATAAATCTAATGACAGAGGACAGAAAATCCGCTGGTGAAGGTTGAACAGACGCTGTGACATTCAAAGCACCTGTGGCTCATTGTAAAGAATCCATTAGTCGACTTTCCATAAATGTTACGTCCTTAGATGTCACGTTACAAGGTACAACAAACCGAAAGTTATGTGTTCATGATTAATTGATTCATCACAGATATGAATCTAATCAGTAAAACCTACGGATGGGACAAGATCTTGAGATAAAATTGCGACAAGATTGTACACACGTGAGTAAAAGGATCTAGAGATTTTGCATGTTTGCCTTGGACTAAAAACGTAAAAAGATAAAGTTACACGTCTTGAGAAGCTGTAGTTCTAAAAAAAGAAGTGCTACAATTATGGCAAAAATGTTAAATAAACAAAATAAATAAACATTGTAAGGTCGAAATTGTGAGGTGAACTCTACAATTTGTTCATTATAAATCATGTCCAAATCTCGTTCTCGGGGGAATTGTGTCTCGTAGAGGTGCATAATTCATCAAAATTTGAATGGATGCAATTGCAAATCACAAAAGCTGCAATCATTTTCTCCACAAACAACAAAATATCCTCTTAATCTGCATAAAAAAAATGCTAACCCTGTAGTTTAGATTTGTTTAAAAACGTTCTGACACAAGTGACTACAAGTAAATAAAAGCCTCAAAATCAAAACCAAAAAAGGGACAAAAACGCAACTATACATGGCAAAAAGAGTACTAAAAGTGACAAAAATGCTACAAAACTAACTAAAAAACGCTACTAAACGTGTAACAGTGACTAATGCGCTACCAAAAGTAACTAAAAACACTACTATAAGTGACAAAAAGGCAACCAAAACTAACTAAAAACGCTACTAAACGTGATAAAAAGGCTACCAAAAGTAACTAAAAATGCTACTAAAAGACAAAAACGCTACTATAAGTGACAAAAAGGCAACCAAAAGTAACTAAAAACACTACTATAAGTGACAAAAAGGCAACCAAAAGTAACTAAAAACGCTACTAAACGTGATAAAAAGGCTACCAAAAGTAACTAAAAATGCTACTAAAAGACAAAAACGCTACTATAAGTGACAAAAAGGCAACCAAAAGTAACTAAAAACGCTACTTAAAAGAGACAAAAACGCTACTATAAGTGACAAAAAGGCTACCAAAAGTAACTAAAAACGCTACTTAAAAGAGACAAAAACGCTACTATAAGTGACAAAAAGGCAACCAAAACTAACTAAAAACGCTACTAAACGTGATTAAAAAGGCTACCAAAAGTAACTAAAAATGCTACTATAAGTGACAAAAAGGCTACCAAAACTAACTAAAAACGCTACTAAACGTGATAAAAAGGCTACCAAAAGTAACTAAAAATGCAACTAAAAGACAAAAATGCTAATATAAGTGACAAAAAGGCAACCAAAAGTAACTAAAAACGCTACTTAAAGAGACAAAAATGCTACTATAAGTGACAAAAAGGCAACCAAAAGTAACTAAAAATGCTACTTTAAGTGACAAAAAGGCTACCAAAACTAACTAAAAACGCTACTAAACGTGATAAAAGGGCTACCAAAAGTAACTAAAAATGCAACTAAAAGACAAAAATGCTACTATAAGTGACAAAAAGGCAACCAAAAGTAACTAAAAACGTTACTAAGTGACACAAACGCTACTAAAATTGACAAAACGTTCCGAAACATGTGACTCTTCCATTCGTTTCAGTTCAAATTTCAGTCTTTTTTGTTGATTCTACTTGTTGTGTTTAAAATGTGAACTGTGAACAGAATCACAAATCTAACCACAACCACAATACTGGTCAGAAAAACCACAAATCCATATTATTCACAAATCGTGCAGCTCCTGTGTCTCGTCTCCAGTAAAACCTTCAAACAGTCACTAAGTATAATAGGATTTCATGATTCTCGAATTGGAATTTGTGTGATTACAATTTGCAAACAACACATAACAACTCAGGTTTAGACATAAGAAAAGATGTGTTCTGAAAAGCATCTAATTAAGCATTTTATGTCAGTTTTCTCTCAAATATTTAACATGAAGATGGTTAAGTGTTAATCAAGACGTGTTTGACAAAGCACCCAATGAATTAATTAACGTTACTGAACAAAATGAGCCTGTAAAGACACACATATCATCCATAAAGCTCAAGTTTGTTCAGTTTTGAGTGAGGAAAATCTCCAAACCAATACCACAAATTGCTTGTTAAGTCTGACCCAAATGAGAACAACATTCAACAAAACAATCCTTAATTACTGAAGCAGAAGTGGGTAAAAGACAACCAAAAATGGAATATCGAGAACACTGTCTCTATAAGTAATTAACAATCAAAAAGCTGCAAATAAAGCAGAATCAGAATTAATGATGGGCAATGCTACAGAAAATATCGACTATGAACAGTTGTACTTTGGCTATCAATATTTTATTCCAACCTTTGCTTGAACTAATAAGAAAAGTAAATGCATGTGCAGAAACCCTAAAATATAAACAAATTTTTCTTTAAAAATCTGCATTTTCCCCCTTTTTTTTCTTCTTTATTTTAGCCATATTTTTTGCACAAGATGTGATGATATAGATTAAATTATTTTTGTTACAGACATGCAACCATCAAGCAAATAGTTAACTAAACTCAAATTAAATATCAGTATCACTGTGAAAATAAACTTTAAATTTTAAATCTGTATTTTTATCAGCTAAACTCCTACCGTCAAAATAGAATACATTACTATTAACTTACACTCACAACATATTTACATATTTCCACACTGATATACAATTTTACGACTGAAAATTGCACAAATACTTTACAAAGACTATTTTTAAATTAAACTTGTGAGATGTAAAAAGTGTGATCTTCCCCTAAAAAAGTTGAGATATTTCTGCACTTTTAGATGATTCTACAGTCAATTCAGAACTGTGCAATAAAGACATTTCCAGGTCGGCCTGTTACAGTAATTAATTTATCGACTTATCGTTCAATAAATGAAAGCTAGAACAATATTTTTGGGGCTCAATATTAATCGTGTATGTCTGTTCTTTGCACTGACAAGAAACCTTTTGGTATTTTTTGGTAACATGTTAAACATTTCTGGTGTAGAGGGTTGAATAATACACATATGTGACTCATAAATGCCACTAACAAACAACTCAAAAAGTGTTTTAATCTGCTATTTATTTCTTGCAGCTTATGATTTGTACACTATAGTTAATTTGGAATACGTTTTATTGGTTTTTTTGAGTTACTGTGTGTGGTTTTCAAGGTTTCAAGGAAGTTTATCGTGATATTTTCTGGAACAATATATCGTACATCAAAATTTGTAATCGTGACTAGGTCTGGGCGATATTGTGATAAAAATCAAATCGTGAGCTCGTCCCTGTGACATTCTGCTATTTTTGTGAAATCGTTGTATCGTGATTCACTGCTTGTCTCTTTAATGCAGCTGTCTGTTCAAACACACTTTTTCTCCTGTTGTTTAGCCTCTGAAGCCTCTGAGCAGATGACTTTATTTACCTCTTAAAGACCAGAGCTGCACAATTAAACCAAATCCACACTAAATCACAATTATAAACAATGCGATTTTTGAAGTGCGATCATTTCTGCCACAAACAAACAAAATGTCTTGCTTTAATTTGAATAAAAACAGCTGACAATGTAGTTTGGATTTGTACAAACATGTTCTGAAACAAGCGACAAAAGCGTGACCAAAAGCGATAAAAATGCATTCAAAAGCGACAAAAATGCACTAAAACAAGATTAAAACGACAAAGACGCGTTTAAATGTGACAAACACAACTGAACGTGACAAAAACGCAACTAAAAGAGACAATTCTGTTTAAAACGCAAACAGAATTTATTTAAACGTAAATTGCAAGTCTTATCACAATTGTAAGGTAAATTTGATTTTAGATATTCTTCCTAAATCACGCAGCTCTATTATAGACAATAAAAAATACAAACTGAACATTGTGAATGGTGATAAAATCGAAATCATGATCAGGCCCCAAGAAAATCGTGATAATCATTTTTTGCCATAATCGACCAGCCCTAATCACGACAGGCTTCTTTTACCACATTTTTATTAATTAATTGCAAAAAAATATCACCTTATTCTTACTGGGATAATCCAAAACAAATGAAATCAAATCAATATCATCCACCTCTACCTGAAAACAGCACTTTTGTCTTTGTAAAGCGTCACGTTGCTCCTGACTCGAGCGGGCTGAGATCGAGACGGCCTGATGTGGTTTGTCCATGCATAAAATAAGAGACAGAACCAAAGAAAAACAGAAGGGAGCGGAGCGGCGGACGCATTCAGAAAAAGCAGTCACCCTTGGACCAGACACGACAAAACTAATTAGACTCATCTGCCTCGCCGTCCAACGTCCAAAACATTTCAGCTCCTAAACAATGTACAGAGCAATGTCGAACAAGATTATCAGGCGGGATAACACGAGAGAAACGAATCCAACGTCGTCAAAAGTAGGATCGTGGAAAAGGGAGTATGTGGTTTCTTATTTAGCTGCAAAAGGAGCTGCACGACGACTACAAAAAATAATCCAAGTCGTATTTTTATAATTGAAATCATTAAATGGACTGTACAGACTCTAAAACACATGCAACAAGACCTTTTATAACCAAGAAAGTGGAATTATTGAATAAAAATTAGGGCTGTAGTCAACAACTGGAAAAAAATATATCAAAACTATGAAGTATTTCCCTATATCCAACCCAAACTGCTCTCAAAAGATCACAGCTGCAGAGGAATTCATGCAAAAACAACCATTTTTAATGTATGTAATTTTTAATTAAGTACTTGCAAACTGTGTATTTATGTGTTGGACTCCAAAATCTTCAGCAAACTCATGCCATCTCTTCTTGTTTATGCCAAATAAATCCTTTAAATCTAAATGGAATAATTAGTCGACTGATGAAAATGTTGGTCGAGTAAGACACCATCAACGATTAATCGACTAAATGATTATAGCCCTAATGAAAAATGTCAAAAAAGAAAAATAATTTATGATTTTCATCCAGAATTCACTATTTTTCATCTTTTATTTGGTTTTAAAAAGTCTCAATGTACAATAGAAACAATCGCTAACTAGTCGACTACTAAAGTGATGACGTTTGATTCTCATATTTATAGGTTTCAGAGTGATGAAAAAGTAGGACTGTTATGTTATATTATGCGATTAAAAAAAATTTCAATCAAAATATATCGTTTGCCTATTCACCTTATTCTGCCCCGCCCACTTTTGCCATTTTTTGCACTTTTGTTGTAAACGCACTTCCGTTTGATGAGAACTCCGTTAAAGCTAATGACGAACGAGGGAAAAGTCTCGCCGCTAAAATGTTACATAAAGTAGATTGATTTGTGTAAAATGTTTAATGAACACGAGCAACAACAAGTCAACAACGCAACGATTTCCTGGTCAGTCTGAAAACGTCTTTTTAGTCCATGTAGAACTTATTTTCTGTTGAGCTCGTCTGCTCCGTGTTAAACTACAACGGAAACAAGACGGCGGCGCGTACGGCAAATTCAGGAATAAGGTGAATAAACAGGACACTATTTGACCCTTCTAGTGTTTCTAAACAAAAAACTGTGTTCCGTTAGCCTGGTACCATGTTTTAGCTCGAGTGCAGTTTCAATGGGAGAGTTAGCATTAGTGTTAGCATCACAAACTATGAAAAAACAGGGCTGTTTTGGCGACTGACAAACACTCAACCACACGCGAGCACTCGATAGAAAATCTTACCAAATGAATGAAGTGTTTTATGTAGATTGTTACCGTTAGCGTTAGCGCCGAAATTAGCGTACATGCTAACAACCTGTAATAAACATTCAAATCTACCGTTATTCTGGATAATGAAGCAGCGAAGACATACTGGGTGACAACAGCTTAACAGGAACATGTACGTTTTGTTTCACCAAGCGCCACAAATCCTACAGTAATAAGTGAACTTTAGGTCGTTAGATGTTGACAGTTATTACTTGTTGGCAAATGTGATGAAAATATAAACAACCGTGGCCTGTCTGAGCTGCCTACAAACGACAAAATTACACTTTTTTTTTATTAGCTGCTCCGTTAAAATTATTTAATAGAATGTAAACAAAAGAACCCGGCTGCGCACACATCCTGCTGCTTGTGTCCCTCCTGCAAGGGTCTATTCACTTTATTCTGTCCCGCCCACTCCTGCCTCTTTTTATGTCTATGACCCGCTCTCTTGTAGTAAAGGGACTTCCGATCTGACGAGAAAACCGTTCACGCAAATGGCAAAACAGGGAAAAGTCTCTTGTCAAAACATTATATAAAGTAGATTGATTTGTGTAAAATGTTTAATGAACACGAGCAACAACAAGTCAACAACGCACCGATTTCCTGGGGCCTGAAAACGTCTTTTTAGTCGAGTAGAACTTATTTTCTGTTGAGCTCGTCTGCCCCGTGTGAACTACAACGGAAAAAGATAGCGGCGCCCACGACAACTTCCGGTATAAGGTGAATAAACCCATAAAATTCTGCAGTAAAGAAATGTACAGTGTTTGTCGACTGAGGTCATACTTTGTCAATGTATAACAAAGGCCTAATGTTATAGTTTAAAATTATCCTGGAGGAGGCGTTTGGTTCAAAGTTTAACATATTCTCAGACGTCATATATCTGATGAAAAAGGCTTTCATTTTCATATATCAAAAGGCGGCATATTAATCAGCCATAAGATCCACTTTCTATTTCTTCAGTCTGTCTAAAAATGACTGGAAATAAAATAAAAAAGATTTTCAAGATGTTTCCGACAAGTATTGCGATTACATTTGTGATACATGTTTAAAAAACGTAGGATTCTGTTTAGATGCACATTGTAAACAATCAGAATCAGAAAAAAACTAGGATCTTGCTTCAGCGATAAGGAACAGTAACAGTATAAACCGATCTTCAATGAGCGTCCGGATGACACAACCCCTGAAACCTTTTCTACGATGAAGCACACCTGGACGAATGAGGGATTACGTCGATAAAAATAAACCGTTACAAAATTTAATAAAAACAGACTTTGACTTAATACTTTGACTAATTATAAACACAACCTTTACAGGTCAGACATTAGTGAAAATTAGCAGTCTAAATCAGGGGTGGGCAATTATTTTGACGCAAGGGCCACTTTGGACTTTTACACTTGCCTGGGGGCCGGACCATTTTACACACATACTACTACACATAGACTTAATGCCTAAAATACACAAAATCGACAACAGAAGAGCAGAAATCATTACCTTTACTTAGTGGGAACAGTGCCAACAGTCACTCTTTTTATCCAAAGCATCAAAGTCTGGTGTTATTCTAGTGGTGGCTGTTCTTAAAACTGATCTTAAATGAACAAACAGCTGCTCAGGCAACTATAAAATGACAAATGCGTCATACTTAACTCATACAATTTTTGCTTTGTGGGCCGGATCAAAATGCCAAAAGGGCCACATGTGGCCCCCGGGCCTTAGTTTGCCCCCCTCTGATCTAAATGGACGATGTGACACTTAAATATTTGAGAGAAGACTGAAATACGAACTGATAAACTAATACAAGAATCACAAATGTATTTCAGAGCATATTTGTAGAGTCTAAACTACAGGTGCGACCAGATATTGACAAGATATTTTGTTCTTTGCAGAGCACAATCTATTATCTGAATAATTGCTGCCTTTGTGATTTGACAATCGAGCCAGCGCTAATTGCGATTTGATTGCAACACGTTCTGCTGTTTTTTTTACCTCACGCCGAGTCAATAAGACGCCTCACACCACCAGTGACCACAAGACAGTGAAAGCCGCGAGTGAAATATGCCACGTGTCATTCATAATAATCAACGGCTCTGTCACAAAACAATGATATCACAATCAGACCGAAAGAACCAGCAGCATGAAACCGTACGTCTTCACAACAACAATGCCAGTCTATAACCGTCGAAGTCGTTTGTAAGAAGTGAAGACAGGAGCGATGACAGGTGCAAAAAGGATTTATGTCACAACAAAAGCGGCCACCACAATGTGCAAACCACTTGAACTATATATTACAGCGTAAACTAGCTATTCCAACAAGAGACAGGCGCCAGTTCATTCATAATGTTTCGAATTAAAAATAAAACGTGCACAAACAGTGTCTAGTAAGAAGGAGCTATTTTAACATGGTTCAATTGTTTATCGGGCTGTAACAAATTAATATTTAGTCGACAAGTCATTATTAAGTCATTAAGATTATTTCTATTGTACATTGAGACTTTTAACATATATTTTTTATCAAATAGAGGTTGAGATATGGTGACTGAAGGCTTACAGAAAGAGAATATTTACGAATAAAGTGCAAAGAAACAGATTATTACTTATCAACACTTTTTTTTCAATAATTCTGCTGTCTTCATAATAAAAACGTCTTCTCATATGCGTTTTAGAGTCTGTATAGTCCAGAAAGCAATTACGATTTTCTTTCTTTTTATTTCTTTTATTCTCTGGCTTTTAACACCGCGTGAGTTGTGTGGTCCTCTGTGTTTTAGCATGTTTTAAATTTATTTATTCTATTAATTTATTTCTATTTTATGGTTTTATCAATTTGCTTGGATTTGATTTTACTGGTTTTACAAGCAGTTTGTTATTATATATTGTGTTTTTATGTTTGTGTGTGCAGCACTTTGGAAACAGGTCGGTTTATAAAATGTGCTGTACAAATAAAGTGGATTTGGATTTGGACGATGATCAAAATATGACTGATTTTTAAATAGTTGACTAGTCACTCGTTATTGTTCCTATTAATCGTTGAAGCCGAAACGAAATGTAATAATACTGAGTTCTACAATATGTCAACTTGAAACCAATCCACACATGATCTGTTGAGTAAATGTTAAATCAATATAAAATGTGGGTTTAACAGCTTTTCTCTGGAGGAAGTAAACACTGCACTGGTCAAATACAGCCTCGCAGTGATCCTGATACACAGGTTCACATAGTTCAATAAAGCGCCACAATCAACTCAAGGCAAGACACTACAGGCAAAAGCAATTTATGTCAGTTTGCTCTCTCCACATAAATGCACAACAAAAGTGTTCAATCTGCACGCAAAGATGATTTATTACTTTGATTTACTCAACTTGTATCCATAGATTTCTCTGGGACGTTGTAACTTCAAATACATTTTTCTCCAACAGAGACATAAAGAGCAGCCTTTAAAGTAGCTCCTGCACACAGCAAACTTGACAAGATTTTGACAGATTATACAGAAGGATTTGTTGATATCTAATTCTAAGTCTGGTTTATTTTTTAAGTTTTAACCACAAAATTGAGAGTCGAAATTTTCAGTAAGATCTAATTTACTCAAATAATAAATAAGACATCCAAAATCTTGCATCTAATATGTCAACAAAATGAAGCAAGTAACTTAAACCAGGCTCTATCCAATTTTCTGATTTATACATGCCTAACACGTGCAATTTGTACACATAAATACGTGCATTTCATATCTTAATGAAAATATTGAAATACATGATTTAACTCTATATAAGTAAACTGCAGAACAAGTTTCAAATTGATATCTAAATAAGGGTTTTTTTTCCCATTTACCTGCAGTGTATCGCCTTAAATATTTATCTTAATCTAAATAACCAAAGTTGTGGAACACGAGGATGCTCTTCTTTACAATGTGATCAGCTACACGTGCCACTACCAAAGAGTTCACACATATTGTTGTAGCTCATCTAAAAAAAACTCCAAACTTTACCAAATTGTGTGCAAAGTGAAGAGCTGCCTTGTTTATCAATGCAAAAGCTGCGTGTTCGCAAAGTTACTGAACTGGACGGATTTGCAGCTAACGTATACCTTAGCAGCAGAAAACTAACTTACCGTCACGTTTGTGGTTAAAATTGAGAGGAAAATCAGATCAGAGTGACCCCAAAGTGCAGACTGTTGCACAAATTAAACCCAAATTGAGTCAGAAAGCATGGCACAAAGCTAGCTGGCAAATAACAGCTCGCAGTTTATGTTTTTCTACATGTAAACGACTAGTTAGCCGAGATGCTAGTTGTGTTCGGCTATTTTTCCACTAAACGGCATCGTGCACTGGAGAAAATCGTGGTTAAATGTGGCTTTATTTCTCTTTTTATTAAATTTAGGCAAATGCTAGAAAGCTAAGGTGTGTTTGTGGGCATTAATACAAATATAGAGTCTATTTGGAGTTATTTATAGGTGATATAGCGCTTCACCGGGCTATATACAGAACCAGTTAGCACGGTTAGCTCCCGAACCCTATTATAACCAATGGTAACCAGTTAGCATCTGCGGCTAACCTGAGTCTAATATTAGCACGCCGAGCTAGCTGATTGTTCCAACTTTGCCGATGCGTTTGTTGTGCTGCGGAAAAGCACACCAACAAACTTGGCTTTTATCCCCACGACCACACAAGCGCAAAACTAGTGGTTCACTCGTAAGAAGCGTTCGTAGCTCGTAGAATTAAACATACCTCACTTCCGTAAATTTGCAGCTGCACGCTCGGCCGCGGCCATGTTTGTCGCTCCAGTCAAGTTGGGGTTGGGTTGAGCCGAAGCGCGAGGCTCCACAAACCCGCAGCAGCAGCAGCAGCGCCCAAGAGGAGCCGCAAGACTCTGCGAACAGGCGACACCGAGCATCCACGGTTTATTTCGGTTGTACGGCGTCTGATAAGCGTGACGGGCTATACTTGCTGCACTTAGAGTTTTCAATTATGCATGAGTGGAGAGCTGGAGTCACAGTTGCCATGGGGCTTGCTGACGGAGTGGCTGCTATTTTGCGCCAATGGCATCTCCTATTAACCAGGGGTACACCGGCACTTACCACGGGATGCTTGGAATAGTGTGTTGTATTTGAAGAATGTGGGATTGAGTTGTATTTGAATAAAAAAAAACTAATTTGTATTGAATTTGACACAAATGTTTTGAACAACTTGGACATTGTATTCTTAAAACAAGAAAATACACTGAAAATATCAATGTGCCATTATTCCAGGGTTTAGCCTCCTGTTGTTTCTGCAATTATTAATCGCTATGGCAACGGTCCCAGTGTTTCATAATTCTGAAATCCCTGGCTCAGTAGCACAAGCCTAAAAGAAGTTTGAAATTGCCTATATCTATGTAAATGTACACTTTGAAATCTGTATTAGGCCCACTGCCATTATGTGTGTTTTTGTTTTTTAATGTCAATCTAAAAAGAGAGTGCTGCAAAGTTTGGGAGGGGCTGCACTACACAGATTTATTTGCCTTCTACCCGAGTTAGTGGGTAATCATTTGGGAGATCTCAAGACAAAAAGGTTGAAAATAACTTGCTTTACAACTACCAATATGTATATTTATCTAGAAACGTGTCTTGCCCACAGACACAACAGGATGAAATGACTAGAGTGGGAATCGGTCTGTCAAATTAAGTCGATTTCACTTGAATTACAAATTGCAGGTGCAGTTTGTGTACTTTTTATAGCGTTTCTATGCCGTTTTACGTATTGAACTACCACAAAATAACCACAACAGCCACAATTTTCAGCATGGATTCATCAAGTTTTAATAGTGCCAGCTTGCAAAATCAGCAAAGATCTCACCGAGAGGGACATAATATGCAATGACTTGAAGCATTACAGCATTCTGAAGGCTAAACCTCAATTTAGCCAACACTTGAAGCAACATGCCCTTTAATTTTGACAAAAAATGCCTTTAATTGATTAGTTTTCTAAGATTTCCCTAGTGTGGTACAATATAGTGGACACGGGTCTAGAGATTGTGAGCAGCCTTCAATGTACATGCGGTTAAATGGATGGTAATATGACTTATAGCATGCATTCTTAACAGCTTGTGGCCTGTCCGTGTATTTTATAATATGCAAAATCTATCAACATCGATCTAAAATTCACTTCTTGTTTGTGATAAATAGTCAAGTGCTGCCAACATACGATCATTAATGGTACATTCTATTGCAGTGGTTCTCAAACTGTGCCCTAGCAGTATCGATGAGCTTCTTTTAGCCAGTTCAGACCTGGTTTTTGAACGGTATTAGTCCAAGTTTAGACCCGGTTTAGTCCGACTGTAGCTCAAGTTCAGTCATCTGAACTGTTTTAGGCGAAGAAAAAAGCATTTCATTGTACTTCACAGCTAATTTTGCTTTTTGTTTCCTTTTGATTTTGTCAAAATTTAGACACAGAAAAGGGCCTGTTTAGTCCAACTTCAGAGGATAAGTTTAATCATACTTCAAAGGTAATTTAGCTTTGGTTAAGTCCTTGTTTAGTCCTGGTTTCCTTTCAGTTTTGTCAAAATTTAGACACAGAAAAGGGCTTGTTTAGTCCAACTTCAGATGATAACTTTAATTGTACTTCAAAGGTAATTTAGCTTTGGTTTAGTCCTTGTTTAGCCCTGGTTTCCTTTTGATTTTGTCCAAATTTTGACACAGAAAAGGGCTTGGTAATCCAACTTCAGACGATAAGTTTAATTGTACTTCAAAGGTATTTTAGCTTTGGTTAAGTCCTTGTTTAGTCCTGGTTTCCTTTCAGTTTTGTGAAAATTTAGACACAGAAAAGAGCCTGGTCAGTCCAACTTCAGATGTTAAGTTTAATTGTACTTCAAAGGTAATTTAGCTTTGGTTTAGTCCTGGTTTCCTTTCAGTTTTGTCAAAATTTAGACACAGAAAAGAGCCTGGTCAGTCCAACTTCAGATGTTAAGTTTAATTGTACTTCAAAGGTAATTTAGCTTTGGTTTAGTCCTGGTTTCCTTTCAGTTTTGTCAAAATTTTAACACAGAAAAGAGCCTGTTTAGTCCAACTTCAGACGTTACGTTTAATCGTACTTCAAAGGTAATTTAGCTTTGGTTTAGTCCTTGTTTAATCCTGGTTTCCTTTCAGTTTTGTCAAAATTTAGACAGAAAAGAGCCTGGTCAGTCCAACTTCAGACGTTAAATTTATTGCTGGTCCAGAGAGAATTTAGCTGTGAATTTAGCTCCTGGTTTCTTTTCCGTTTTGTCGAAACTTAGACACAGTTATTTGATCAAACGTGGATGTTGTTTAGCTCTAGAATAGACCAGCCATAGTTCTCCTAAAAACCAAGTAAAAACACACTTTGGTCCAAATTTACTCCCATTTCTGAGCCCTCTTGTTTTGGTCCAAGTTCCTTTTGGTTTTGTGATGATTCAGACAATTACTTCATTAAATGTGGCACGTGTTTAACCTAAAAATAGACCCGCTTAGTAATTCTACCTTAGAGAGGTCAAATTATTTAGTCCCAGAAGTAATTTAAACCCGTTTTGACCACATTTAGTCAAGGTTTCTTTGTTTCACTTCGATTTAAACGCATTATAGTTCGCTCGGCGTCAATGTAGTGTTCTGAAAGCTAAATGTTTTCCGTGGCGCGGTACATTTTGAGAACCACTGCTCTAATACAAACCAGACATTTGCATTGAGAACATGCCATTTTAAAGTCATCTACAGATCAGTGCAAAAACATATAGAATCATTCCTGAGACTAGTTCCCATCAAGTCCCTTCATAACCTTTAACAGTGTTGCAAGTATCTTTTTTTCACCATTCATTACAAAAGAAGTGAGTCTTATTTACAGCAAAATCACCAAATGAATAGGTTGCGTTCACATTTTATTAACTCTTGGATTGTAATGGAGGTGCAGAAGATTTGTAGGCACATTTTTATTATGCTTTTTGAAACATTTTAACATATAATCTGTAAAATGGTTTGATTTTATGGTTTTGTGCTTTGACTTAATCTGTAATGTAACAATTCAGATTAAATAATTGACTAAATTGGCTCCTATTTAGTTAGATTTCAGATTAAAATGAATTTGTGCCAACAGATAAAGCTAACTTTGTGTCAGTTTTTGTTTCATGTGACTAAACCCACAAATTACAAAGATATTAACCATAAACCAGGTAAAAACGTGAATATTTGAACACAGATTTCACCATATATTCTTCTGATTCCGTCTCAATTTTATGTGAACACAACCTATTTTGTTTGATCAACTTCAGCGACACAGAAAGTTAGACGTTTTGGTCGAGGAAAAAATAAACAAAACAAAAAAAGATATGGCATTCAGTGAAACTCATAGCTGCACATCAATAAATGCTTGGTTCGGAAACATGAATACTACAATGCTACGGTGATTTAAGAGCTTTTTTTATAGACATCTGTACAGCGTGACAACTTTTTTTAGACATCTTTTTCTTCATGTGCGCTGTCGAAAGGCTGCCGTGAAGCAAGAAAACTCGAGGTCCATTTGAAATAAAAAGTCAAGTGCAAAATAATGAAGGCGTTTCGTTTGATTTTCCGCTGCAGAGTTTGTATTCTCCTCAGAAACGTTTAAAGCGACCGCGTCTCCACCTCGATCTTCTCCTCCGACTGGCTGGTCTCAGACTCTTGGTGGGTGACGCTCGGGCGCACCGTGAGCAAAGGGCCGCCGCCGTAAATCGAGTGAAGGAAGTTCCACGTCTCTTCGGAAATCTGCCCCGAGTCGGCTCCTGCGGAATCAAAATGCAACCGAACGTCAGCAGGTTTAATACGTTGGGTCCAAGACGGGACGAGACTCGCGCAACGAATCGAAAGTGGGACTAAAACCGGAGCTAAACCAAAACTGATCATGTACCGTATTTTCCGCACTATAAGGCGCACCTAAAAGCTTTCAATTTTCTCAAAAAACTGACAGTGCGCCTTATAATTCAGTGCGCTTTATATATGGATCAATATTGAGCCGCAACTACGCAACCACAGCCACTACTGTAGCTTCTATTCTATGCGTCTTATAATCCGGTGCGCCTTATAGTGCGGAAAATACGGTCTGGCTGTTTTACTCATGGTTTATTCGTGTGTTTTATGAAATTGCACTGTCCCCTTTTGGAAAAAATAAACTAAACTAAAAAAAAAACTTAAAACTTTATCCTATTTTTATTGCATGCGCCTATTTCATTC